>JADLZN010000186.1:0-220484 GCA_018155175.1 Sinocyclocheilus anophthalmus
TTTCATGTGTCTTGCACGAGGAGAGGCTTCCGTCGGGCCACTCCATAAAGCCCCGACTGGTGGAGGGCTGCAAGTGATGGTTGACTTTCTACAACTTTCTCCCAATCTCCCGACTGCATCTCTGGAGCTCAACCACAGTGATCTTTGGATTCTTCTTTACCTCTCTCACCAAGGCTCTTCTCCCCGATAGCTCAGTTTGGCTGGACGGCCTGCTCTAGGAAGGGTTCTGGTCGTCCCGAATGTCTTCCATTTAAGGATTATGGACGCCACTGTGCTCTTAGGAACCTTAAGTGCAGCAGAAGTTTTTTTGTAACCTTGGCCAGATCTGTGCCTTGCCACAATTCGGTCTCTGAGATCTCCAGGCAGTTCCTTTGACCTCATGATTATAATTTGCTCTGACATGCACTGTGAGCTATAAGGTCTTATATAGACAGGTGTGTGTGGCTTTCCTAATCAAGTCCAATCAGTATAATCAAACACAGTTGGACTCAAATTAAGGTGTATAACCATCTCAAGGATGATCAGAAGAATTGGACAGCACCTGAGTTAAATATATGCGTGTCACAGCAAAGGTCTGAATACTTAGGACCATGTGAAATATCAGTTTTTCTTTTTTAATAAATCTAAAAAAATGTCAACAATTCTGTGTTTTAATTCTGTCAATATGGGGTGCTGTGTGTAAAATAATGAGGAAAAAAAAATAACTTAAAAAAATTTTAGCAAATGGCTGCAATATAACAAAGACTGAAAAATTTAAGGGGCTCTGAATACTTTCCGTACCCACTGTTATATTATTAATTACACAGACATATACAAAACACCGACACACACACAGTGGGTATCTAATATATATATATACTATATATGTAATATGATATACACAAATAATATACACACACATCACACAAAATATACACCTTAGTGAATTAAAAATAACACCTTTATCTGAATACTTTTTAATGTGAGTGAATCTGAAATGTAGAGAAAAAGTTATTGTTATAAAGGACACTACGCTGTAATTTGTCATAAACGTTTCCTGGGAGTATGTTTACAAGAACCTACTTTTGCTGTTTATTTCTAATAATAGTGAAACGTTTCACACCAAATCTTTTGTTTGTCCTCCAGTTTGGCGGGGGCTGAAGACAATTAGGTACAAGACAGGATTTTCATAGATTCATAAAATGGGCAGCATTAATTTTTTATTAAATAATACATTTAATAATATAAAATCAAATGGCCTCATGTATTAGGGCTTTTCTCATCAGTGTTGTAATTGTTAGCCAAAACTAAAACTACTAGATAACACTGTTAATGAAATAAAGCTGAAATAAAATAAATATTAATATTGTGTGAAAAAAACGTGAGCTTCAAAAAGTTTAAATAAAAAAAAATTTGGAAATGTTGTCTTGAACAAATATCTGAAATCAAAATAAGTTTATGTTGAAGACTAACATACACCAAACAAGAAACAAATGAATGAAAATGTCAAAGGCCAAAAAGCTAAAATACTAAAAAGGAATACTACAATTAAATAAAAACTGAAAATATATATATAATTCTAAATGACAAAATAGCTTTCATATAGACAAGCAGGTGTTATAGAAGTGGTGTGATTTGGGTTGCTGTTTAGGGTTATTTCATCAGTGACAATCCAAATCACTTTTTATCCTGATTATTCATTTTATATTTAAAGTGCTTCTTCCTGAAAAACAAACTAATAATATTTTTGGGACTCAACAAAACAGCCACAGGAACAACAGTACGCATAAAATGATATGCCATTCGTTTTGTATATACTTGTTTATACAGTTATTCAAAAGGGCACGCCTAAAGTAATGGCATCAAAATATAGATAAAGATATATATATTAATATTATATATTACTCTATATATAATAAATAACCCTAAATAACCAACATCAATGTCAAACAACCTGTAGAGTATTGCGGTGACTCCACCATGGGGTTTATTCTGGGTAGGTCGTCAGCCGGTTCAACAGCATTCAGGCTCAGTATGTAACCTGTGAAAGGGAGGATTGGTGTGAGATATGGAGATACGAGTCTGTCAGGATTTGGAAAAATAAGCAATGGTCTCTAACCTGCTGAGCTCTTAAGCTTTTTCTGAGTATTACAGTGCCTTCCACTTCCAAAGGTGAGCCTGTTCTACAGGAACTTGAGAAAGCTGTAGCTTCTCTGTATACATAATTGTCCAGTGCAAAGTCTCAATCTTTCTTGTAAATTGTACAAGTTGAATTAAAAAAATCATTTGAACAAAAATGTTAGGGTGGGCATGGTTCTGGACATCCGTTGATCGACTAAAGGTAGTACTGAATGCAAGAATGAATTGCAAGAAAAGGGTGGTTAAAGCAGATATATACGAGAGCGTATGCATTCATCGGAAGATCAAGCGCTGTGGTTTGTTTGCAAAATTATCATTTAACCATGGATAGATTGATAGATAGATAGATACATGCATAGATGAATCATTCTCAATAAAATCATTAAGATGCATTTAGAACCTAGAGTGAATTTCTATTTCATGCAGTCTTTAACAATACACGTTCACACTTGAAGAGGGAGATCTTTTCAACAAGCTGGTGCCTGAAGATTTTGTAAACCCCTCTACAATCTACCTTTAGCTCTCACCTAGTGTTATACTGTCAGGGTTGAGAACGAGCTCATCTGACACAATGAGTCCTCCAGACACAAAAAGCTCATTGTATGTGCGATTTTTCACATCATCCAGGCTGTCCACTCCAGCAAAGTAAACTGTGGGCAATTTCTTCAGAGACACCAGTGCTGGAATCTAAATGGAGAATAGAGGGAACAGTGCCTTAAAACAGATGCTTCTCAGTTTGCTTCGAACAACTAATTAACTAGTTAAAAAAAACATAAGTTTAAAGTGGTGAGTTATTAAGTACCTTATGTACATGAGTGGCTATATCCTCATTCTGAATAATGATCATGAACTTCTGCTGACTTTTACTCTCCAGGTAATTCTGAGGGTTGCAATCAATATTGCCAAGGCTGCGTAAATACTCCTGTAAAACCAAACAAATGAGGTTAAAGATAAGGTGTTTCAAAGGTTGCTCAAATGTATCAGGCCACACTGAATATTCTGAAACCTTATAATTTCAGACCTTGATTTCAGTGCAGCGTTCGCTCTCCTCATCTCCTCTTTGAATGTAAAACTTTACTGCATTTTTCTGCATGATCTCCATCAGTGTGCACAAAACATCAGGCTTGATTTGCCCAATAACTCTGCCTCCCACAGTGCTCGAGGTTCCTGCATGAGTAGGCTCTGAGGGAATCTCTGGGACTGAAGCAACTGGAGGTTGACTGGCACTTCCAGCTAATGGGGAGCACATAGGATTTTCCACAACATCTGTACTCTTGTGGTCAGCTGATTTTTCTGCTGAAAACAGGTGGACCTCTTTGACAGTGCCGAGGCGATTCTTGCCTGAAGGATGAGGTTTAAGGGTAGCTTGCGGCTTGCTCGACAAAGCCTGAGACTTAGGCACTGGAGATGATGTTTTAGTGTGAGGATGAGCAGGAGGTGAGGGTAGTGTGGGTTGGGCAGGAGCTGGCATGGCAGAAGTGGGCAGAGCAGGTGGCAAGGGGGCGGGCACTGGGGCAACAGCAGGTGGTGACACAACAGCCACGGGTTGTACGGATGCCCTGGGAGCTCGGATCAAATGGTTCATCTTTTCACAGAGTGTGTTAACGTAGCTCTGCACAGGCATTGATGAGACATATTTGGATACAAAAGGTGAGAATGCCGAGCTTGACCATTTAGCCTGATCCTCACATCGCGGCAAAGGAGGCTGATGGTTGTAAATTAAATGTTGGTCCTCCATCAGTTTCTGGATCCCCGTGCAGAGGTTCTGGAACTCACTGTTGAGGATAGTGTCTACTACTTTCTGTGTAGAGTGTACCAGCTTCTCCCCTCCACTCGAGCAAGGTTCACCAACACCCTCTAAAGCTAAAAACAGAATATGTATATTAGTTTTGTCAATTTATTATTTCAATTATACATGTACAAGTACTGTACTGTACAAGTGTTTGAGAGTTTTGCAAGACGTGACTTTGAAAGAATGCATATTTAAAATCTAAATTTTAAATGCACATTACATTAACTATAATGATAACTTTGATTCGATTATAAAATTAAAAATTTTACCAGCCCAAACTTTTGAACAGTAGTGGATATTAATAAGAAGTCTGCGTTATATTTAAAGTTAATAAGAAGAATAAAAAAAAGTTTGCATTGCAAGCATGCAGATGAGGCCAGACCTCTGGTGGACGTTCTCCAGAGATGGTGGCTCTGATGTGAGGCTTCTGCTTGACGGGAGGGCTGCTGCTCCAGACTGGACGAGGGACTGTACACATCCATACTGCTCCTGCTGCAGGCCATCTGCTCCTAAACACATACTACAGGTTAGCAAAAACAAAGATTGAGTGTAGCATTAGATATATCATGAGGAACAGTCCACACCTCCAAGTAATCCTGGTTAACCTGCTCCTCATCAGCACGCCTGCCACGCAGGTCAAGATCACAGTGGGCGGCTGAGTCACTGGGGTCGTGTCTCTCTGCGCTTTTGGGGAGCATCGCAGGCTGGCTGCTGGCAGTGGTAGAGTTTTGGGCCATCCTGTTGAGTGTGCTGAGGAAGAGTTTAAGCAAGGCATGTGTGTCCTGGAGGGTAGGACTCCGAGTCATACGCTCCCGCAGGTCTGTGTCACACAGCCCCATGCTGTCCATCACCACTAAGAGAAAGGGAAAACAGATGTCAACAAGGATCTCATGTCTCTGAGCAACTGCAGTCACACTCTATTGTGCGAGTAGATACAGCACCTACTCTCTTATTAGGGACAAATAAAAACTTAGCTTCTGAATATTAGTGATGTACAGGAACTTCCTATGCGTTTCACCTTTACTTACAGCACTAAATAAAAGATCAGTATTCTTATGTGACCCTGGACCACAAAACCAGTCAAGTCGCTGGGGTATATTTTTAGCAAAAGCCAAAAAAAAAACATTGTATAGGTCAAAATTATAAATTTTTCTTTTAAGCCAAAAATCATTAAGATATTAAGTAAACATCATGTTCCATGAAGATATTTTGTAAATTTCCTACGTAAATATATCAAAACTTAATTTTGGATTAGTAAAATGCATTGCTAAGAACAACTTGGCAACTTTAAAGGTTGTCCAAATTAAAAGATTTTCTCAATATTTAGATTTTTTTGCACCCTCAGATTCCAGATTTTCAAATAGTTGTATCTCAGCCAAATATTGTCCTATCCTAACAAACCAAAGGAAAGCATATTTCAGCTTTCAGATGATGTATGAATCTCAATTACGAAAAATCGACCCCTATGACTGGTTTTGTGGTCCCAGGGTCACATATGCAGATTCATATGCAGGTCTAGAATTTTTTTTTTCTAAAGCTGTATTATGATTTTTCGTTCATAATCAGTTGTTACATAAATTCTTTTTTTAAATTAGCTTTTAAATTTAGACTAGCTTTTGGAAAAATGTAAAAAGTAAAAAAAAACATTTGAAAGTAAGACATAACATGACATCTTTGTTATGAAAGAAAATTATTTTTTCAAATAATATAATAAATTAAAAAACATTTTTATAAAAAATATGAATTTAATTCAAAATAAAATTTTAAAGCAGAGACTAATGAGACTATATTTTCAGATTTTTTACAATTTTTCCAGTCCTTTCCAAATGTCACATACAGGGTTTCCAGAATCATGTTGTACATTCCTTTACATTAGTTGGGCGCAGACTCACCTCTTCCTGGCTCTCCATTCAGCAGACCCGTCCTAAGGTACTTGCTCACACCCCCAGGACCTTCCCTCTCCAGCCTCCTCTTTAGGCCAGCAGGGTCCCAGTCCTCTTCTCTTTCAGACCCGCTCCCCTCCTCCTTGCCCAAAGTCCGCTTATGTAACTGTATCAGCTTTAGCAATTTCTCCATCTTTTCTTTGTCATACTCTCCCTGTGACCTCTGAGCGCCGCCATTAGATTGAGAAACCCCAATCGTGCTGCTACCCGGTGCCTGTCTATCTGACCCTCCCCAGTCTGAGACAGGACTGTACTCTTCTACACCTGCTGGGGGAGACACTGTCCCCTGTTGGCTGTCCATCAGACCCTGCTGCAGCACTTCCACAGGCAGCTGGAACTGTACCGGACCATATATGTAAGAGTTCAGTGCCACATCCATATTTTTAGGACGAGCTGCCTGGTGTTGGTTAGTCCGGTCATCCAAACTGTGCCGGTACTCTACTATGTGGAAAGGCCGTATGACACCTTGCTCTTTCTGGTTGAGGTAGTCCAGCACCTGCTGTTTCAGTCCCACCGCAAGCTCTTTGGGTGGATTGGCACGCAGCTTAAAGAGGCCATGATGCAGGGCGGGTATAAAATTATCTAGCTGATGGCTGATTGGGTCTTTAGGCTCTAATGGAACAAGAAGGTCCTCATCTACTCCAGAGTTCTTCAAAACTAAAAAGCAAAAGAAGAAATCAGTGAAAGTAAATAAGTGAAGAGTAAATACAAAGAAACTTCAATAAATAAACATAAAAGAGACACTTACTCGACTTCGAGGTGATTCTTTGCTCTTGAAATACAAAAAGCGCCTGCAAAACCCTGTCATTTCTTCCTCGCCGCTCTTTAAAGAAACAAAAAACAGACGGTCTCTGTTATTCCATGCAAGAATCACACTGTCAGTGTCACATATGTGGTTAAAAGCTGCGCAAAAACCTACCGGTGGTAGTGTGCAACTGAGAAGACGAAAGGAGGAAGAGAAATCCTTTGTCTATCAATGGCTTCACCAAAACCTAGAGTGAAGAGTTTAATTATAGCATGACTATAATAAAACACGGGCAGTTTAAATTCTGCATATCAGATCAGTGACACAGATTCTATCAACAGACTGAAGACGTGGTATACAGACGCCCTGCTAGAGTAAAGCTGTGGACATTAATTCAATAAAGCGTACAGTGGGCTGTGAATGAGCTCACCATTCTTTCTCTCTCAAGCCGGTGCATCAGTCCCGACAGACTGTTTTCTTGTTTACTCCTTCCCATGACCTCATACAGGCTGCAATACATCCCGCACTTAAATGCTGAAAAATACCACAACACATTATCACGTCAATACCGATTCATCAAATGTTGTGCTGAAAAGCATCACTGGTACTCATCCTACCCTCTCGTGACCCACTGTACGCTTCCCAAGACAGCAGAATGGGCGGGATCTTTCTCTTTACTTGATCGAGATGCATAGCCGTATTAATGTCAAGCTTGTCTGGGCTGAAAAAGAAAAAAACAACAGCAGCAATTTAAAAACAATGCACAAAATCTCTGTTAAACTTTATTAGCGAAAGAAAGGAATCTCACAGTTTAAGTGGAAGGTGAGGGAGACTTGAAGACCGCATGTAAACTTGATAGACCTCTTCTCCCTTATTCACCAGCGTGCCACTCCAAAGTGTATATCTTCGCCGAACTAAAGCAACAAATTAAGTAATAACACAATAAATTGAATAAAATACCAATCTGATAATTTTATTAGACTGCTATGAAGAAAAAAAACAAGTCATACCTCTTTGCCCTTCATATAACGTGCTGTTTAATCTACTAAAAGAGGAAACAAACCGTTCAAAATTTAAATAAAACCACAACAGATTGTAATACACTTTCTATGCACGTCATCAGTGATCTTGTTCATACCTGTGTGTGGCTGTGGCTGACTCTTTGCCTTTGTACTGAAAAGACACAACCGCATATGGCAACACATGCCTCGGCCTTGACTTTAGCTCCTCAAATGCAAATTCATAGAAGTATTGCTGGAATAAAACACAGAGGGAAATAACTATCTGTACAAATCATGCAAAACAAAATACTGAAAAAAAAATGAAACACTTACCTGAGTGTGCTCAAAGGCCCTATAGGACAATAATGAGGTCACTTTGCTGGCATTTTTGAAAACATGGCTGTCATATTTAAGGGTCGGCTCAAGATTGTTTTTGGGCATGTTGTCAAATATTGTCTTCACTTTACCCTGCAGAATAAGACAAAAGGTCACTACTGTTTTTGAAACCATTGTGACATTATGTGTTATAAATACAAAGCACTACCTCAAAGTCAGAATTGATGTGTAAATGTTAGACTCCGTCAATAACTTACCTTCATGGTTTTAAATAGTATTATGTCTCCAGCAGCACCCACTTCAAATGGATTCATTTGTAACAAATCTGAGTATTTTGATAGGTAAACCCCTAAAAAACAGAAAAAGCAGCAATCAAGGATATGAGAGTTACTTGGGGCAACATTCCTGAGAGCCACAAAAAGCCTTGGGGTAATCCCAAGAAATTTGTTGAGTCTCTGCAAAGAGCATTCTATGTTACTAAGATTAAATATTTGCAGAAACTATTTCATTTCACCAGTTAAAACAACCCTAATCACATTCACAAGATGCTAATTTTGTGAAAACGCACAGCAGCTGCTTCACTAAACTATACAAAGATAATAATGAATCAGAAATTAGCTGATCACTCAGCCAAGAACAAAATGAACATTGTTACTTCCAAAACCTCAAACATGCTCTGAAAATAGAAAGTAGTAATAGGGGTGACCAATATAAAAAACAGATGTTACTTTACAAAATGTTTATGCACGCAAAAATGAATGTCTGTAGCGAGTTTGGGTCATTAACATTTTTTTGGCCTAGCGATCACAAGAAATTGTGGAGCAGCGGTCTTTTTGGCCCTGACCAATTCAACTACTCCAAACCACAAGATCAAGTGACCAGAGTCCTCCCTGGAATCCCCTCCCAGGCAAATGATTACAGCCAAACAGATATAAACAGACTCTTCAGAAGCACTCACCTTTGACAGGGCTTCCCAGATTGTTGATCCGCGAATGTCCCACAGAAAGACCCTTTTCGCAGATCCAGTGAGCCTGGTAAAGTCGAGCAGATATTGCTTTGATTACAGTCGTGCTTTTGACCAAGACTATCACTGAAAGATGCCATTTAAAACCTTTTCAAATCGCTGGCTTACAGAATTATTAATCTCACATTTCCATTTACATGTTACACTGTATGTCCTAATAAATAATTAGACAAGACGATGAGATAAATTTCAGAGAGGGAGCTACAGTCTCATAAAGATGCATAATTATTTTAATCAGTTTAAATCAGAATAATGCTTGCACTGCTGTATTTGATTCAAAGTACTGATATAAGTGTAATTACTGTGGCAGTTATGTCACACCCACATATTTTGTGTTCAACTGATACAGGTTTGGAACAACATGAGGGTGAGTGAACGATGACAGAATTTTCATTTTAGGGTGAACTATTTAAAAACCTTACGGATCAGACAGTGTGTCACTTGAAGCAAAACTAACACAGCCTCACCTTATTCCTCTCAGGCAGCAGAAAAGCATAGGATTCTGCGAGTTCTGCCTCTGTCCTGCCATTCTGCTTCAGTTCCCTTTTCTTCTCGATGAACTATGAAAAAGACATAAATCATGATACCATATCATTATTTGATTCACTGAAAACAGCCCTCAAGTGGCCCGAGGACTTTTTCAATCATCTAGTCCAGGGTTCCTCAAATCTTGCCCTGGAGGGCCAATGCGCTGCAGAGTTTAGCTATAACCCTGATCAAACTCAGCTACCTGTGCTTTTCTAATGATCCTGAAGACATTGAATAGCATGCTCAGGTGTGTTTGATTAGGGTTAAAGCAAAACTCTGCAGAAAGTGGATCTAGTGGGCAGATTTGCGGACCTTGATAGTCTTTTACAAGCAAGCAAGCAAGCAAAAATGCTGTTCATCAGCATCAACTAATTAACTTCACTCAGCGCTCACCTCTTTCTCCAAGAGCTCGTTGTGAATGAGAGATGCTTTGGTGTAGGTGAAAGTCCCACGGGAGGTGGCGTCCAAGTAGAACGTGGACAGAAGCTTCACAACTTCCTCAAACTCTCTGGATTCTGGAGACAAGTGTTGAAGGAGACCTGAAGGACAACACACATGAAGGACAGAGCTCAATAGACATCAATGCATTCAAATAAGAAACTGTCAAGCGCATAAGGGGGGGAAATTGTGTTGTTTTATTTAAATTCAAAAGCATAGTTGAGTCATACATAACCTGACAAGACACTTTGCAAAATGCGATACATCTTGCAGTTCAGTGCACTAAATGGGTTTTTCAATACCTGACGGTGTTATGTTGAAATGTACATAAAATAATCCTGCCAAAATGAGACAACAAATAACATTTCACAATAATTACTAAAAATGAGAAAACAAATCAGAAAATGTTCATATAATCAATTAGCAAAACCATCGAATATTTTAGAGCTTGCATTAATCGGTCAATTAACGGCCTCGATAGCCAAACAAATTGGCTTTGTCGATTGACTAATAAAAACATTTTAAAAACGACATAAACTGGAGTTTAAAGTGCATTTTAGAAAACAATTTAGGGTCTTACTCGATAAAACATGATATAGAGCACCAACAAACAGAAAAAAAACTTGCACTAACGCCAGCAAATGCCAACGTGAACGCTGTAATGCACAACTACTACAAACACCTCCCAGTTTAGCACACTTTCGATTTCATTCAAGCAGCGTTCTTCTGATTACAATATTTAATAAAGATTTGGCGCTGTGCGTCCTAATAAGGCTGGTTGTACAGGACTGACAGGTGTTTCTAACCGTCGTGCGTAAAGACTGACGGGAGAAATGCAGTGGTCAACGGAATCACACTGCTGCCATTGATGAGGAGGGAAGAAGTGTGTCATGTGGGGTGGCAGCACTGTATGCTGTGGGAGGAGGAGTGTGGAGCCAGCTAGCAAAGACATCGGCCTCCGTGAGGCTTACAAAAGTGGGACAAAAATGCACCGTGTCTTCGAGGTTTGCGTTAAACGACTCGCGCGGGCGCGTGAAAGGAACCGGATCCTCGCGACTTTATTTCCTGCAGCTGAGCAGTGCACTAACTTAACTAAAAATTCATTAAACACCAGTAGCGCAAACCTTTCGGTGCGTTATATAGATTCCCTGTTTACTTATCAATACCGCTCGATTAATTTGACCCGAAGCGGTAAGCAGCGAGCTTTTAGCGAACTTGCAGGCTGTGAAACAGAAACCGTGCATTTCGGGAATGGCCGTAACATGGTAGTGGTGGTAGCAATGGGACACACAACCTTTCCGCTCCTTGATTTTCCTCGGAATCTGAAAATTCCTCCTTGGCAGCTCCTCGGCCGACCGCGGTAGTGTCGAAGGCGAACCGCCGCAGTTTTTTAGGTCCGACAGCCCTGCCTTCCGTCGCTCAGAAGCATCTTGTTCAGACATTAGCTCGTCTTCACATCCAGCTTGATCGCCATTTTGCTTGGATGTGGCCGTGCTAGAGGCTGACAACAATTGTTTCTTGCTATCGCCATCCTCCAAGGTTAGGCCGCCGGCTTTGCTGCTCTCCTTGTCGATTTTTCTCTCCTGGCTGAAATTGCTAGCCATTTTTCGGACCAGCGGTCACCTCGTCAGCTGGCGATGAAGTTGGTTTCAGTGCCGCTTCACGGAGTAATTCTCCTTCTCAACCAGCCTCCGCCATTATGCCTGTGACGTATGCCTTCCCCACCACTGCAAAACTCTGGCGTCACTCTGTTTACATCCACGGAGCCTGACGCCCCCCAGCGGCGCTAGACGTCACGACGGCGAGTCCACAGAGAATCGGTGCCAAGAACGAATCAATCAACATGATCAACAATAGCTGTTTGGGGAAAGTCACTCTTCCTCACACCCAGAATCATCACGAGCCCTTTGTGCTCAACTAGCTAGTCTAGGTTTCACGAATTTCGTGCAATGATCACGAGTTCAAAACATGAATGAAAAAGATTGATACATAGATTCCTAAACCATGTCTTTCCACATTTAAATGGATAGTTTACCCAAAAAAGTTAGTCACCCTCAAGTTGTTCCAAACCTGTATGAGTTTCTTTCTTCTGTTGAACACCAAAAAAGATAAGTTGATGAATGCGCTGATGGTAGCCATTGAATCCCAGATTTCAACACTGTTTATCTATTTTTTAACTCCAATGACTTTTCCTCACTGCCTTTTTTAACAAAAGTGTACATTTATAAAGTTTTGTTATAGCAGATTCTGTAGTACAGATTTATCAATCTGGTTTTACTCTTCAGGCATACTTCCTCTGCTGTAAATATCATACTCTTTGAAGCGAATATAGTCTTTGAGACTGGCGGGCAGAGGCAGGAAACTGATAAAAACTGGAGCCCTCAGACGCAAGCGACCCAAAGAGTCACGGATCTTCAGTCTGCAGAGATGCTTCAGGCTTCGAGCATTTTCTGATGAGCAGAGAACATACATAAATACATTCTGGAATGTGCTGCATTTTAATTTAAGTACATGATCACTTACGACAAGTATAAAACTGCACATTTAGGAACTATACATTAGGTCTACTGAGAATTTCAAGTTAACATTTGTCTGGATCTAACTAAATATATGCATGAACAGAATAAAGAACATGCTCTCAAGATGTGACTTGAGACTTACCTTGTATCTTACATATTTCCGGCCACTGTTTTTGTTCAACCAGAATACTCTTCAGTTTGGAGCAGAGAGTCACATGATCAACATAATCCAACATGATTCTCACTACTTGGGCTGAGATGTGCTTGAGCCAGTACACAGTGATCACCTCACAGAACTGCACAAAAAATGAGTTTAGACTTACAGCAGGTACCTTTAAGAAACAGTTCACCCAAAATGGAAAACTTTCTGTCATAATTGATTCCCCCTCATGTTGCTCCAAACCTGTTTGACTTTCTTTCTTATATTGAACACAAAAGAAGATATTCTGAAAATGCAGTTTTTTAGTCAGTGGGATTTTTGTTTAGACCTAAATGTTCTTCAAAATATGTGCTTTTGTATTTTGTAGACAAAGTTATACACTATCATTCAAAAGTGTTTTTAATGCTTTTGAAAGAAGTCTCTCATGCTCACAAAGGGCGCATTAATGTATCAAAATACAGTTTTTTAAAACAGGATATGCGGAATATTATTTACAATTCTGTAAATATTATCTGTAATTGATTATGTGCGCACAGTGAATTTAGCATCATTACTCCAGTCTCAGTGTCACATGATCTTCAGAAATCCTTTGCTGATTTGCTGATTTGTGCCTCAAGAAACATTTTTTATTATCAATGTTGAAAACAGTTGTATTAAGAAGTGCTGCTTAATATTTTTGTAGATAACCATGATTCTTTCAGGATACTTTGATCAATAGAAAGAACAGAAGAACAGCATTTATTTGAAACAGAAAAAATTTTTCATTTTGATCCAATTTCATGTGTCTGTGTGAATCGCTGTAAATAAACATTTAGTCTTGAATAAAATTAAGGCGAGTGGGATTTGTGTGAATTTTCATTTTCATTTTTGGGTACATTAGTCCTTTAACAAGATCAGATCATACCCCTTGACACTGAAAAGTGAGCAGTAACTGGTCTTACCACAACATCTTTGATGACAGAAGCGCTCCAGCCCTCATAATCCACGGGCACATGTGAGGCCTGTCCATATGGGCAGTCAAAGCAGCGCTGCACATCATAGCCATTATTGAGCAGCATACGCAGCATCACCTCATCCTTAAGTGCGTACTGAAGGGCAGAAGGGACTCAGCTGGGTCCGTGGGTGTTCTGGTGGTGACACGGGAGAGTTAGTAGCGAGTAGTAGTTCACATTGGCCAACGAGAGGAGTATTCCGGCTGCTCATTTTTTTAGCAAGCAGCAGGAGAAAGAGTGTTGAATTAGCGTGGTGTGATTAGCTCGTAGTTGCCATCGAAAGGAGCCACCTGCACGGCAGGTGGTTTACGTTTTGACAGGGTCTTCTACGATTTGGGCATGGACCAGGCCTCCGAAAAGGAGACTCTCGCTGACGCAGTCGTTTGATTCGACACAGCGAGAAGAAGAACAGCCCTGATCCTGCGTTAATCCTTCATAGTTCCTTCGCCACTCGTGGACGGTTGTTCGTTCTGTCTTGGGTCAGGGTGTGCGTGTTGTTTTGTTTTGTCTTCTGTGTCGGGCCTTGGTCAGCGATGAAATTTGGGGGCTTCAACGAACGCGTCCACGGGAGCTCAAGTGACGCGGATACAGACATATGAGGCATTGGAGGATTGATCCCCACTGCCCTCGCGGGCAGCGGCGGAGTGTAACGGGCTCATGCCGCTCTCTTTGATCACCTCTTTCTTAGTCACAGAGATCAGCTGCTCCAGCACTCTATGAAAGACACAAACAGAGGTTTTTTTAGGGTAAACACTACATTGATTAACCCATCAGTAGGGTGGTACTCACAGCAGATGTCCGCGGTAGGTAGGCTGCCGGGTGTAATTTCGCTCGGTCTGGATGGGGAGATGACCAGGTATTGTTGTCTTCGTGGGGGGGCACCTGGATCAGCTCCATACTTCCAGCCGCAGTGAAAATGAGATCGGGGTTTCCTTCAGACTAGCTGCGCTCCCGCAGCGCTTCGCGAAAACTGAGGGCGGACCAAACGAGGGATTATTTGATGGGTGACCCACACCTGGCCCCTGAAGCATGAGCGGCAGGAACAGGTTATGAAAGCATGTGATTCCAATGCAGAAACAGAAATATAGGACAGATATAGAAGTAGATAGAGTTTTATAGCACTAGACAGACAGCCGATAGATTTAGAATGCAAAAAAAATCACCTTTCCTGACCAGCAGCCGAATTCTACAACGGCGTTTCGTGTGTTTGTTTTTTTTAACTTGCGAAAATGTCCAGCTTGAGCTGCAAGTCCTAAAGGAGTATGTTCACAGATGTCAATGACATTTGGGTCAGCGCCAGATTGTAGGAGTAGGTATACAAAGTTATCCAAGCCAGAAGCGAGAGGGCATGACCGAGAGGCCATGACGCAGGAGGTTCTTTGAAGACTTACTTTTGGTCCCCACTGTGGGCCAATTGAAGCGTTGTATGAGCCACACAGCAAGCAGAGCCAGGTTCCCTAGATGAATTCGTTTATGGCTGGAAAAATAGACAATTTCATGTCTTGCAGTAGGGCCAATTACTAATACAGACAAATTATTTAATGTGGAATCAATGGTGCAGAGATATTTATTAAGTTCTACACATTTGGACTACTAAATATAAAAAGACTAAAACATAACAAATGACAATCAATCTGTTTAAATCAGTGGGTATCTCAACCTTTTTAACAACGGCCCCCTTATTTTCCAACATATATCAAAATGATTCGATTTTGTTAAAAATTTTTACTCACAATCTTCTCTAGGAGGAAATCTTTAGCGCTAAGTCCCGAGAGGGTCGTGGTATTTTAACAGGAATAAACTTTTGTCCAGATATAAGAAATCGCACGGTTTAGAAAGAGTTAAAGCAGAATAATTTTAAATATTACCAAAAATAGATGACATTAATAACAAAAATATAGAATTTGACATTTTAACGATAGAATGTAAATGTCAAATAAAATGTACTACATGTTTGTAAAATAATTCATATCAATGGTGAAAGAACATTGAAGTCATCCTGTAAGGCCACCAATGACTCCCTGGTTGAGACTTCTGCTTTAAATGTACAGTGAATTTGGGTAGGCGGCAGCGACTGCAAAGTATGGTGAGATTTTGCATTAAAAGTTATTAATTAATGAATAAAGTTTCTTGTCTAGGTTTGCAGAAACCTGCACCAAATTGCTAAAGAGGGAAACCACAATGTATTAGACTGAAGAAGCGCAATAGTTTTTACATACTGAGCATAATTCTAATTTATCAAATGAATTAAAATAAACAACGGTGGCCACGTCAATCTTTGATCCAAAAAAAAGATGAAGTGTCTTGCAGGTCTTAACTAAATGAGGGGAACGTGGGCTCGCTATATCAGCATTATGATATGCTAAAAAAGGAAGCACTGCGTTCCCCAACTGCAACCAGAGCAGATTATCATAATCATCATTAATTTCACGTCCCGCGGGTCGACAAGCCGTTTCTGCAGACTGATTGTCAGAAGAGATGTCCTGTGGAAGGTAGCAGTCTATCGGAAGACAGGGACAGACGGCTTGAGAGAAAAACAGTGGAGGTCTCCCCTCTCAGCGTCCCGGGCACTTGCCTGTACCCCGTGAGGAGATGCTTGAAGGAGGATAGTCTCATTAAGGAAATGACGTTGTTTAACATGTTTGGGGGTAGTGTCTGACGATATGTTACTATTATGGAAGCTTAAGCTTATTTCCGCAGACCAATACAAATATAAGAGAAAGTAACTGCCGGATAGCTCTTAATCTCACAATTCAGATCTTTTTCACAATTTGGTGTTAATAGTTCTCGCAGAAAATTACTCTTGTCGACCTTGCATAAGTGAATATCCAGAATGCTCGCTTATGGTGTTTCCTTTTGCAATCGCGCGGGCATCGTATGCCTGTGCTCCAAGAGCTAGAGATGCCTCCTACACGCTACTCCCTGGGCTTTGTCTGCAGTAGAGAACAGCGCCCTTCTTAACGCGGTTTCCGCATGCAGGAGGCCTTTCATGCAGCATCTTCAATTGCCCCCTAGACTCATCACCTAACACCACACATGCTTGTCTGGGTTGCATGCCTCACGAGATATCCAGGAATCCCGAAGGATCTGCAAGTTTTAGCCACCTTTGTAAGCACTTATGAAAACGTTCCGTGGACGAGTTTTTGGACGGGGAATGTTCGCTTCTTACCAGCTTGTTTTATACCCGCGAGTGAATGTTGTTTTCTTTTCCTTCATTGGTCGGGCCAGTCTAAGTGGTAATGTAACATGAGGAGAGAACATCAAAACACCCTCAAAATTTTCCTTAGATCATAAGGACATCACGCTATTTTTTAGTTTGCATATTAATATAAGTGGGGGTTTAGCTGGAAATGGTGATGAATCAGGATATGTTACTGAACTTCAAAGTACGACCCTGGATATTCAAATCACTTGTACTGAGTGAGCCTATGCTCCATCCTCACACTCAAAATGTCATCCTGCATGGGCTTTAGCCTGTAATACACTTCCTCATATTTCACTAAGAAACCTTTATACATTTGAGCATTGTGTATTCTAGAAACCACCAGTTGACCCAGCCAATTGCATCATTATTTCTGTCTGATTTGGTTACAATGTGAAAAAAGTGACTTTAGTTATCAGTATCTTTATCCACATTTACATGTATATCCTGTAGTTAAGAACCCTTAACTACAGGATATTAATGTTTACAAAGATACTGATAAAATCCCTTTTTTTCACATTTTAGGATTTGCCAACCTAGCATAGGATCACAATAAACATACTAGTCTAATGTAGGAAAACATAGTGGATTTGTTGCATTAAAATGTCAAATTCATGAATGTAAAAAGAGCCTAACATCATAGTTAGAAGCTTTGGTAACTTCATCCTTTAAATAACTGTCTAATTACTTTAAGAATGTTTTGTAAACATGCAACACATCCCATGCAATCTATTTCTGCAGAGATCTTCCAGCAGGAATAATCTGTTTACATATGCTTAATTCAAAGGCAAATGTTTCTTCTACCTGATTGTAAGGAGGGCGCAACGGGAAATGTTGAAAACAGTCGTGGCAGTTGTATCTGTGCTGTGTTTTTGGTCGCTTTACACTCTTAAAACTATTTATATCTGTGCATGGTTAAAAATACATGCTCATGGGGCCTGGGCCAGCCAACCAACACCTGGCTTTGACCCACTGCGTGACAGTCAGCCTTGCAATTCTACCCCACCAGACAGCTGACCTGAGAGTTAATGTTCTTAGCATTTGTGTTCTTAGGAAAACTCGCAATGAGCCACACTTTCTCTTGTATTCAGATGTCTGTTTGAATTAAACGGTAACCACACATCTTTAAATTCACAGTTTCACACTCTCAGAAAAACAGGAAGCTGTGCATTGATTAAATAAAGCTATCCCAGCAGAGACACACATTAACACTCTGATGTATGAATTATTAAATCACAGAAAAAAACAAAAGAATTATTCTTTGAAGCCCCTTAAAGCACCCTTATAGATATTAAGTCATCTTCTCAACCGCTGCTGTGTGTTGTTGTGACCGCTACAATAAGTGCAGGAAATTGTTGCTAATCAAAAATTGCCATTTTGGCCAACAAATAATAGTCATGTTAATAAGAACATTCAATAAATGAAACATACAAACCAAATTATATTACAATCTCACCGGAGTTAGAAAGGGTTATAAATAAATATAAGAGACTGGTAATGAGGACTGAACAAAACGGTTTTATGTGTTATACCAGGTTCTTAATGATTTTTTTTTTGGTTACAAAAAAACAACAAAACGAAAAAACACTACAACAATAGTATGTTACTTAACTGAAAGTGCTCTCGGAGATCAACTTCTTACTGAAAAAAGATTATCACACTGTCAGGATCTCCTGTAAAAAAAATCGAATGAATATTCTGGAGGTTATACTGATGCTGCACCACTATCATCCACCCATGCTGATTGATCATCCGGTGTGTCATAAATAAAAAAACCCCAATGACATTTAAAGAGAAACAAGTCTAGACTAATAAGGATGGTTGTTTCGTCAAAGATATTAAAAATCATTGCAGAGGTACTATTTGTTTAATGGAAACAGTGAAATGAGAAGAACAATAAGCAAGTGAAATAAAGTGTGGTTCAGACAATCAGAGGGGTCTGTGTGTCACAATTAATCTAAGAGGACAGAGGGGTAAAGCCACCACTCTCTTGATCCATGCTCGGAGGGACGCTTATGGTAAAGGAGCATCATGCTGATGACCAAGTTGGTGATATGGCAGTGTGGGACAGTGATTTCCTTTACGATCACTTGGTCTTATATGAGGGGACACACATATGATGCTCTGGGGACTGATCACGATGCTCCTTGCCGCTCTGAAAGATAGGTTGGAGTGAGGTTGATGGCAAGTAGTAGTAACTACAAAACGCATGTATAGAAACATAATTAAAATCATGATCAGAACATTACTGGTTTTGATCCAGATGATAGGACCGCCATCCAAAATAACTTTGTGATACTGTTCGCGCCAACACTCCACGCAGAAAGTAAAAAACAGAAATAATAAGAAAAAAATTTTATAGCTCTAGAAAATTATTATTATTCCAGTTGTCTTCCTGCCTGGGAAGGGATTCTTGCTCTTTTTCTTCCCACGAGCTCCCCAGAAAAGGCCATATCAAGGTAGACTCCATTTCAGGCCGGATGAGTGGACGCGGCAGGGTCGGCAATGAAGGCAGAACCGAAAGTAAATATACAAGATACAATGGTAGCTCTCAAATCATCTCTTTTGTTTTATATGATAAAAAAGATCTCTCAGCATTTAGAACAGCTGCAGCAGAGTGGCGTCGTTTGCCTCCCCGCCTTCCCCCCAGGCTGCCCCCCCACCCTTAACTCATAAATTAAAGCCAAAGAGCAGGTCATAGGGATGGTAAACAGTACTTCCTAAGCGTAATTTCTGCGAGGCACCTGATATGAAGCGCTGACGTGAAAGAGGGAAAAACTAAACACAGACAACAGAACATACCATGGGGGCTTTCGTGGTGTCATACCACTCCAGGAAAGAAAAATAAACATGACACAGAGAGACACAATAATTAAAAGGAATTTAAAAAAGTAATAAATATATATATATATATCTATGATATATAGCTTTCATCATTTTGTTAGAGCTGAATCTTCAGTCAAGGATCTTCGAATCATTTATCTATGCTATTTGGTGTTCAAGTTGTTGCAGGCTAAAGGCGTTGTCATATGATGCGATTTCAAGTTTGCCTTTCTCTTTTGAGTGTTACAAGCTCTTGGTACATAAAGAAGATCCCTGAAGTTGCAAAGACTAAGTCTCAAAACCAAAGAGATATACTTCAAAGTTAAGACTCTGCCACGCCCCCATAAAACGGCTCGTTCAAACAGCCCACACATATCTACGTCACTATGTGGAAATATTTGCTTAATGCCACCTAAATGTTCACGTATAGAAAGAAGGCGTGGTTTCAGTAACCGCAGTTAAGAGTTGAAGCAGCCATGTCAGGGAGACACAGTGTGTTTCTAGGCGAAAGCAAAAGCACTTTATTTGCCCTTCCAAAAGTAGATGCATTTAGGAATCTTTAAGATTAGCTACTTACAACAGAACAGCAATGCATTTTATGCATGACCGTTTCGTGAACCTAGGAGAGGAAGTAATTCTGACTTTGCAATGACAATCTGGCACTTCTGAATCAGCTACTGTTTGTTATTAGTTTAAGTATTTGCTATTTGACTGTTCAAATGCGGAGTTTTTGCGCATCGTCTCTCTGGTGTGTGTGAGAGAAGGAGAGGATGAGAGAGATTGAGAGAGAGAGATGACGCGTCACATCACAGTGGAGTTCAGCTGGCGTACGTTTGCTTGTGTATCTCGCAAACCACATACCAGCATTCATCACTGTGTCGTCCGCGACCTCTTGTTCCCTTTTGGGCTGGAAGGATGGGAATTAAAACTACTGACATATTTACTGTGCATTACATTTATTGAAAAAAAGATGAAGCTCGCGATTATGGAAAGGGGTTTACATTTCCGACGAGTGCTTGCGATGTCCGGCCAATCACATTGCATTGGGTCAGTTGGCCAATCAGAGCAGAATGCGCTTGTCAAAGGAGGGGGCTTTGTAAAAAAACGAAGCGTTTGAGAGAGGCAGGACAAAGAGGACCTACAATAATGTACCTTAGTATTTGCAAAAATAATAAGTTTTGACAACATTAAAGCATGTCAACAATTCTGTTTACAGCAAACGTACCACAAATATAATGATCTTTAAAAAAAGCCTCGATTGACCCCGTTAAGAATTTTGTGGACACTGTGACTGCAGTGTCTTCAGAACTTGTTTGTGAATCCAAGCGGTAAGGTGAACCAGAGAGACCAGCATTCTTTACAAATATTAATCTTGTTGTAACATTTGAATTAAGCAATAGCCGCGGCATTAAAGGCAGTAGGTCTTTCAAAAAGTCTTACTAATCCGAAATTATTGAAATATTTTAAAAAAAGATAACTTCTGCGACTATTCTACTGTCAATAATCAAACGTTAGCCATTTGTGGAACAAATGTAATTTTCGCTCAATTTAATAAAAACGTTAGGAGGTGGACAGTTAAACTACTGCCATGGAACGGAGATATGTAACTCGTAGTACATGTTAACCAGAATTCCAGACGCCGCACCTACAGAAGCGGTTTATCCTTGTGTTTCCACTTCTGTTTCAGTTTTTATAACATTTCTTACAATGTGTTATTTGTTTTGTTAGGGGATTACATTGGGATAACGAATAGCACTGTTGCTTAGTCTTGGTTTGCAGATGAGTAGGTTATGATTGGTGGCATGTATTTTTTATTAATTATGTCTGAATTTAAATTATTATGTCTGATAGGTCTCTTTTATTAAGTTAGTTTGCTTTTTAATTGGCGTGTTTTTTAGAAGAGACCGCTCGGTCACAGGCCAGGCAACCTAATATTGCAACAGAAAAGAGAAGCAAACGGCTGGTGGATTAATGGTCTCGTATATATACACTATACTGTAGTTGTCCTTGGTTTGGCTGGATGTGTGTGGGCCTTTAATGGTATGAGTAGATATCATCTATGGTTATGCTATACCTTGTGGTGGGTTCTTGAATAACTTTTTGTGAGAGTGTTTTAGTCTTTTTTATTGTTTGTTTTTCATTAAATGTTAAGGTTTTTGAAAGTTTGTATTATGCATATGGCTAGTTGTTTAGTTTATATTTCTTTGATGATTTTTTTAAAACCGTTGATGAAGATACTATTTAAAAGTTTAGCTTTAGTTTTTGGATCTGTTGTGTTAGTTGTTTTAATACCTACAAGTGATTGCTTCTGTTTTGTCTCATTGTGTAAGGCGCTTTGGATATAAAATGCCTAGTTTTTATGTCATGGTTAAAATTACTAAAATAAATCAATATAATAAAAAATGCAAAAACAAAGAATTTTTCACTAGCTCGTGCTGATACTTTTAGACACATCGTCTGTTGCCATTGTAAATGACGGCAGAAATCTGAGTTATGGCTTAAGAAGAGGTCATCTTTAGGATAGTCTGCCAATGGCTCTTGAGACTACGGATAGCCAGCATTCTGGCCATACTTTCTGGCAACATTTCCCCCACCAGCAGCAGACGTGCCAGCTATGCCTCTAGGATTGGACCTCGCGCCCATCACACCAGCCCCCATTAAAGGCCTTTATCAGGTTCTGCTCTGCAGCAGACACAACGTCGAGTGCCCTTGGCTCACAAATAACAACGAGTAAAAAACACAGAGGGAGTTACAGGAGCCCAGCAACTGAACGCCGGACAATGAGCAACACGCCATTATGGAATTGTTCTGTTGATTCTGTAGGACCGATTTGGAGATCTAAAATGGAGATGTCCATGAGGACAGAGCGTACACGGGGAGCTGACTCACTTGTTGTACCGCTGCATCTCCTGCACGAGCACTGTATTCATGCTCTCCTCATAACACACAGGAAACTTAACAAGGGCAGACTCAATGTCAAAGTTACCTGGAAGCTGCATGGCCAAAATCAGAATGTCAATAAATAACTGGCATATATACAAACACCTTTTTATCCCAATAACTACTTATAATCGTACTTTAGACAGGATGTCATTTGCAATGTCCAGTAGAGTGGTATCCCCGCCAGAGCCGCCCCCTCCCTTTGAGCCCCCACCCTGGGTCAAGATGAGGGAATCAAATAGTAGTTTTGTCTGTTGAAGGTCTTTGGAGATGTCCACGTTCTCATGCATGCCAAACACCTCGGGATGCTGGGTAGAAGGTAGGTTCTGTGGAGCATATGCAGTGTATTGTACTGAGTTTTGAATTTAAAACGAGGTCAGCAGCTACTGTGTCACAAAGTCGTACCCTGATAAACTCCACATAGTCTTCATAGATGTACTTTGGAGGTGTGTGATAATTGCCACTGGGGGAGAAGGAGTAGCGTGGGTGCTCGATAATGTCTTTATTGTAGAAGTCAGCGAGGACTGTCATGAGTAGGCGGCGGTCCCAGTCATCAGTTACACGTCCTCCGTAGTTACACTCTCCAGTCAGATACGTGATGGCCTCAAAGGGAACCTCCTCGTACTCGTTCACAAAGAGCTGAGGAACAAAAAGAGAGAAAGACAATAAAATTATTCATACTGTTTTTCCAATCTTGGGCTAACAGATTTCAACTTTAATTTTGCAATATTATGGTCACATTTAATCTGTCAGGGATACTTCTTTCATGTCTTCATCATTTATTTTTGCTACTTTTAATATGACTTTTGCACTGTACAGATTTTATTGTTTAACCCTTGTCCATCAAAAAAGAAATAAATAAACGTAATTTTTTAACACTGATGATATGAGCAAAGAGTGAAATAAGCGTAGACAATTACAATATGTTTTTTTGTGAAAATTATTTACACTACCATTCAAAAGTTTGGTGAGGGGTCAGTAGGTTTTCTTTTTTTGAAATAATTAATTTTTTCAGCAAGAGAAATATTGAAATTGATAAAAAGTGACAGTAAAGGCATGTATTATTAAAATGAATGCTGTTCTTTTGAACAAATGCTGTGCTTTTGGGCCTCAACAGTTCCACAAATATTAAGCAGCACAACCATTTTCAACATTGATAATAATAAGAAATGTTTCTTGAGCAACAAAAATTTGGTGTACAGTGAAAAGCTTAGAATATGAAAAATTATTTAATTTTAATATGAGACATTATTTAATTGTATTTACAATGCTAGTAGTTATGAAATTAGCCTTAGATGGATCAATAAGTCTGCCATTTTATTAATTTTAACATTTAATTTGCAATTAACTACAATGCACCATGTAGTGCAAAAGACACTGCGGTGAAAATTCAAGCACTTTACCTGCAGTTGTCTGATACTAATGCGCAGATCTGACTCGTTAAATCCATAAGGAATGTTCCATCCCAGTGGCCCAAACTTTTTTCTCTCCTGGACAAGAGCATGGAAGAAGCAAACTCCATACAGGAGCTTTTCCCAGACCTATAAAACAGCAGTCAGAAATAAAATACTATTATATCTGAAACATGATGAAGATTCAACATAAGACTGCAGACAGTCCCTCTACTCACTAGCTCTTTGTTAGGACAGGCTTTGACAAAATCGAAGAGCATTTGAGTCTCGTGTGCTCAGGGGCAGTGATGGGATCTGAGCAGACTACGACGGAAATGTTTAACCTCAATGCCAGTGGTCTGCAAGATTCGTTACTGGAAATGGCCAGAACAAAAACAAAAACCAAAAAGCAAACAAAAACAAAACAAAAAAATCACAAACTTAAAGAAGATAAAGACAATTGTTTATTAAGGCGGATGTTACAAGTATTAGCGAGCGTGCCATGGGTTACAATTGGTGCCATGGGTTTAGCTGGTTGAGCCAAAAGAGGAAGGGTGATGGAGTCAACATGTTTCAGGGGGACGTGAGTGGGCTATCCTGAGATCAGATCTTCTCCAAAGTGGACATCCAAGACACAGCAGATGGCAGTTCTACGACGTTCTTTAAGCAAACACACATAAGGGTGTGCACCATTCATGGGCAAGAGGCGGAGATCATCTTCACTGCCTATGGGGCCCGGCCTTGGCCCAGATGCGAGAGAGATTCGATTTATGTAAACTGGAGCCACCCTGTTCTTATCATGGCAAATTTCAGCAGATACCCTAAAGAAAAAAAAATAGGGGAAAAACAAGAACAAACATGTTTCTTTAGTATTTGACTTGTATCTTTTAACATGGTTTGAAGTGTGCAACCTGCCATTTATTAGGTCAAGTTAATTAATTTTATTTAATTTTTTAATTATAGCGCAAGCAGGGCAGACAGCCAGGCAGGAGCACAACAGAAAGTCATTTTTGCAAATTACCTAAGCTATTTAAACATGTTGGCTTAGAATGCAAGCTATGAATGCAATGACCAATCAGAGGGGTTCAGATGAGTCATCGCTTTTAAAAAAAGCAATGTTTTTTTTCTCACCGCTCGCTTGAACTGAATGCACGCTGAATCCTGGAAACCTCTTCTAGGAGGAATTCTCTCACAGAGAAGACAAACAAAGTGAAAATGTTTTTCCGTGTTCTTTGATTTGTGTTTTTGGTGAAACGATCTGATCACGATATTAATTCATAGTGTAAAACCGCCCTCTTCGGTGATTTAATGGGAGTAACGTAGTTTAAGTTATGAGGATGCTTTTGAACAGCTTGTCAGTGAAAATGTTCTTTGCTCCTACAATGAAAGTCTTATATATAGCCTAAATTTGCACTGACCATGACGCCCTGGGGTTGTAAAAATACTAAATACTATTAGTACTATCTACTAAAATGATTTTTTAAAACACGTTAATTTTAAAGAAATAATCACACAACATTTCTTCCATGTTGTATTGTATTGTTTATAGTAAATCCCCTTTGTTTGCCAAAAAAAAAGTTTGTTTAATTTTCAATAATTAAAAGATAAATGAAATTATCGTATTTTTATGCTTCATTTGAAACCAGAAAATATTTAATACACAACACAGAAATTCTGAGGGGGGAAAAAGAAAAAAAAAGGAAAAAGAAAAAAAAAAAAGCCATTGTCATAAGGCTATTTATGTTTCTATTGTAAGAATAATATTGTGGCAAAAAAAAACCTAAACGGAGTCGCATTTCATAGGGCCCTACACAGGTAAGCAAACTCCCACCAGCTAACATATCCTGTCAATCAACAAGCTGGATGTTTCTGCATGGGTTTGTTGCATATGCAATAATTTAAAAGTCTGGTAGCATGTGATCCTCAGTAGTTTAGTGTATGATGCCCGGTTTTTCTCTGTAACATTTCTAAAGTCTGCAAATGTATAATGCCCTGTGTTTTGAAATCTGTTCAGATTTTAAAAGTCGTGTAGTGTTTTCCAACCTCAAGTGTTTACCATGAACATACTTCATGAAAAATTAAGTACACTCTAAATAAGATAAATGTTTAACTGTCCTATTTAACTGAAGTAATAAAGCACTCACTAGCCATAGGATCTGCTCCAGGAGAGAGTACAAACACCAGTGGAATGGTGCAGTTGGAGTCACTGTAGCTCTTACTGAGGTCAAATGGAGGTGGTTCAACAAATCTCTTTCCCAATTTGTCAGTCACAAATTTGCTGATTGCTGGCTCAATCTTTGAAGAAAGGATAAAGTGAAATTAAAATAACTGGGGAAAAAATTTCTGTGAGTGATGTGCTGCATTTATTACTTTTTAATGACTATGATAAGAACATGTCAATTTCAAACTCAACGAGAACTCACTTTATCAGGTCTAAGGCCTCGGTAAATGATAATTTTTTGAAGTTCATTGAGTTTATCACACCAGGGCTTGGGCAAAGCTGTGTTGTATGGCTCCTTGCTGTCATAAATTGGCAGGAAAATCTCAGGACTCTTAATGAAGCTCTCCCTATATTTAGTCAAAGGAATGTGTCAGTATCAGCTGCAGAAGCATTGATATGTAACATTTCAGTCATTTCAGAAGGCATAGCAGAGACTTCATACTTGAGGCCCTCAAGGGCAGGAAGATCACTGGCCCGGCAGATCTCATCCCAGCTCTTGTCAGGCAACCAGTTTGGATCAGGGTTGGCAACGTTGTTCTGTAGACCCACACCTCCAGTGAGCAGGAACATAAATTCAGAGTACTCGATCTCCTTCTTAGCCCTTAGAAAGATCAAGTTTAGTGCACAGATTCAATCAAGACCATATATACTTGGACATAAGTTTCATCATGCTTTTATGAAATCTGACAGTAATATGACAGCGTTGCTTTTATCTAGTAATATTCAAGACTGTACTAAAGTTTGAACTTACAGCAGTAGGTTAGAACAGAGCAGGAACGAGAAGAGGAGTTTGTCCTTCTCAAACAGTGAACGGCACACGTTGCAGTACAGGTTATAGGTGAAATGATCAATCAGGTATCTGAGTCTCTTCTCTAGATTCTTTGATTTATTGCTGTGAAATCCATATGCACAATAAATGCAAATGCAAATAAAAATGATTGATGCAGAATTTTTTAACTCATGTGCAGTTATTCCCCACCTGTCATGTATGGAGTTGACATAGAGGTTGACAAACCAGTTGAGAGAGTATTGATACATGGGGTCGATGTTGGCCAGGTCTGCGATACTAAAGAAGAGGATGGAGGAGTGCTTAGCAATGGCTCTGTAGCCTTCCCTCGACTCAGCTATTTCAATCTCAGTCTTCTCTGCGATCTGAATATTCACAGAAAGGCACAGAGGTCAAACCAGAAACTCTCATAGCGTTAATAAAGGGATTTCATCTAAACCAGCTCTTTAATGCACTACACCTGCTGTTTTTTAGTTATCTCATTAGACATGATCTTGGCAGCATCCAGGATCTGGATGGCACTCTCGTCTTCCAAGATGTTCCCCTCTGAGGACTGCAGAGTTTCAAGGATTTGGTCCTCGATCTCCTTAAGCTGCTTCTTATTGGCTGCAGACTGAAGAATCAGGGCATTTCTCTCCTCTTCTAATTCAGGCCTGAGGGAAAACAGAAGAGAAGTACTGTATCTTACAGGCAAAGACACTAATTCCGAAATATATTTTTCAGGAAAACAAAGGAATAAAATCAGAATCACCTCTCTTTTGCTACCACAATGCCAAGTAGCTGGTCTTCAAGGCCCTCTGGCGTAATCATGAAGTTAAGCAGACACACTTTGGTAGCTAGCTCAGGCAGGTAATGAGGGTTCCTCAGCTTTGTAGAGATGTAAAAGCGGAAGTCACTCGAATACTCAATTACACTTTCGCCCAATCTGATACAGTCCACACCCCCTACAAAAAGAAAGCAGGAACTCACTTTGACTTTCAACCCCTCTTTGAGAGTCAAATTAATCATGTAATCAAAATAATCTTTAAACAAGAACTTATTTAAAAGAGTTGTTTAAGTAAAACACCTTGCTTGAAAACTTGTTTGAGGAGCAGAGGCTCTAAGGAAGGATCGAGCTCCTCTCCTACGTTCTCCAGCAGCAGTGGAGTACCAAACTGGATGCAGTTCTCAAGTGTTCTCATGTAGTCGGCATCAGTTAGCTTGATCACATTCAGGTTATGCTCCCGTTCTGAGTTTTTCACCCATTTGTTGGCCTGACCCTGAGGATCTATCATTAACGGCCTGGCAAAGAGAAAATCGGGTGGTAAAACATAACGCTTTGGTTCTAAAGTCAGAAGAAAAGACTTGTCATTATTTGTAACACAAGATTTCGAAATTATTTGGCTTCGTTGAGTCATACCATCTTCTGGAGTTGCTCACTATAACACCATTATCAATGGAGAAGCTGTCGGTGGGAAGACCAGCAATATTCCAGGCCCTGATCTTGATTGGATCACCAAGTGTCTTACTTAGAGAGAAGTCATCAGAGGATGGGATCTTCTTGGACTGAGTAGAATGAAAACATTGAATAAACGACACTAAATATTAATTTGCAAACAAGACCAGTCTTCACTGAGATGAGCAGTGCAATACCTTGCAGAGCGTGGCCCACATTTTAATACAGTCATGGCGGAAGCTGGCAGTGAAAGCTCCCAGGTAAGCAATAACACCAGCAGATATTAGCACATCACCTGTCAAGTTATCATATGTGCACTGAAGGTCATTGGCTGCTTTCGACCACCTATGTAGAAATACAGGGACGCATACTCTGTTGGCTCAAATATAGGAATTAACTGACAGCATAGATTTCTAAGATTTGGTTGTAGTTGATTGAAACCTGGATTTTTCTCCTCCTAAACCTCCAATTAGCTTCTCGGCTCTCTCCAGCTTGCGAGCACAGAGGTCCACCTGGAACTCCAGCTGAGCTTTCTCTTCAGTCTTTTCCTCCAAAGTCTTCTGCAGTGAGGCCAGACGATCCTCCACCTCCTTTAGCTCTGCCCTCTTCTGGTTTAGCAGGGCCATAGTGGTGGCCAGGGATTCCTGGGCTACAATAAGGTTGGCTTTCTTAGGTGCCACCACCTAAGAGAGAAAATTATTTTAATCTCATTAAGAGGTATGGGGGAAGTCAAAAGTGCATGTGGATACTAAATTATTAAGGGTGAAGTCGTGGCCTAATGGTTAGAGAGTCGGACTCGTAACCCAAAGGTTCGAGTCTACGGTCCAGCAGGAATTGTAGGTGGGGGAAGTGAATAACCAACGCTCTCTCCACCCTCAATACCACGACTGAAGTGCCCTTGAGCAAGGCACCGAAGCCCCAACTGCTCCCCGGGTGCCGCAGCATACAGTGGGGAAAAAAAGTATTTAGTCAGCCACCCCTTGTGCCAGTTTTCCCACTTAAAAGATGTCGAGGCCTGTAATTCTCCTCTAGGTAGACCTCAACTATGAGAGCCAAATTAGAAAAAAAATCCAGAAAATCCACATTGTAGGATTTTTAAGAATTTATTTGCAAATTATGGTGGTAAATAAGTATTTGGTCAATAACAAAATTTCATCTCAATACTTTTTTATATACCCTTTGTTGGCAATGACAGAGTTCAAACGTTTTCTGTAAGTCTTCACAGGTTTTCACACACTGTTGCTGGTATTTTGGCCCATTCCTCCATGCAGATCTCCTCTAGAGCAGTAATGTTTTGGGCTGTCGCTGGGCAACACGGATTTTCAACTCCTCCAAAGATTTTCTATGGGGTTGAGATCTGGAGACTGGCTAGGCCACTCCAGTACCTTGAAATGCTTCTTACGAAGCCATTCCTTCGTTGCCCGGGCGGTGTGTTTTGGGATCATTGTCATGCTGAAAGACCCAGCCTCGTTTCATCTTCAATGCCCTTGCTGATTGAAGGAGTTTTTCACTCAAAATCTCACGATACATGTCCCCATTCATTCTTTCGTTTACACGGATCATTCGTCCTGGTCCCTTTGCAGAAAAACAGCCCCAAAGCATGATGTTTCCACCCCCATGCTTCGCAGTAGGTATGGTGTTCTTTGGATGCAACTCGGCATTCTTTCTCCTCCAAACACGACAAGTTGAGTTTTTACCAAAAATCTGACCATATGACATTTTCCCAATCCTCTTCTGGATCATCCAATGCTCTCTAGCAAACTTCAGACGGGCCTGGACATGGACTGGCTTAAGCAGGGGGACACGTCTGGCACTGCAGGATTTTGAGTCCCTGGCGGCGCAGTGTGTTACTGATGGTAGCTTTTGTTACTTTGGTCCCAGCTCTCTGAAGGTCATTCACTAGGTCCCCCCATGTGGTTCTAGGATCATTTTGACCCCACGGGGTGAGAACTTGCATGGAGCCCCAGATCGAGGGAGATTATCAGTGGTCTTGTATGTCTTCCATTTTCTATTAATTGCTCCCACAGTTGATTTCTTCAAACCAAGCTGCTTACCTATTGCAGATTCATTTCTCCCTCCCAGCCTTGTGCAGGTCTACAATTTTGTTTCTGGTGTCCTTTGCAGCTCTTTGGTCTTGGCCATGGTGGAGTTTGGGAGTGTGACTGTTTGAGGTTGTGGACAGATGTCTTTTATACTGATAACAAGTTCAAACAGATGCCATTAATACAGGTAATGAGTGGAGGACAGAGGAGCCTCTTAAAGAAGAAGTTACAGGTCTGTGAGAGCCAGAAATCTTGCTTGTTTGTAGGTGACCAAATACTTATTTTACCGAGGAATTTACCAATTAATTCTTTAAAAATCCTACAATGTGATTTTCTGGATTTTTTTTTCTAATTTTGTCTCTCATAGTTGAGGTATACCTATAATGAAAATTACAGGCCTCTCTCATTTTTTTTAAGTGGGAGAACTTGCACAATTGGTGGCTGACTAAATACTTTTTTGCCACTGTAAATGGCTCCCCACCATGCCCGGGTGTGTGTTCACGGTGTGTGTGTGTTCACAGTGTGTGTGTTCACTGCTGTGTGTGTGCACTTTGGATGGGTTAAATGCAGAGCACTAATTCCAAGTCACGTCACGTATGAAACAATAAAAAAAGTATAGATTTCCTTATAATAGAAAGAAATATGAAAGCAAAACAACATAAAACTTAACTATTTGTATGTAACTATCTAATAATTGTTGTAGAGAAGGAAACTACTGTTACCGGTGAGAGATACAGATGAGGGTCTATCTACCTTTGCCACTCTGTCATAAACCTCCATTGCAGTGATCCATCTGCAAAGCCCCTCAGCTGCAGATGAGGCCTTGGCCACTTTGGTGGGGTCAAAGTCAGGGTTGGTCATGTACTCACTACGGATTTTATGCATCACTTGAGCCTGTCACAAAACAACACCATTAAAATACATCAACTGCAGTGTTACGAAACAACCTACTGTACACACCCTACATAACAAAAAAGACTTACAGGGATGTTGTCTTTGTCATACTCCTTCAGATCTTTGAGGAAATTCATGTCCCCTAGCAGCTTCTTGCTTGGACCCCAGTAGTCAAGAATCTATCAGAATAGATATCATGCTGTCAGAAAAAAACAAAAACAAAGAAATCTCTAGTCATGTGACCTGTCTAGACTCGCTTTTGACCTTCTGTCCGGTTCCAGCAGGATCATTGATCTTCTCTGGTTTGATGTCCTTCATTACACACACCGCTGCCATCACTAGCTTCACTCCTGATGGAGGGTTCTTCATTGATTTTACAATGGTCACATCAGCTGGCTGAAATCACAAATCAACCCACACCTTTTATAATAATCTATAATTTTATAAACCACAATTTCCAACATTAAATCATACATGAATAATTATAGGGCTTTATCGATATTCTTTAAAAATTCTGGGTAGGGTTCGATATAATCCCAAAGTATTAAATTTCTGCAATTCTGCATTTAGCATGAACTGATTAACATACTTACATGTAAATTTTTTAGATAATTATCATTAAAGATTTTTTGTAAAATGTTTAAATGTTCCCCGTGTCCGAATATGCGGACTTTCTTACGATATAGTGTGAAAAGCACTATGTAAAATAGGTAGTTGACCTTGAGTGTGTCCAGGGCAGACAGTGCAGCCTCCATTGCAGGGATGGCCTCGGCCAAGTCACTCTCACACTCATTCTTCAAAGCCTGGGCTTCATTTGCTTTTAGAGTAGCTGTTTCTTCATCCACACGGACAAGTTTGCTTTTTGCCTCAACCTCCACTGACTCAACCTCTATCACCTGAGAAGAGAAACATGTAGCTAAAACATGCAGGCAAACGTTTATCAAAATTAAGATAACATACCTGAAATACTACTATAGGAACAACAGAAAAACTGTAAATCTATTCAATGGTAGTACAAAATGAACATTTGCTTTAAACACAGTACTGTAAGATAGATGCCAATGTTTCTTACTTTCATTATTTTGGTGTTGTCAATCTTAGCCTGTTCTAGTTTAGGCTGCAGGTCCACCAGCTCCTTCTTCATTTCACTCACCTAAACCAGCATAAATGCATTAAAATGTGTGCTGTCAAACAATTAATTGGGATTAATCACATCCAAAATAAAGGTTTTTGTTTACATAATATATGTGTGTGTACTGTGTATATTTATTATGTATATATAAATACACACACATGCAGGGTGCGAACTACGTGGGAGCTCGGCTCCCCTTAATAAGACATGGGCTCCCCTGAAAACGTGATTTGTGAAATTTTGGGGGGGTCTCAAAAAATATTGACAATGTGTTATTTTGACGTGCAATTTCAGTTTTGTGTAATATGATCATCGTGGATTATTATGTGTTAAATTGCAAAAAATATCATTCATTCATGCTTGACGGTGATTTAAACCTAATTCACTTAAATAAAGATAACTATATATGCTATTCTTGTCATGAGCATCAAGGTGTGGGGGCGCTGCGGTGCAAATTCCAATGTTAACTCAAAGATTCAATTCTGTGTTAAGGTAAGGCATGTTATTTGCAATTATGTGTTGTGGCTGGGTTGTTATAGGTCTGCGTGACTCTCGGTCTAGGGCCTATTGAATGGGGAATTGCAGGTGCATCTCAATAAATTAGAATGTTGTGGAAAAGTTCATTTATTTCAGTAATTCAACTCAAATTGTGAAACTCGTGTATTAAATAAATTCAATGCACACACGAAAGTAGTTTAAGTCTTTGGTTCTTTTAATTGTGAGATTTTGGCTCACATTTAACACAACCCCACCAATTCACTATCTCAACACATTAGAATATGGTGACATGCCAATCAACTAATCAACTCAAAACACCTGCAGAGTTTTCCTGAGCCTTCAAAATGGTCTCTCATTTTTGGTTCACTAGGCTACACAATCATGGGAAGACTGCTGATCTGACATTTTGTCCAGAAGACAATCATTGACACTCTTCACACAAGGAGGGTAAGCCAACAAACATTCATTGCCAAGAAGCTGGCTGTTCACAGAGTGCTGAATCCAAGCATGTTAACAGAAAGTTGATTGGAAGGAAAAAGTGTGGAAGAAAAATGCACAACCAACCGAGAGAACCGCAGTTTTATGAGGATTGTCAAGCAAAATCGATTGAAGTATTTGAGTGAACTTCACAAGGAATGACTGAGGCTGGGGTCAAGGCATCAACAGCCACCACACACAGACGTGTCAAGGAATTGGGCTACAGTTGTCGTATTCCTCTTGTTAATCCACTCCTGAACCACAGACAACGTCAGAGGCGTCTTAACCTGGGCTAAGGAGAAGAAGAACTGGACTGTTGCCCAGTGGTCCAAAGTCCTCTTTTCAGATGAGAGCAAGTTTTGTATTTCATTTGGAAACCAAGGTCCTAGAGTCTGGAGGAAGGGGTGGAGAAGCTCATAGCCCAAGTTGCTTAAGTCCAGTGTTAAGTTTCCACAGTCCTGTGATGATTTGGGGTGGCAATGTCATCTGCTGGTGTTGGTTCATTGTGTTTTTTTGAAAACCAACGTCACTGCGCAACTGCACACTGCACCCGTTTACCAAGAAATTTTGGAGCACTTCATTGCTTCCTTCTGCTGACCAGCTTTTTGAAGATGCTGATTTCTTTTTCCAGCAGTATTTGGCACCTGCCTACACTGCCAAAAGCACCAAAAGTTGGTTAATGACCATGGGGTGGTGTGCTTGCCTGGCCAGCAAACTCACCAGACCTGGACCCCATTAGAGAATCTATGGGGTATTGTCAAGAGAAAATGAGAAACAAGAGACCAAAAAATGCAGATGAGCTGAAGGCCACTGTCAAAGAAACCTGGGCTTCCATTACCACATCAGCAGTGCCACACACTGATCACCTCCATGCCACGCCGAAATTAGGCAGTAATTAAAGCAAAAGGAGCCCCCTACCAAGTATTGAGTACATGTACAGTTAAATAACATACTTTCAGAAGGCCAACAATTCACTAAAAAAGTTTTTTTTTGGTCTTATGAAGTTTTCTAATTTGTTGAGATAGTGAATTTGGTGGTTTTTTGTTAAATGTGAGCTAAAATCATCACAATTAATAGAACCAAATACTTAAACTACTTCAGCCTGTGTGCACTGAATTTATTTAATACATGATTTCACAATTTAGTTGAATTACTGAAATAAATGAACATTTCCATGACATTCTAATTTATTGAGATGCACCTGTATATGGTATTCTTCTGTAGCCTGACGACGAGTAACTTTACCCGTTGTTCGTGTAAACTCAAAGCGCCTGATGCGTTGTTTATAGACTATTTGTGGGTGGCTTTTTGTTGTTTCACCTATCAATTTGTGTCGATAAAGTATAATAGGGTAAATCCTGTACACTCTAAAAATGCCGGGTTGTTTCAACCCAACTTAGGGTCAAATATGGACTAACCCAAACGTTGGGTTAAATTTTTACATTAAAATTTTAACCCAAAAATTGGGTTAGTCCATATTTGACCCAAAGTTTGGTTGAAACAACCCAGCCTTTTTTTTAGAGTATAGTGATTTATCCTATATAGTGCTTGCATAAAGCAAGTAGTGCATACAAAGATACGTAACAGCTAAATTACAGGTGTAAGTCATTGTAAGCCCCTTTTGAGGCACGCGCAAGCCCCTCCCCCCCCCCCCAGTTTATATATTAAAAAAAACAAGTGGGCTCCCCCACCAGACCACGGTATAGTTCGAACACCTTGCACACATGCCATATACAGTATAATTGGTGAAAATATTTCCATGGTATTCCAGCATATATTTATATATATATAATATATTAATATATAACATAACATATTTGTCTTAAATATATATTTGCATGTGTGTGTATTTATTTATACATAATAATAGTACACACATATATTATGTAAACAAAAACTTTTATTTTGGATGCAATTAATTGTGATTAATCGTTTGACAGCACTAATTAAAATCATATTTCTGCCTCACTGACCATGATTAAAAAGGCTGTGAAAAAGATCTATTTTAGCATTATATGCACTATTATATGGATTTAAAATATATTTTTATCTGCAAATTTTTCTCTACATTACTCCTAACACTAATTACCTGAGACTCTGCAAAAGCCAGTTTGTCCAATCCATTTGTATATCTGTTTTTAGCACTCATAACAGTGTCTCGTTTTTGAGTGAGAAGAAGTCTGAAGGCAGCTATGAGCTCCAAGTAGGAAGTAGGAGTCACATAGTTATGGCGGCCCAGCTCTGACAAAAACCTGCAAAGATTACATAATTTTATAATCAATTGTGTTCTACAAGCCACAAGTAAAATAAACTGTTCTGTCATCATTTACTCACCTATTTTCCATGAATTTTCTAGGAACTCCCCCTTTAACAGATCATACTAACTTTGATATAAACATCATACCTGTGAGACAGATCAATAGCAGAAGTGTGGAAGGTCTTGCAGATTGGCACGATTTCCTGTCGCTCAAGATCACTCAGCTCCAGTGTCTCCAAGAACTTATTAGCCACTCGCTCCAAAGCTTCTTCAGGCCATGGCTTGGAAGATCAGAAACTAAACTGTAACTTCACTTTCAGAGGAGGTTTATATTCAAAACTGGCTTAATTGGTGATTTTTTTATTTATAACATGAATAGAAGCAGTTAATTTAAAAGTTTCTCCAAACACAACAAGAAAATGCTTAACCATCTTTTCACTGTTCTAGCCAACCTCACCTGAAACCAATCTATGGTGCAGCAGTTAATCAGGGAAGGGAACTGTCTCAGGCGGTTTCGGAAGGCATCTCCTATTGGGCTGAAGGCCGCTACTATATGTAGGTTCTCTCTGCAGCGAGTCACAAAATAAGCAAACAGAGCCAGAGGGCTGAACTCCACATTTTTATTCCCAGCTTGAGCAATGGGGCGTACAGCCTGAAGAGGATACAGAGAAAAACACCGGAAAATAAAATAATAAAACAATATAGGTCTCTACACATCAATACGTTTTTATATGATAATTGTATCTTACCTCCATGATTTCTTGCTTTTCATCCACAGCAAAGATGTTTGGTACCTCTCCTGTGTTTAAAATGCTGTCCACATCTTCTAAAAAGGCTTCATCCTTTATCTGAGCATCAGTGAGCAGGAAGACCATTTTCTGGCCCTTTACTCCAGCATTCTTCATCAGGCGCTAGACAACACAAAATCCATTAGTGGGCACATTTGACTTCTAAATATCTTCATGCTGCTCTTTTCCATACAACCGTTCAAAGTTACCAGGGGCTGTCAAGCTCCAAAAATATTGTAATGAATACTTGCAATATTGCACACAAGTAGTGCTTTAATGGTGTTTGTTGACATCCCCTGGTTGAAACAAATTGTCACATGGATTCGAGCTGCATGAAGATTTATCAAAAAAAAAAAACTTCTTTTGAGCTTCACTCAAACAATAACAGCATACAAGCTTGGAATGACATGATGGTGAGTAAATAATGAAAAATTTAAATTTTGTTTAATTACCCCATACCTTTAGATCATCTCTCCATTCATTCATGCCATAGCTTTTGGAGATCTCAGGCTGGAACAGAGTCATATTAGCCATAAAAGTGGCAAGCCTGGTGATGGACTGGCGGCCACTGCCTCCAACTCCAACCAACAAAGCATTTCCCCCTGGCTGTTTTAACACACGGCTGATCCTGGACAGGTGCTCCAGGACATAACTACACAAATGAACAAGGGAGACAATCAATCAAAAATGTCACACTTCTGCTCTCTTAAAAGTATTGTTCACACAGAAATAAAAATTGTCACCACATACTCACCCTCATGTCTTGCCAAACCTGTATGAATTTCTTTCTTCTGTGGAACACAAAAAAAGATACTTCGAAGAATGTTGGTAGTTAAACAGTTTCGGTTTCTAATAACTTCCACTGTATGGACAAACAATGCAATGGAAGTCAATGAGAACCAAAACTGTCTAGTTATCAACAATCATCAAAACGTCTTCTATTGGGTTCCACCAAAAAAAAAAAAGTAAGCCATACAGTTTTGAAATTTCATGAGGGTGAGTAAATGATGACAGAATGTTCATTTTTGGATAGACTATTCATTTAAGATGATTCCTGTTGGAAAATTGCAGTATGTGGCATCATGCACTAAAGCGTAAACAGCTTTTTAAAAGTTACCGGAATATGACCAAGTTCATGCGGTTCTTGTGGGTTTGGTTGTACTCTTCCAGACAGGCTTCTACCACCTCACTGAAGCGCTCCATGGAGGGAACCTCTGCATACAGCCTCTCACTTTCATCCACGTCAGGGGTCATATAATCTCCAAATAACAAATTCCTCATATTCTCCTCACAAATCTGAGGAAAAACAACAGGAAAAAAAAAACTAACCATTTTGGTTTCATATGATTAAAATTGACTTTGTATTCATCTCTGGAAAGCAAGGCAGTATTTTTGTCCTACTAAATTAAGTCTTTTTCATTAAAAATATATACATTTTGTTATAACTTGACATTTATTTTAGAAAGTTGCCTAAGATATTAAGATAATACATACTAAATTACAGTAATTTTAAGTAATCATTTAATGAATGAGAAATTCTAAAGAAGCCTTGGATGTTTTTTTTAACGTACAGGTTTGTTACCATCCTGAAGATGTTCAAAGACTGTGTCAAAGTTTTCCTTGAAGTGCTCCTTCACAATATTGCTTATGAGTGAGAAGAGCCAGGCTCGGTCCTGGTCATCCACAAGGCGATCATAGAAGATGCGGTACAATTCGTGTACGAAAAGCCTGATCATTGTTCGCTTGTTTGCAAGTGATTCCTTCTTCAGTAGCAGGCAGCCCTGCACTACTCGTGAGAAATCTCTTAGGTTGAAAGTGTAATGAGACTTAGCTGGGGTGGGAAGGAGACTTTCTATAGCCTTTTTGTAAACCTATTTCACACAGAACACAGAATTAGACAATATAAATTAATACAGAAAAAAACAAACAATTGATTTATATACCATATACCAATATACCATTCAAGAGTTTAGGTAAGAGTAAGCCTTTGCTTTTTAAAAGAAAGAAATTAATAATTTTATTCAGCAAGGATGCATTAAATCACAGGAATAAATTACATTTCAACAAAATATATTCAAATAGAAAACAGTTAAGTTGTAGAATATCACAAAATGACTGTTTTCTTTGTGAGAATAAAAGACTTCTTTCAAAAACATTAAAAAACCATTCCAACTTTTGAACGGTACTTTATATACTGTACATGACTTACCTCAAGTGTTGCAGTGACTATCTGATTGCCAATCGGGAAGCAGTCAGATGGGAAGTCATTGGTCCGGAGGTAAAATGTCACAACATTAGAGAAAATGCGCACCATGGTCTCATCACTGAATGAATTGATGCTGCAGATGTTAAAATGGCGTAGAAAACGAGGAGTCACTGCATTCCTCCCACCACCAGGGGGTCCCATGGCAGCGATCAGTTGCAGGTCCATAAGGGTGATTTTTGAGGTGTCCTTAAGGTCATACCTACAACATAAGGACTCTATTACAGAGTTCTATAAGCTCAGCTCTATAACAGCACATAAGAGCAAAGAGTAAAAAGACTAGGACAGATAACTGATTTATAGTGTATTCAAGTTTTCATTTACCAGTTCCCATGGTCAAAATACTGACGAAGCAGCTCAATTGGGGGTTGTGCACCAAACACCTCTTTTGCTGGCATATTCATGTCATCCACAAAGATGATGCATTTCTTTCCCATGGGAGGTCCATACACTCCCTTTCGCCTCTTGTCTAGTCTGGACATAATAATGTTCTAGAGGATAAAGAGAGCACTTGTGTTATAGAAAAATACTACTGAAAAATTAAATGGATTAATTTCAACAATATATTGACTGTATGGTGAGTAGGAAGTATCCTGGTGGTTACCTGCGTCTGATTGGCACTGGTGCGAGCAGAGAAGTTGACGAAGAAGGGAAGGAAGAGTTCTTTGTCGAGATTGTTCATTAGTTTTTCTTTCACATAAACAGACTTTCCTGTGCCTGTGGGGCCGACGAGCAAAAGAGGCCTAAATCAAAGTGAAAAACAAGAAAAATGTTTAACAATTTTGGGTCAATATAATAAAACAAATTAAAATGAATATAAGTTAGTGCAGTGGTTATAAAACGGGGGTTCAGCAAATTTCCAAAGTCGTTGCAGGATGACTTAAAAGTATTTAAATTAATAAATTATTATTAATATATTAAAATAATGCAACTCTATTGTAAATTAAAATGCTTGAAAAAACTAAATCAAGATGTAACCTTAAAAAAACCAAAATCATATTTCTTTCTCCCCTCAAAACCCACTGGTTTAATGTTTGTCAAGATATTAAAATAGAATACTTACATCCCATACTGAATGCAGAGATCCATTAAGTAAGTATATCGCACAGTGTCAATTGTGGGAACAATGATGTCCTGTACTTTGGTATTCTTGTCACCTAATAGTGCATTTCTGATCGACTCATTCCAGTGGACCCAACGACCTTTTCCTTTGAACTAATTTGAAGTAAAAAGAGTCATTTTCCAGAGTAATATCTCTCAAATTGTCATACTACTGCACTACTATATACCAACCTCATAACTGTAGTCATAGACAAGACCTTTCTCTTCAAATGGACACTCCCATTTAGACACAGCAGCAGGTATGGGGTAGTTTTCTGCCTTTCCTGAAATTATTTCTCTCAAAAACTGATCAAATCGACTGCGGCTGTCTGTATCACAGCATCCACCGACAGACCAAACCAGGGCAAAGGCAAAAGCTGCCTGCATAGGCCAGAATAATTCATGTTTACAAATTGAACTGCATTCTGATGAGTTGTACATTGTACCTTTTACATGAATAATTACCATGATCCATGTACGTATGTTTTTGTTCCCTGGATCTTCATCTAAAGGCCCAGTCAGCAGCATCTCAAAGAGTCGCGTGAGAGACACAACAGTATTACTGTTGCTGGTGGGAATGACCTCCTGGAATATTAAATTCAATGAGCTCTGACTGATTTGTTGACAACGTCTAAGATCAAAAATAATCTAATGTGATTATGCTATAAGCAATTCATTATGTAAAACAATTACCCGACACTGTTTGCGTAATAAAACAAGTGCAGGAGGAAGTAACCACTCAAAGAGCTGCTGCAGTAGTGTGGAATTGTCTTGTGACTGAAGTGGGTCAGGAAGTGTTCTCATCCATGATAGCACCAGAGGAGTCCATCCTAGCTGAGATGGCTCCATGTAGATCATTCCACAACGACTCACTGTGGCTGGCTAATTCAGGAATTAAAAATTGTTAGTACAATATAGATAATGAAGGCTGAAGTGGTTTTGAATTTGCTACATATATGGATAGTGCGTAGGTTTAATATTCAATAATGAGATAGGCTGACTCACAGAGGCTTGTGACAGATCCATGGCCTCAAAAATCAGACTCATCTGATTGGACATCTGGATAATCTCCCCACTCATGAGGCATAGCTAAAATTGAACAAAATTTCAGTTATTATATACATGTTATTTACATGATAGGAAGATCTGCTATCATGTAGCATATCTATCGATAGATATGCTATCATGTCATCCTAAAATAATGTTAACTTGCCTTTTTGTTGTCATCCAGCACAGTGTTCATGCTCTCAATCCAAAGCGTGTCTATGGGGCCATCGAACACCACCCATTTCCTGTCTGGGGTGTCACTTGAGGCAAATTCTCGAAAGCTGTTTGCCACAATCCCATCTGTCCACTAATAAAATAAAAATGCACAAGTAAAAAAAAAGCACAAATAAACAAACAGTTGCTTTTTATAATATGATGCACAAACCAAGCTCCTACCTCATGGGAGACAGGATCAAACTGACCAAACACTTGGCCCATCGTTATAGATTTAGGATTGACAGTTTGATACACAACTTTTTCTTCCTCATTATAGCCCCTCTCATTCATCAGGGTCAAAGTATCAGCAAGAACATGAAGTACTTTGGTTTTTCCAGCAAATGGTTCTCCAACAAGCATGAACCTATGGAAAATGTATTATGAAAATGCATGGATAAAAATTACTATAACATTAATGTAAAATAAAATGTAATATCACATTTGCATTTAGAATGACATATTTTACATTACCAGTTTAAATATTATTGGTAAGGGAAATACCAACTTACCCATGACGAACTATCATCATCTCATAAGTTTGAATTATTTTGTCCAAGAAAACCTTTACAGGTTGCACATTGTGATTTTTGCTGCACTCTTGAGCACATTCCAGGAATAACTATTGCATATGAACAAAATGTAATTAAAATATTGTATTCATCATTACAAATCTAAATTAAAAACATTAAGCAAAGTGTACCTTATAATCTGCCACAGGTAGTGAAATTCCTGGGAACAGGTCACTAGTGATTCCATTGAAAAGAGGGATATCATGGGAGAGAAACTTGGGCTCATTTACATCCTTGATGGACCGTAGAAGCTAAAACAAAGAGAGGGTAATGTATCTGATTTTAACTAGCTTTTGGTATAAGACACTGGGTTAACTAGACTTCCATTTCATTAACTTACAAGTATATCCTCATTTTCATCTGGAAATTTGAGTTTGAGATTCCCAGCAGCCACCAGCACTGCTTTAACAGCTCTCATCCCATAGTCATAGTGGAACTGAGAAGACAGCTGCTCAGAGCACAGTCTGTAGGTCATCACAATCTTCACTGAGAGAGGTTTAGCATTGAGGAAGCCATACGAGTACAAGGAGATCTCAGCGATCAGTGCATAGTTAGGCACCATCATGGCCACTGTTCTAAACAAGACCTAAACAAAAATAACATGAACATAGAACAGTAAAGTTAAAGCCATGTTAGATAACGTGATCTTAATGAAACAATTTACCCATAATACACACAAAAAAACACCTTGAGGTTATCAGGGAGTTCAGATCGGCCAGCGTATCCAGGGTTCATGGTGATGGCCACAAAACAGTTGGGGTTGAGGCGTAACTCCGTTCCCTCAAAGTCAAAATACTCAAGTTTCATTTCTATGGCCCTCTGAATGCATAGGATCTGCTGAGCCACCACAGACAGCACCTCCAACTCAATCCGGTTAAATTCGTCAAAGCATGCCCAGGCACCAGAAGACGCCAATCCCTTGAAGAACTATAAAAGAATATTCAGGCAAATGCTGACTTGAGATTTTATATGAGAGTTTATGTTATTTACAGAGCCCATTCAGTAAATGCTAGATAAACTGATGATTATAGCCTAATGAAATCTGAGTGCAAGAGATGACCGTGCTAAAGTTTCTGAGCTTTGACAAGTCCTTGAACATAATTCTAGCTCTTCATTTGAAACAAGACCCTCTCACCTTCCCCATGGCTAGATAGTCAAGGCCATCTGAGCAGTTAAACACCACACACTGCACAGCAAGGGCTTTGGCCAGATCTTTGGTGGTCTCAGTTTTGCCTGTGCCTGCGGGTCCTTCAGGAGCTCCACCCAAATTCAAATAAAATGCTCCAATCTTTAAAAGAGGACAATAAACCAGATATCAGAAAAGGAAATAACTATGCCTCAAACATAATAAATATGTAGCTGGCATGATTAGTGTTAATTTAATAAATAAATTGTCACAACTATTTGAGTATTTTCTGTATTCTCATAACATAATAGCAAAGCATAATAAATAGCATAAAATAAATTCGCCCTTTAATATACCAAAGTTCGGTAACATCTGTCTGTCAACGGTGTGATGACCAAGCGAGGAGAGTTTCCAAGGTATTCATAAGCATACTTGACATCACAGTTTATAATGCGGACACGGACATTGTCGCCAGCCCAATAGTAACGTAGCTGAGCAAGCCACTGGAAATCTGTCTCACTAGAAACTCCTGAAATGGATATTGAAAGTTAAAGTTTTTAAATGAAAAAGAACAAACTGTACAATACAGTAACCACAAATTCAAATAATGATGTCATGCAATACAGAAACTTATTTTTTTTCACAAAACAGAAGAATGCTTTTTAAAATTCATAATATCAAAGCAGCTAGGCAGATTAATCAAAACAAGAGAACCTTTCTCTATCATCTCCATGACCACATCCCTGGCATGCACATCTATGGTCACTAGGGCCCCCAGAGTGGTGCGTGTCTGCTTGGACAGCTTCCCCCTCACCAGCTCCACGATATCATTCAGCTGATTCTGCAGCTGCTTATGGTAGTTCTTCAGACCCTATGAAATCATTCAGATCAATATCTCTGGTATACAGTTAACAGAATCCAATGGTCCACTGATATTCAGAGTGGTTTCCTTACATTAGCACCACTCCTGATGGCCTCATGCACCTCCAGCGTCCAGTACAACTGTGAAGTACAGAGGACCACCTGTCCAGGCCACTCACGTACCCACTGACTCCTTTTAATCTCTGGATAAGCCTGAACACATTCAAGACAGTAACCTGGTGCATAAAAAGTAATAAAGACCAAAATTTGACACAAAAAAATACAAATGGGAACTTGAGTCTTACCAGTCTGGAGCGATTGATCACATCCCTGATGCTTCTCAGCATGATGTCTTCCACCTGCACCAGCCACTTCTCCACAGCTCCTCGTGCCTCAGACGTAGAGATCAGCTGGATGAGCTCCACACGCTCCCCCTCACTGCTGTACATGGCCTGGATGTCCAAGTTAGGCAGGAAGTCCAGTTTGGCGATGCCCTCAAAACATTTCTTTAAGTGAGGCTGCACTCGCATGGGATCTTTGGTTTCTGAGAGAATCTCCAGCATCTCATCATTTGACAGGAAAAAGAATCTATAGAGTGTGAAAAGGAAATACTGATAAACAACACTGAGGATATATGGCATGACAGTTCGAAAGTATGGCACAATGTACTAACTTAAAGGTGAAGTGTGCAGTGTTGTTATTAAAACTAAGCAAGAAACTATTAAAATTGTTTTTTGAAGTAAAATATAAATATTAGCAGAAAAAAGGAGAAATGTTGCTTTGGAAAATAACTGAAATAAGTTTAAGCTGAAATACTAAAATTACTAAAACTAAAATAAAATGAAAAATAAATAAATTAAAACAAAATACATTAAATAAAAATAAGAATTAGAAATAAATATAATCTTTTAAACTAAAGTACTTTTTTATAAAAATGATACAAATGACAAAAGCAATTAAATTAAATTAACAAAACAAACTAACGTTAAAATTGAAAATATAAAACTAAAATATTAATAATTACTGTCATGATTACTAAAATAACACTTTGTGTAGCATCACTGATTGAAACTGCAAAAATAACAACTGTTTCCAAGTATGTTGTCTGCCACTGGTAAAAAAAAGTTAGCCCTGTCCCAAACTCACATCATTGGTTAAGCCAGTGTTGTTGTGGCAGAACTTGTAAGAATGATCAAACAAACAGCATGCTTTTAGTTGCAGTTTTCAGTAAAATCTACATATGAATTGCTTTTTTTAAAATTGAATTTTTTTTTTTTACTTTAGCTTGTAAAACATGCTAAATATTAAATATATTACCGTGGAAAAAACAGTCTTTTCTTTTCAAGGTATGCATTCAAGCCCTTCATAATGTTCTCAAGGAGGATGTAGGACTCTTGCAGTTTTTCAAACAATCCAGGCAGAGAAGTAGCAGCTAAAACCTGTGCAAATGGGAGGATTAATGGTTTTAGTTTTTTTCAAACATAAAAAACCCAATAAATGAGAACATAAGCTAGAACATAAGCAAAATTATTTCTAAACCTCCAGTTATTTTATTGTTTGTATTTAGTATATGTCATCACCTTTGGGTCCTTCACACAGTGAATCATGACCTCCTTCCAGTGTTTGTTTACAATCTGGAAGAGACGGCCCTCCTCGGGCATCTGCTTCATTATATCCTCAGAACTGAAGATGGGCTCAAGGTATAGCCACTGATGTTGTACCTTCAGCCACTCATCTATAGTGTCTTGGATACGGATCAAACGTTCCTCCCAGGTCTGGTTTAAAACAACAAAACTTGCTCACTATTCCTTGTACATGATCAAGAAAACGTACAGAATATTTTTAGCTATTTTTTAAACTTTAGAGGTTTTTGAAGCAAGCTTATTTTGAAATCGTTTGTGATATTGGTTCACATTTTTGAATAAAACTAAATATACATTTTCATTCTCAAATAACGAATTACTAATTCCTTGAAATGCCCATCCCTCAACCTCGATCTCACCTTTATTTCTGTCTCAAAAGGCTTGATGAAAGGAGAGCTTCTCATAGTTTGGGTTTTCACTATCTGGTCATCCAGCATGGTTTGAATCTCATCCACAGAGGACAGGATGGACACGCCGGTGTCCCTGTATGGATGATATTGAAATGACACTGTATCCCAAACCTCCATCATATTCTGCATGGCCCTCTCCAGAGCGAATTCCTGAAAGTGAAATTTCCAAAAATATGTGAGTTGTTTTGTCTCTTTATGGCATATAACTGCATACAGGAACTGCAATAAATCATACGGGTGTTGATTCACAGTGTTATTACTTTGCTGGCTCCTGCACTGATGTTCTCAAACAGTTCCAGGTATGGGGTGAGGTTCTGTTTAAGGATTTTGCGCAGCGTGCTTCCAGAGTCAGGGGTCAAGTCATTGCCTGCAATTTCTGACATTTGCTCCCAGTGTCGAGGTCTGATGCCGGGGTTACACATGATGGACACCAATGGAATGTACTCCTAAGAATAGGAAATAATTTTAAAGGGACAATTCACCCAAAAATCTAAATGATGTGATAACACTGTTAATTGTTTAATAGGATGTAAACACTACCTTGAACTCTTTGACTTGCTCCACAACACTGGTGCAAATGAGAATAGTGGCACTCTCCTGTTTGTCCTCCTCCTCTTTGGGCTTCCTCTTTAGTCCTGCTATTTTCTCCTTCTCTTGCTCTGCCTTCTTCTGTTTCTGCTGGAAGAACTTCTGCATCTTGTACATTTCTCTGAAGTACTCCTCAACCTCCAGCTCTATACTCTCACCGTTCAAATCCAAGAAAGACCCGTCCATCCATCTACACTCAGATGACATGATAAGATGTCATGCTTTATAACATAAATCAAGTTCTTGGAGAGAAAAGGAAACTGTCTGAGAATAGTGAAAACTAGGTGATCCATTATAATAATTGGATAAGAAGAATATGATACCTCTTTCTTGTGCGTTGCCATTTCAGAACCAAGTTGAAGAGCTTCTGATAGGGCTCAATAGATTCCTTTATCACCTCCACCTCTGGGTATGAGGTTTGGTCCCATTTGTAAAGGGCTTCTTCTTTGTTGATAAAGACAATTGATTCCTCAGTGTCCTGAATTCTTTTCTGCACTGTTCTCACATCAGAAGCATACTGGAAACGAGAGGAAGTATTACAATATAAATCCCTGATTTCTTTCAGAAGTCAAGTAATCATGCCAGATCAGGTCAAATAAATAGTTTAGCCCAAATAGAAAACGTTGACATCCTTTTCTCACCTTCATGTCATGTGTTTCATAAAAGAAAGAAATAATATGGGATTGAAATGATGTGACTGAGTAAATTATATTTGCTGACAAAATTTTCATTTTACGCCAACTGTTATTTTAACTGGACAAATCAACGGAAGATTTCAGTTTGTAATATACCTGTTGCATCATATCAAGTTCAGAGCATTGTGCAAATTCCTCCATCCTGCGGCCTACTTTCTCTAGCTCTAGAAGCAGCTTCTCTCTTCGACCTTGAAGTTCTTGTTGACCCTTCTGCTTGGCTTCTTCCATCACCTACAACAACAGAGTGCATAAGTCCTTCTAACAGAAACAAGTCTGTATTTTTGATTTACTGTATGTCCTTTCAAAACATCACCTCATCACTTTGATCGAAGATCGGGTAAATGTTTTGTGGCCAGAGCAGTATTGTGGCATTCAGTTCAAGATGCTCTGCATCAAAAATATGTACATCCATCAAATAATTCATCCTGTGTTGTGCTTCCTAGAAAAAGTAATATAAAAAGTTATTTGATTTGTTATTCGCAGTAAGAACATTTAAAATAAATAGTTTTGAGGTACCCACCGTTATCCTATTGTTGAGCTCCTCTATTCCCTTGGTTTTCACATGACCAATGTAAGTAATCATTTCCATCATGTCCTCTGTTTTTTCAGGCACTTTTAAAGCCCTGTCCCGAATAGCCTCAAACTCTTTACAAATCCTGAAAAAAAAATTCAGATATATACATCGCAGATCTAAAGAGAAATTAGACAAAGGGATAGTTTATCTAAAAATGTCACAGGTTTTAGAAGACATAAAAGGGTGAATAAATGATGATAGAATGTTCATTTTGGAGTGAAATGTTCCTAATACATTGGCAAAAACAACTCAAGCACTGAACTTACTGAAGACTGCATTGATGGTGTGAACTAACAAGCTTCCCCACAATGATTTCGGAAAGGGTGTTCGCTTTCTTTGCAAGTCCTTGTTTGAGCTCCTCACAGTCCAGTTGGACCATGTCAAAATGGATCAGAGAGGGAAGACCAGAGATCTCTTGCGACAATGCCCCAAACCGTTCCACTTGCTGGCATGTGATATATGAACACACAGACATGTAGTATTCAACAGATTATACACAAAAAAATAAAACAGACACCTTAGTATATAAGTAAAAATACATTTCTGTTCAAAACTTTGGGGTAAGTAATATTTCTTTTGAACGTATTTAATTAGAACTTAAAAAAAATATATTAAAAATGAATCTTCTACTTTCATCATCAATCTAATTACATAAAATCATTTAATTAAATTATAATTACATTAATTTTAAAATATTTTCACATAGAAAACAGTCATTTTAAATTGTAATAATGTTTCACAATAATACTGTTTTTACTATATTTCTGATTAAATAGATGCAGTCTTGGTAAGCATAAGAGACTTCTTTTAAAAACATAAAAAAATACAATCTTACCAACCTCAAACTTTTGAAGAGTAGTGTATATAATATATTGAATTAAACGAACAACCAATCTGACCGTTGTGTGTCATCAAAAAATGTTCTTACTCCATTAGATGTAATCCACTTGAGACTGTGCCGTCCCATCGACTAACCAGTCATAGTTGTCAACTAAACAATATTCATGTAATTGAGCAGAATAATAGAGAGTCACAAAACACATTACACATTGTTCTATGTGGTTTTAACCCATTCATATGTGGTTGCTAAGGTGTTGCTAGGGTGTTTTGGGTTTTGCTTACCATAGCTCTGGAAGTGTTTGGCAGGTCCATCCAAGTTTATTCTTACAGCATTCCTAAGAGTGGTCTGTGCCCAGATCTGAACATGATCTGGGAGCTTGGCATCCACTACAGAAATGTTGCCCTCTGCTAGCCATGCCTGGACCGTCTGCACTCTCTGTGGGACAGGCAGGACTTAATATCAAACATGAGCTCATAAACTCATCCTATCTGATTCACATAGTCAAAATAATTGTGCAACACAACTGCACATCAATATATATTTCCCAACCTGCATGGTATTGCTGATCAGGTTTGCAATTTCAAGCACAGCCTCCTCTAGATCACGAAAATTAGGATAAAAATCCATCTTCTCATCATCAAATATTAAGTCCATCTTGAATAGGGGAAGCTTGCTGATGTTGAGGGGATCAAACAAGCTGACAAATGCCACCACACTCCTCTCAACTAGTGCCTTTAGCTAAAAAAGGGTAAACAAAACTAATTATTCCATTATCCTTAGTCAACATCAAAACATCAATAGTTGGAAAAAAAAAACGCATAGACAATGATAGCAGATATAAAACAGTGTGACAAATAATACTCAGCTCACCTGATTGGATAAAAGCGTTGAGGCACAGTTGTAAAAGGAGTCAATCTTTTTGGGTTTGACTTTCTGCACAGTGTCTTTGCTGGTGAGCAGGTGAATGACTTTGGGGAACCAGGATTTCATGAGTCTGTCCTCTACCCTCTCGCACTCAACAGCCACTTTGTTCTTCAGACTTTCACAGTCTACAGGCCCTGTGGACCTTTATAGCAGGTTTCAAGATGTGCATTACACATTCAAATTTCAATTCATATGGATACTTGAATATACTTCTAAAATAAACAAAAATTCTTTTTTTTCAATGTTTTCAGTCTTAAAAGTCTCATTTAAAGTTTATTTATTATTATTTAAAAAGCAGCTATGTTTTTTTAAGTGTTTGTTAACTTTAATCCACCAAATCAAATCAACATGCAGGAATTCATGTTACTGTCATGCCACATTAAAGACATAAAACAGGACATTAGACCCTCATGGCAAGTGTTTTTATTTATTTTTTGACATTGTTCTATTTGATGGCTGAATGAAGAATCATTATTTATTTATTTTTGAAAGTGCATGGTGTAAATGTTTTCAATAATGTTTAAAGGGGTCATATGATGCGATTAAAAATTTTCCTTTCTCTTTGGAGTGTTACAAGCTCTTGGTGCATAAAGAAGATCTGTAAAGTTGCAAAGACTAAAGTCTCAATCCAAAGAGATATTCTTTATAAACGGTAAGAGTCACCCACACCTACCTAAAACAGCTCGTTCTAACACGCCCCCACATATCTACATCACTATGTGGGAAGATTTGCATAACGCCGCCAAAATGTTCACACAAAGAAAGAAGGCGTAACTTTTATTCTCACAGTAGTATTGTTGTTGCCACCGCCATGATGTGAAGACTTTGTTTGGCCTAACAAAAGAGGACGATATCTGAGTCGTCATGCCTGGAGCTGATCCGTGCTGGTTGCTGAGGAAATACTACAACTTTGCGCTGTGGAAGCCCGGGGTCCAGCCCGGGGTCGTCACATGCGGTTGCCGCTGTGTTTTGTTTGAAGGTTAAACTACTTTGTTGCCTCCCAAAATGGACATGGACAAAAGTCAGTGGTTAAGTTGTATTTACAACACTGTTCCAGAATGCTTCAACCCAAATATTCAGATGTGTGCAGCACATTTTTGGAGGACCGTTTCCTGATCCTGGGAGAGTAGACTACAATGCCGGCTGTTCTGACTCAAAGACTGTACGTTTTTTATATTTAAAGAGTTTTTATATTTTATATATTTAAAGTGAGTTTTTGGGCAGTGTAGAGTAGCTTTTGTTGTTTGTCATTTCTCCAATCACAGATGCAGACATTTGTTTTATGTTTATGCGGCGCGATGCAGTGCGTAAAAAGACAGTATAAGTAATTTTAATCCATAATTATGTCCCCACTGGATGCAACGATGGCCTCGTTTGTAATGGGTTTTAATGTATTTGAATCATCGCTCCGGCCTGACAGGCATCATCACAATATGTTAGGGGAGTAACATTTCCGTCAGACGCTTGAGGTATTCGGCCAATCACAATGCACTGGATAGCTGGCCAATCACAGCACACCTCGCTTTTTCAGACCGATAAGCTTTGTAAAAATCGATGCGTTTCAGAAAGGTGGGGCATAGAGGAGAAACAATAATGTACAGTATGTGGAAAATAATGTGTTTTTTTAACCTTAAACCGCATAAACACATTTCATTTACACCAAATACACAAAATAATGTTCTTTTTAGCAGCATCATATGACCCCTTTAAAACAAACATAAATACAAAGATTACATATGTGTGCAGCCTTGCTGCTTGTGGTTTGAATTTGATTGTCAAAAGATTTATCCTTTTCATCATCTTGGACATACTTACTTGCCATTGACCCAAGCAACAAATATACAGCATGTAATCAGAAAATGAATGATTCCAGATAACAAACGTAACGGCAGTACCTGCAGTCTGAGAGATCAATAAGGAGCAGGTGGGAGAACGTGCTGTAACAAATATCAAGGACATTCTTCATGACTGGATGTAATATGTGTAGATTCTTCTGCATCTCTTTTCGACTCTGCACAAAGCTGTCATGCCATGGACAGGAGAAATCTAGAATTCTGGTGAAGCAAAACCAAGATCATAAGAACCGCCCTTTTATCAAGTACACTTCATAATCTGGCCGTTTTAAGATCATTAAGTTAAATAATGCTAGAATATTTACATTTTATGTATTATTATCTATTTACAATCTGCACACTTACTCAGCAGATCCGTTGCTCTCTTGAGAAATTGTGTCAGTTGACTGTGGATCTTTTAGTACAGTGCTTACTAGAAAAAAACATTAATACAACCTAATGAAAACCCAAAGGTTTAAGTTGCTTTATAAATGAAAACTTTAAACACACGCACCACCCACACACACACACACACACACAAAAAAAGATCTAGAATTTTTATTATTTTCAGTGACTATATACCAGAGCATCCATTGGACTCACCTCTGTGCTTGGTCATGACTCTGAGGTAGGTCTCACTGACCTCTTTGCATATGCCTTCAAGTAACTCTTGCCTGCCGGGCCCCTGGCGGAGCCGATGGGGCACACGGGCCAACATGGCATCCAGCCACTGCTGCTGAAAGGGTGCAACAGGACTTTGCTCAACACACTCTTTCAGGAACAAGTAGTTCATCTAGGAGAATATGGAGAGATAAGTATAAAACACAATGAAATTAAAAGACCCACCAGAAAAAAATAATAATAATGAGGCTCAATATGAGGTAAAAATAGCATACATATTGTTTCCTCTCTTCACTGATAATCTGGAAAACAACAATAAATGACATTATTAACAAATACAATACATCTACATGAGATTTTTTTCAATCGTATGGTGTATGAGATGTGTGATCAAGTGAAGAGTTCATACCGTTGAGGGAAGCTCTGGTTCAGGAGACGGAGGAGATGACGATCCTGCTTCCTTGGCCTGCATGTAAGCTAGCATTGCCCTGTCAACTCTAACACAATTGCAGATATCACATTACAATATTACTCTACTATAATACATAACACCCCGTGACTTATGTGTGTAGTTGACATGTCACTTCAAGTATAAACAGCAACAGTATCCTAATGTTTTATCTAAAACTATGGCAAACATTTTTCAATTTTTTTTTATAATTATTACGTCATTTTTAAGACCATGCATTAATTAAGTGGCCACTTTTTTTGAATGTGTACTTTAAAACATTAAAAATTAGTTTTAAGCGAACTGCAAATAAAAATTAATTTTAAGTGAACTGCAACAAAAAGGTGTTTACAAAAGTGAAACACTTAGAAAGTAATTGTACAGTAAGATTAAACATTTAAACATTTTACAGAGAAGTCTCTCATGCTCACCAAGGCTGCATTTATTATAAAATACAGTAAAAACAGCAATATTGTTAAAAAAAATTACATTATAAAACGGATAGTTCCGGTCCTTGATTCTGATTGGTTGAGCTGCGTTCTAAGCTGTTGTAAATTACTCTACAAACATACACCTTTGTTTACTTTGTGTGTTGCTCGGCAACCACTTTGTTGCAACCACAACTGTTTCTGAGTAACTACATTGTTTGGTGGAAGAATACAGTTTTTATTAATGTCATTACACTTTGCTTCGCGGCCCCTTAGCTGTTATAAAATGACTGTAACCCCGGTCTTGGGGCTGGCTTGCTTTTAATTTAAATGTTTTCTATTTTACTATATTTTAAATGTACTGTATTTCTTTCAAAGCTGAATAGGCAGCCTACTTTCCATTTTTCACCAAATCACATAAGAAATCATTCTTCCGAAAAGATTCTAATCGCTCAAGAAACATTTCTTATTATTATCAAGGTTGAAGACAGTTGTGCTGCTTAATATTTTTGCTGAAACTGTGATGCATTTTAAAGGATGCTTTAATGAACAGAAGGTTCAAAACAAAAGAACATCATTTACTTGAAATCGAAATCTTGTCTTTACTGTGACTTTTGATCACTTTAATGAATCATTGCTGAGCAAAAGTACTATCTTATTTATAAATACTATTTTATTTTTACTGACACCAAACTTTTGAACGGTAGCGTTTATTTTAATGTATGCATGCATATTTCAATCAAAATCTTTATCTTGAATAAAAATGCCTATGATAACAGCCTATTAACAAAGTCAATAAAAACAGCAGCCACGCTCTCACATCATGTTGTGGAGCTGCTGCTGCTGCTGCTCGCTCCTCCTGTGCTGCAGGAGCTTTCTCCTCACGGCTAGTCTGCTCTCTGGAAGGCCTGACGCTCCCTCCTGGACCGGTGGGCTTGGGATAGGAGGCAGGACATTGTGCCTCCTCAAACCACCCACCTGGGACTGCAATGCACCAGCCGAGGTCGGCATTTCAGCGACTAAAAGAAAATAGGATATTTGTTCCGTTTGGCATATATCATTAGGCTACTGTGTTTAAGAATTCTGGCGCATCATTCGCATACTCCAAAACAAAGTACTGTATTGAATCCTAAACGACAAATAATTATGGAAACTTAAAGTACAAATAAGTATGTAAAGTGAGTGATTAGGCATTTTACCGTTTACAGTAGCTTTGACGCGTCATTCGTACTCCTAACGGTATTTCTGCTCTGAGCTCCAAACTGATACAAGTTTGTTGCATTTGTGGAATTTCCGTCAACACATTGGTTGCCATGGATGCACAATCGGAAGTGCTTTGCTATCAGAGAACGCATTTTAGGACGGTCAGTAAGATATCTCTTAAAGGCATACTTCATTCCTAAATAAATAAAAAGAAGAAAAATCTAAGTAATAATTAACTCCAAACCTGTATGATTTTCTTTATTTTGTGTATTGCAAACGTGTAAGCATGTCAGTTCAGAGCACCGACATGTTAAACACAATGACAGACTCGTTCATCGTTTAGCTTTTTTATTATAGAAAAATACGCAATAAAAGTAACATACTGTGAACTGTGAGTTAGGCTGTCAGTTTCCAAAATTCTGACGAACTTTTGTGTTTTACAGAAGAAAGAAAGTCAAGCGACTTTGGAACAAGGCATGAGGGTGAGTAAACAATGACATTTTAAATTTTTATTTAATTTATGCATTTATGCATATCCAAAGCGACTTACAGTGCATTCAACATAATACATTTTTTACCAGTATGTGTGTTCTCTGGGAATCGAACCCACGACCTTTTGCGCTGCTAACGCAATGCTCTACCACTGAGCCACAAAGTATTATATATAATATTAATATTATTAAATATAATATTTAATCTTTTTCAATAGTATATTTTTAAAGATGATGTCAACTAGGGTTTAAAACGTTCGAATAACGATAAATCCAAGCTATTTAATCTTTAAAGGACTCCAAAGCCCTTAATATTTTGTCTATATATTTTATCTGATTTATTTTTTTAAATATATGTATTTTATGTTTTTGATAATAGGGCTCGCATTATTGTTAAATGTACTAGAGAGAATAAACTTATATTAAAATGTATATTTAATAGGTTTTCTATTTGCTACTTGTAATATATTTTTTATATATTTTTGAACCTTTAGAAAAAAAATTGCGTTTTATATTTTGTTTGAGGGGGACACCTACATTTTATTTAGAGGCCCAAAGTGAGAAAAAAGATTTGGTGCAGTTGTTGTTATTTACATGGCCAAAAAGTAAGACACAATCCTGATAGCTTGTAATGTAAATCACCAAGATCTTTATAACAGTATAGCAGACTACTTAAAATGCATATAAACATCAGTTGTGACTCTATAAAGTATCTTCCAATAATATGTCTTACTGAGATGATATTTAAATACTTAGTTTTAATATCAAAGCTCTCAAGTTTTAAATGTGGGGGAGAAATGTATGTGCTTCTTTTTGTTATACCTTGACAATATAATAGCATACTTATTTGCATGTTCTAATGTGGACATCAGTAATTAGCAAGGATAATGACTGATGCTGCTGAACAAAGTATGCATTCATGACCAAACTCATGAAATGTGAAACAAAAGCCTATGTTGATTTTATGAACAACACACCACACGAGGGCAACATTTCCCCAACATCATCACAACAGGGCGTTCACAATCCAATGCACATGGTGTGATTAATGTAGTACTGCTAGATGCCCCGTAGTTTAATTACCTTCAGAGAGATCCTACTTTGTCTGTCTGGGTGTGAACAGTCTGGGTGTGATTCATTTGCAGCCACAGTGGTCCAGTAAACGTCCTTCGCCTGAAAATGACTCCTCATGTAAGCAAAATCATAACAACGCCAGTCTGAGAGGACAAGACTGTCTGGGTGGTTCCAAATCAGAGGTGCCAGTTTGCAAAAACATTTATACAAACTACATTCTGGCCTCAACATAGTTTCGTACGGCTCCTCAAATGTTAGTAGTTCATCCCTTGTAGTTTATAAATTTGAATAAAATACATTCTGCATTTTCTGCAATATTGGTCTGTTTGACAAAGAAAGCTTTTATTTTATGATTTTATTTCTACCATTATGAGTGAAAGCAGCACCACACATTGTGAACATTTGTCTACATTGCATTTCACGACATTAAAATAGGTCTGTCTAACCCAGTGAAGATGACTGACAGTTGTCACTCTGCTCATCAATCACACTGTAAGCACATTCAAGACAAGGGCCAAATGACCCACTTGGCTCACTAAAACCACTCTGCTGGTATTTAGGCAGTATACATTTAGATAACACAATGTTGCCCATAAACTTAGACGTTTTTCTATAGTTGTATATTAAAATGCACAAATCGTTTCTTGCTTTTTTTAAAGCATGCCATACCACAAAAGCCAATGAGGTCCAATGACTTTAATATGGACAAAAACATCTGAAACGATTAAAAATATCTTCTTTTGTGTTTCACAGAGAGAAAAATAAAACCATACAGGTTTGGAATGACATGAAGGGAGAGTACAAATAATAATTTTTGGGTGTATTTACTATCATTGAAATACTATTATAGTTTCTGATCATATTTAGAATGAGATTTTAGTAAATTTTCATTTTAATTAGTTAATTTTATTTTAGCACTTAAACTAAATGAAAGTGAAAAAATGGTTTATGAACAAAACATTTTCACTCAGAAATACTATTAAATATCACAAACAATTACAAAGAAATGGCAAGTAACACATTGAATTATGAAATTTTGAACTGAAACAGTGTTTTCTTGCAAAATTCACTCCAAAAATAGTGTTAAAGTGTAGCTGAAATTAAATTAAGTTCATTTTTAATATTCTATTTTAGTTCATGTTTATTGTATTTAAAATTTTAGTTTTTTTATGGTTTTAGTTTTATTTAATAATAACCCTGCTATGCACTATGGAGATTGAAAGGTTTAGTAGGTTTCTAGTGTTTGATTCCTTTTGGTTATCAAAGCTCTCAGTGTAAATCTAGGTCAGTTGTCACAGCCTTTAATTGTGCTTCAACACAAATTCACACTCTCCACTAATTTCTAGCCATGCCAGATATGCAGTGCTTATGAAACTAGGCTCTTGGGACGGGAGTTGAAATGCATAAACCCTTTGCTTGAGGTCAGCCGGCAGCTACTGTATGTTTGTATGAGAGAGAGGGTGCAGAAGAGAGAGAAAAACGATAGGGGAGGGGTAGAGGAGCGTGGGGGGAGAGAAAGGCTGCAAGAATGAAGGCTGTGAGGCGAATGACGCACGATTATCTCCCCCCTGCCCCGCTGATTGGCTGCACGGGCCGCCCTTCAGAGAGCCCAGGTTTAGGGATGTGCGTTCAGAGCAGATTATGAAGCAGACCTCATCTCTGGCAGTCTCGTCAGATTGTCTCAATGGCTAAACACAAGCTTTTCCTGTTTTTTTCTCTGTTACTGTGTGTGTTTATCTCTCTGTCTTTGCCCTTCGATCAAGTGCCTGCGATCCTGGACAGGAGGTAAGAGCTGCGCTTTCAGCTCTAGCGTGGGGAGGGGGAATGGGGCAGTGATGCTGTGCAGCTGATGCACTGTCTTAGTCTTTTACAGTGGGCAAGAGACAGCAAGAAAATGCGCTTTTTTAGGAAAATGGTGAAAGAGCATTCGTGGAACTCAGAAATTAATTTGATGTGTGTGGGCTCTAGATTCAGAGCATGTTGTGGTTCTGCTGCAGTTTTTCTTCGCTGTAACTATAAGACATGCAAACATGGCTATGACAATGGGACAGCAGGCAGACCCCATCCAGTGTCTGTAGGAGTCAGTTTACAGATGCTACTCCAAGAAACAGAAGAAAGAAGTGAGATCGTGATGGCACTGGCTATATGAGCATCTCTGAGTACAATAAATAATCAGTTTATTGTTCTCTTTTGCAGTTGCTGAATATCTTTACTCATATCAGAGCTGGAGTAGCATAAATATTTAGTTGAATTTAGATTTATTTACAAAATCAGAGGTAACGTCTGATATTACTGCATGAGAACAAGCAGGAATAATAAAAACAGCCATTAATATATGTTATTACATTTATAAATGTTACAATTCTGCAAAGTTTCACAAAAAATACAAATGTGAAATTTCACAAATTATTTTAAAGCTATTTTTTGTGCTATTCGTCTATTAGCTACATTCTGTAAATTTTAAATAAGGTTTGAAAAATGTCTACTCTATATGGTAAGTTTTAAATAAACATCAGCAAACTTGTTTAAAAATATTAATTACAATTAATTATTTAAAATATGACTTTATTATTAAAATATGTTTAACTGTTATTTTAAAATAATATGTGAACAATATATTGTTAACTTATTTTTGTATGAGTAGTGTTACTGTTGGAAATAAATAATTTTTAAGTTGAGTTCAATTTGATCAAAGAAACAAAGCTATATTTAGAAGTAAGTGGCTATTTTTCTGCTATCTGTTACTTGCTAGAATTTTTCAGTTATCCATGCCTTTATATGTGAATATATGAATAATATATGTGAATATATTATATGATAGAGATCAAGATGTCGTCCTTTAGTTCTGTATAAACTGCAGCTATATGGTAAACAACCTACCAACTTGCCCATCTCTCCCTAGATAGATCTAAAGCTTAGGATTTATAGGGATAAGAACAGCATTGCAGGCCGTTGAAACATTGGGGATCTTGTTAGTCCAGAAATGTGTCTTAGGAGTAAAAAGTGTTGAGTGGTTTACAACCCTCCTCAAGTTTCTCAGCAGACCAAAACAGACACAAATGGCAGCCAGCGGAATTAAACCAAAGGTTACAATCTTATTGCCATCAAACAGACAAATCTATTTTAAAACATTGTTGTGTTTGTAGAGTACTGTGCTAGTGTACTGTGCTAATCTGTATGCTAAACCTATAATCTATATATGCAAAAGATGATATTGAGCTCTGACAGCGGCAGTGAGGTGAAGACATAGTGTGAGTGCTGCTTTTCATTACATAAATGCTCAATTCAGCACTTAGGCTACTGTGTCCAGCCATAACCAATGACAGCAGCACAGTCCTCAGCTGCTGACCTCGGTAAACTGGCATTAGAACAAAGGCGAGAATCACTCCTCGTGCACACACACTCCTCAGCAGGGCTCTGAAGACCAGATTTGCTGTGCTTACACTGTTTCTAGTTTAGAATTTTTAGCAGAACTACCCGGAAAGAAGAAGAAACTGTACAAATGTAGTTTTAAAGCTCTTGATATGTCATTTTTATATGTCATTTGCGTGCTTACATTGTTTTTGGTCCTAATTTTTGAGCAGAACTATGCAGAAAGAAGAAACCATAGTACAAATTTAGTTCTAGAGCTACTAATATATATGATTTGTATATGTTATTTCCATTTTTTGACTTTATTTTTTTAGCAAAACTAGCCAGAGAGAAGAAAAACTGTACAAATGTAATTCTAAAGCTCTTCAGATGTCATTTTTCAGATTTTCACACCTGCATTTGTATTCGTGTTGTCACCTTGATTGGATTATAGCGGTTTTATGACTCAATATGCTACGTCGTTGTTGATTCAGTGCTCATATCGCGCTTAGGAACTGAATTAACTTAAATGCTCCATGTGGTAATCTGTTTATTTTCCCCACAAGTCTGATGTTTTGCTGTTTTTTTAATCTCTTACATGATCACAAAGCTCTAAGCATTCATTCCAGTGTAGTAGAGGCGGGTGGGGTGGCCAAACTGGTGTGGTACATAAGAGATTAAGCTAAAGAGAGGAAACCAGGGTTATCTGATGCTCTCATTCGCACTCACACACCCTACTGACTTTACTGCAGGTGAACAGGCTTTAATGTAGGCCCAGTTCTGGACGTCAACACATTCACACAGCAGGAAACCTTCTCCCAGATAGTCCGGCAGATTCTTATTAAGGTTTTAGGAGATCGTCTGCCAAGCTCATTATCTCTGTGATTAGACATATAAACTGTTCATCTAAGGATAATCCAGCAAGTTCAAGCGCGAGGGACGAGGTGTCACGAGATAAATATACATGTGCGTACATATACGCAAGGTGCCATTAAGTCTTTTTTAGCCCCCACTTTGTTGATGGACTCAAGGTGCTAAGCACGTGAGAATCATGACATTCAACTAAATGTCTTGTCTTCTCCTGAGATGCTAATCTGGACTGAAGATGTCAGATTTGTGGTCATGCATCACTGCTGCATCAAGCTGAGTGGATCTATGGGAAATCTGTCTTAGAAGTTGATAAGTAGGCCACAGCCTGACACAAAGAGATCAACTCCCTTTTTGTTTTGCTTTGTTTTTCCATTACAGCTCGGAGGTCCCACCATATCAAGCTGTGAGAATTAGAACAGGTCAGTATCTATTGCTTGAATCCTTTTTGGGTTGCTTGCATTATTTGTTCAACTTTCCAGCTTCTTTAAATGTGGTAATTTAATTTCTGCTGGATTATTTTTGTTAACTTTGTGCATTCTTGTGTTTATCTGTTTATTTGCGATACCTTAAACATTGTGTGAGATGCCATTGTGTGTGCTACATTTCAGTAGACAAGACTTTTTCAATAAACATACAGTTTAGACACTATAGTTTAAGTTAAGTATTTTTGCTCCACCTACAAAAATGCTTCGAAACGAAGCCACAGCAGAATCAAACATGGCATGTCTCCAAATAACACACAGCAGTAGAGTTTGTTCCTAAAAGTGTTTTGAACAAATCGGTTGAGTGAGCAATTCTCTCACAAAAAATTTTATTTTTTTAATGAATCAGTTGCCTGAAAATGACTAAATGAATCACTAATATCGCCACCTACTGGCATAATGATTTAACTTGAAAAACTGAAAAATCCCCACCACCAATCAAACTGATACTAACTATTGTATCATGGCAGATTAAAAATTAGGTTTTATTTAAAAGCTAATGCAAATAGAATATTATGTAATTTTCAGATTGAATTAAACAATATACTATTGTGGTTACATCGCATATTGTACTGATTGTAACAAGAGTTTTATCTCTTAGATTTTTATTTGTCTTATTGAATTTCACTTTCATACCGCAGAAATGAAAGCTGCTTTTTCTAGTATATTCACTTTGCGTGCTAAGTAAAGCAGCGATTTACTGTGCTGAAATAACTCACCAAGCCATCTCCCTCATTGTCCTATTTCAACATTATGTGATGCAGATGGAGAACATGTTGAGAGTCCAAGTGCCTCACACGAGGAGAGTTACTCGCCTGCAGCTGAAAATCCACTCAGAAGAATACTGCAGGTATTGCATTTTCCCTGATAGTCAATGTGACCTTGGCTTCCATAAGCAACATCTCTGCCTTAATTCACCCAGCATCCTACAAGACTCACGACACAGTGATGGTTTAAAAAATAATGTATCATGAGGAAAAAAACATTTGTGGGCCAGAGAATATCTGTCATATCTGCTGTCTGAACCCTGAGTGTTTTCTTCAATAAAACCCATCAATAATGCACTTGTTCCATACATTGTTGCTCAGTTTTTCCTGTTATCATTTTCAAACAGCCTTTTGGATGGCATCTGCATGCCCAGCCCAGAACCAAGCGGAAGTTACTACAGTCTACCAGCTCGGGACCCTATTCCCCACTGACTGTAGCTTACAACGACAAGAGATGCATCCTTTTCAAAGCGAAGAGACTGGCTATTCGATACAGAAACAACACTTTCCTGGACCTCACAGAGAGGGTATTTGGACCCAATGCACAAGTAGACACCAAAGGCTCTGTTTGTACAAAGGAGAAGGCCACGTATGTAAAACTTCTTCTTGCCATAGATTCAGTATCATATATTGCAGTTGTCTGGTGCCTAAAACTAAAAAAGCAAGTGTTTTGTTAAATATAGTATTATTTATTTACTAGTTAGAATATTAGTTTTAAGTTAGTGAATATATATTTGTAGATTTTGTATTTTGGACAGTGGCCTCAAAAATATTTGGACAATTAGCCATTATGTTATATATTAAAATACTTATACTTAGGTATTTAAAAATATTTAAGAGAAACATTTCACAAAATAATTTCATTTTGATTTCTAAAAAAATTATAAAGTAATAAATAATAAAACAGTAGCTTTATTGTTTAAAACAAAAAAAATTATTTGGATACTCAGTTCATTTTTTTAAAGAAATTAATACTTTTATTCAAGGATGCATTAAATTGGTCAAAATTGATAGTAAAGACATTTATAAGGATTTCTATTTCAAAACAAAATGCAGTTCTTTTGAACCTTTCTATTCATCAAACAATCCTGACAAAATGTTAACACATTACCACAAAAATATTACATTAAAATATTAATATAGTATGACTGTTTTCAAAGTTAAAATGACATTTTAATAATTAAAAGTTATTTTTATTGTAATATTATTCACAAATTTACTGTATTTTTGATCAATTAAATATAGCCTTGGTGAGCATAAGAACTTCTTTCAAAAATATTTAAAAGGATTTTGAATTTGGCGGTTTACTGTATGTATGTACAGTGGGCACGGAAAGTATTCAGACCCCCTTAAATGTTCACTCTTTGTTATATTGCAGCCAATTGCTAAATCATTTAAGTTAATTTTTTTTCCTCATTATGTACACACAGCACCCCCATATTGACAGAAAAACACAGAATTGTGACATTTTGCAGATTTATTTAAAAAGAAAAACTGAAATATCACATTGCTCAAGGAGGAGGACCCTATTGCTGTGACACTCATATATTTAATCAGGTGCTGTCCATTTCTTCTGATCAAACTTGAGATGGTTCTACACCTTCATTTGAGTCCAGCTGTGTTTGATTAGACTGATTGGACTTGATTAGGAAAGCCAAACACCTATCTATATAAGACCTTACAGCTCACAGTGCATGTAGAGCAAATGAGAATCATGAGGTCAAAGGAACTGCCTGAAGAGCTCAGAGACAGAATTGTGGCAAGGCACAGATCTGGCCAAGGTTACAAAAAAATTTCTGCTGCACTTAACGTTCCTAAGAGCACAGTGGCCTCCATAATCCTTAAATGGAAGACGTTTGGGACGACCAGAAACCTTCCTAGAGCTGGCCGTCCGGCCAAACTGAGCTATCGGGGAGAAGAGCCTTGATGAGAGAGGTAAAGAAGAACCCAAAGACCACTGTGGCTGAGCTCCAGAGATGCAGTCGGGAGATGGGAGAAAGTTGTAGAAAGTCAAACATCACTGCAGCCCTCCACCAGTCGGGGCTTATGGCAGAGTGGCCCGACGGAAGCCTCTCCTCAGTGCAAGACACATGAAAGCCCGCATGGAGTTTGCTAAAAAACACCTGAAGGACTCCAAGATGGTGAGAAATAAGATTCTCTGGTCTGATGAGACCAAGATAGAAATTTTTGGCCTTAATTCTAAGCGGTATGTGTGGAGAAAAAAAGGGCACTGCTCATCACCTGTCCAATACAATCCCAACAGTGAAGCATGGTGGTGGCAGCATCAGGCTGTGGGGGGGTTTTTCAGCTGCAGGGACAGGACGACTGGTTGCAATCGAGGGAAAGATGAATGTGGCCAAGTACAGGGATATCCTGGACGAAAACCTTCTCCAGAGTGCTCAGGACCTCAGACTGGGCCGAAGGTTTACCTTCCAACAAGACAATGACCCTAAGCACACAGCTAAAATAACGAAGGAGTGGCTTCACAACAACTCTGTGACTGTTCTTGAATGGCCCAGCCAGAGCCCTGACTTAAACCCAATTGAGCATCTCTGGAGAGACCTAAAAATGGCTGTCCACCAACGTTTACCATCCAACCTGACAGAACTGGAGAGGATCTGCAAGGAGGAATGGCAAAGGATCCCCAAATCCAGGTGTGAAAAACTTGTTGCATCTTTCCCAAAAATACTCATGACTGTATTAGATCAAAAGGGTGCTTCTACTAAATACTGAGCAAAGGGTGTCTGAATACTTAGGACCATGTGATATTTATTTCAGTTTTTCTTTTTTAATAAAATCTGCAAAAATGTCAACAATTCTGTGTTTTTCTATCAATATGGGGTCCTGTGTGTACATTAATGAGGAAAAAAATTAACAAATGATTTTAGCAAATGGCTGCAATATAACAAAGAGTGAAAAATGTAAGGGGGTCTGAATACTTTCCGTACCCACAGTATATATTCACAGATACAGTTTTGTTTTGTAGTTGTACTGATGACAGGCTTACATTTTTATAGGCTATCTTTGCATTTGGGTGATGTGGAAGACATCAGGGGACTTGTCATCAGGTAAACACTCTTTTTCTTCTCCTATATTTGCTTGCGCAAAACCTCACGGGCTGAGAATTACGTTCACTTGTTAATTAATTCCTCTTGTCTGTTTTCTGAAGGCTTCAGATGTCCAACACATATTATGAATCAGTAGGCCAGAACTGGTTCACTCTGGACAGTGTTCACATCCACTACAACTGGACTCATGAGGCCACATTCAATGCTACGGAGGTCTATGCCCCTGCCACCTATTCTTACCACTGCCAGCATGTCAGCAGCTTACAGAAATATGACACCCTACTGGTGCCCAGCTCCCACACTGACAGCTCGGCAAACTGGCACATCACTTTCACAGATTTTCAGGTAGCTGCCACAAAATGAGCTTGAGAGTTATCAGAAATTTACTTAAGTTCAGTATTGCTGAGAGTTTTTACTGACATATTTGAAAATTACTTTGAATGTATTTATAGTAAATTCTCAAAAAACTAAACAAAACTAAAGTTCTGTATTGGCATCTATGGTTCCATGAAAAACCATCACTGGAATCAAAAATGGTTCTTCTATGGCATCGTAAAAACCCCCTTTTGGAAACTTTATTTTGGGCTGTTCACATGGCACAAAAAAACCCTGAAAAAAATAAAAATAAAAAAAATAACAGAGAGATGTGTTGAAAAAGTCAAATTGTCCTTTCAGTGTACAACCCAGAAACCCAAAAATGGAATTACATGGAATTATTATTATTATTATAAATAATATTTATTATTTTGTGTACAAAATTTGATATTATAAAATATATTCACATTATATCTTATAAACTATATTCAAAAATAAATATATCTTTCAAGACATTTCTTATACAGTGCCGTGAAAAGGTTTTTTGCCCCCTTCCTGTTTTTTTTTTCTTTTAATTTTTTGCGTATTTGTCACACTTAAAAGATTCAGAACATCAAACAAATTTAATATTACACAAAGATAACCAGAGTAAATACAAAATGCAGTTTTGAAATAATTTCATTTACAGTTTTTCTCAGTCGCTTTGGTGCATTTCTCAGATCAGAAATGAAATTCTCAAAACTTGTTCAACCTCCACATCATCTAGTCGCTTGTGCACATCATAAAAGCAGTTTCCCATTCTTTTGAACAAGCTGCGATTGCTTTGGTACATTCATGCAATTGATCATGTGCATTTGTCTACGGTTTCTTACATTATCAGTTGCTAATGTCATGTTGCTCAAAATGTATTAAATAGTTCTCTGTGCAATAGTCTTACCCCCAAAACATCTAGTCATTAGTTCATCGTATAAGTCATTAAATGCAAAATGGTTGATCTAGTTGTCATAAACTGTCAGAGCATATTTTCTACACATTTCTATTAGACTTTTTGTAAATTTGCCATGAATTGTGGAGGTGAATCTTGACTTTCATTAATGAAGAGAAATGTAGATCATGCCAATAATAAACCAGTTCTCTGAAATAGCTCAAAAGGTGCATCTCATGAACCTTCTATTGGAAAGCATAGACAGAGGACACCACACTAGATACAAATTCTGACATTCGATGAACATCCAGGAAATGATCAGGATCAACAGCTGAGAGGAGGAATAGGAGTAAGGATGCATGGTGGAAGGGTACAGAGGCAAAACAGAGGAAAAGGCAGAAGAGGCCAAGGACATAGGCGCATATCAGATGAAATAAAGGCCACTGTGGACCATGTTGTCAATCATGGCCTTACAATGGCTGAGGTGGGTTTCCTGTATTTGCCTTTGTAATTTTGTATTTTCGCCTTTGTGCCCATATTTCTTTTTCTTTTCTATATCACAATAACGTTGTAATGTGTGCTTAGTTTTTTTTACTAGTAAAAAGGGTAACTGTGAATCCTATCCAGTCTCTTTCCATCAATACACTACTTACATACAGTAGTGTGTAAATTTGCGAAATGGATATATGACATGCATAAGAAGTGCAGTCTTCTGCATTTCAATACAGTAACTGTCATCCAAACTGTTGCCATAGTTTACATCAGGTAATACTAACAGAGCGCACTGTTATATTGACAACATGACTTAGCATTTTGACGATCTTGTTTGTGAACAATGACTTTTCATTCTGATGGCACGGATATGTTCACTGACAAATACTTACTTTTGAGAGATGAACTAAAGATTTTGAGTAAGTTACAGGCTTTTGCAGGTAATCCATTGTGTGGTGCTGTTTGTACGAATTGTTTTGAGAAATGCACATACTTCTTTGCAAATATTAAGGATGATTCGAGAAATGCACCAAAGCGACTGAGAAAAACTGTATTAAGGGAAAAAAAGCCGTCCAAACCTGCCTGGCACTACGAGAAAAAGTAATTGCCCCCTAAATCTAATAACTGGTTGTGCCACCCTTAGAAGCAACAACTGCAATCAAGTGTTTGCGATAACTGGCACTGAGTCTTTCACATCACTGTGGAGGAACTCTGGCCCACTCTTCTTTACAGAATTGTTTTAATTCAGCCACATTAAAGGGTTTTCGAGCATGAAAGGAATTTTTAAGGTCATGCCACAGCATCTCAATCGGATTTAAGTCCGGACTTTGACTTGGCCACTCCAAAACCTTAATTTTGTTTTTCTTGAGCCATTCAGAGGTGGACTTGCTGGTGTGTTTGGGATCATTGTCCTGCTGCATAACCCAAATGCGCTTGAGCTTGAGGACACAAACTAATGTCCGGACATTCACCTTCAGGATTTTCTGATAAAGTGCACAATTCATGGTTCCATCAATTATGGCAAATCGTCCAGGTCCTGAAGCTGCAAAGCAAACCCAGATCATCACACTACCACCACCAAGTTTGACTGTTGGTATGATGTTCTTTTAATGAAATGCGGTGTTGGTTTTACGCCAGATGTAACGGGACACAAACCTTCCAAAAAGTTAAACTTTTGTCTCATCAGTCCACAGAATATTTGCCCAAAAGTCTTGGGGATAATCAAAATATTTTTTGGCAAATGAGAGACGAGCATTTTTGTTCTTTTTGGTCAGCAGTGGCTTTAGCCTTGGAACTCTCCCATGGAAGCAGTTTTTGCCCAGTCTCTTTCTTATTGATGAATCATGAACACTGACCTTAATTGAGGAAAGTGAGGCCTGCAGTTCTTTAGGTGTTGTTCTGGGTTCTTTTATGACCTTTTGGATGAGTCGTCATTGCGCTCTTGTAATTTTGGTTGGCCGGCAACTCCTTTGAAGGTTCACCATTGTTCCAAGTTTTTTCAGTTTGTGGATAATGGCTCTGACCGTGATTCGCTGGAGTCCCAATGCCTTAGAAATGGCTTTATAACCCTTTCCAGACTGATACATGTCAACTATTTTGTTTCTCATCTGTTATTGAATTTCTTTAGATCGCGGCATGATGTGTTGCTCTTTAAGCATGCTTCACTTTGTCAGACAGGTTCTGTTTAAGTGATTTCTTGATTCATCAGGTCTGGCAGTAATCAGGTCTGGTTTTTATTAGTGAAATTTAACTCAGCTTTCTAAAATAATGTGGTTAATCACAGTTCTTTCATGGTTTTAACAGGAGGGGGCAATTCATTTTTCACGTAGGGCCAGGTTGATTTGGACAGCTTTTTTCCCTTAATAAATTAAATAATTTAAAAACAGCATTTTGTATTTATTTGCATTATCTTTGTGTAATATTAAAATTTGTTTGATGATCTGACTCTTTTAAGTGTGACACATATGCAAAAACATTTTTAAATAACCTTTTCACGGCACTGTACATAAACACAGGGCTAGTTCATGTTCAGGTACCCAATAAAATTTAAATTTATTTACAATTATCAAGTCAAGTCACCTTATTTCTATTATAGCACTTTATACGGTACAGAATGTCAAAAAATAGCTAAATTAATTATGGAAACATTTTAGATTCTTCTGTAAAGCAGCTCTAAAAACAATAGTGTCAATATTCAGATCAAGTCAGTTCAGTGTTGGTTTAACTCAGACAGGGCTGCACATAACCCGTATTTTAATCATGATCACGATTTCTTCTTCTCTCAATTTATAAAGCATAATTGTCATTTATATTTGCCGGCTGGTTTTTTATCCTGAAACGCATTATGCATTTGGCAGATGCTTTTATCTAAAGTGACTTACAATTGACTTACATACTTTATTAGTTCCATCAGTGCCATGCTTTACTGGCAACAGAAATTAATTTTAAAAAATGTATTTGTTATCTTTAACTATCTCAGACAGAAAACATTTATTTTATACTTTTCCCCCCCAGATCCAGGCCTTTAATGTCCAGTCCAACAAGTTTGCTTCAGCAAGCGACTGTGCAACCTTCTTCACTCCAGCAATCTTGATGGGCCTGATCACTTCTCTGATTCTGCTGCTGGTGTTGGCCTACGCCCTGCACATGGTCGTTCACCTCAAGCACATTGACCGTTACGAAGAGCACAAGACCACCGTCTACTTCCCCCGCACCCCCGAGGCCGAGCTCCCAGACAAGAACAGCGTGTGAGGAGTGACGACGGTGCTGTAAAACCAGCAAAAGACCAGTGTGGAAAGGATTGCTAGTTCTGATTCTGGATGGCTGCGTTGTCCTCTTGGTCTTCCTCCTGCCTGGCACTAAATCCTCTACTTATCATTGTCTTAACCTAACTTCTTACAGTCAGAGGATGAGATTACCTGATCAATCAGGTGTTAAAACCCAGGCTGGAGCCAAAACCTGGACAGATCACGGCTTTCCAGGACCAGGACTGGGAAGCCTATGAAATGGGGACAAAAAATGTGAAGATTGCCTTTTAATAGACCACCATTCTGACGGACTTTTCAAAGCACTTCTCTGACTGGATACAAGTACTGTGGTTAGAAATATACAAATTGACAATGCGGCGGTGGCAGAAGAGAAAAGACTGTGAAACAGAAATGACTGTGGTTTGATATGGAAGTCTTCTGGGTTTTTTATTTACAGTAATTCATAAATAACCATCTCATGCATCAGAAATGGAGTCCGTAGACTGATCTGCCTATTACAAGAACTGTTTTATGACTGCCAAAGTGGTGCAAATCTGTTTGTCGGCTTCGATGGGTAACTGACAGTAATAATGTGAATACGAAACATACAAAACAAACCATAAATGTAGTGCTTAATACTATTCCAGGACTATACAACATAGATTCAGGAACTCCATAAATATACTCATTGGCTTTAAACGATCAGCTAGATATTCATATAGATCTAGATTCAACTGCTGTTTTAGTAATTAACAAATTTCCAGTATTAAGCACCTTCAAATCTATAAATATTAAGTGCGTAAAGCGTATAGTAAGAAAAATACTTTTTTAAAGCTTCGGAAACTGATATATTGCACAGAAATGTTTTTATATGATCTCATAATTGCTAGATCTATATGCCGTCCCTTTTCGGGTGGAATATATTAGGACTAATAGATGAATTTAGCACCCCTTGAGAATTTATAGTACAGACAGTATAAACTATAGTGAGGTAATGCTGAAAGAATGCTGTACAATTATTCATGTAAGTGTTTAATACCCTCAGTATCATAATCAGTATACCTCTATATCTACAATTATAACATCAGTAACTCATTATCACAATAACCTGCAGCATGACAATGACTAGAGATAAACCTCTACCATGGCACGTCTGATACTGGAGGTAGTAATGTGTAATGTGTTCATTTGAATGACGGTCGTACACACTGAAGTGCACAAGAAGTTTCCTGAACATCAGTCAATTCAGTCTGAACAATAAACAGTGATCAGATCAAAACAGTGCATCATACTTTTATATCTTCAATGGTTGAGAAACGTTGCATGCCTTTTCTGTATTGTTCTCTATTACGGTAAACGGTGGTCGTGGCCACACAGACTGTGTAGGGATCACCGCTGTCTTTCTAGCCCACCTCATGCTGGCTGTCTGCTACGGCCCTGTTTTTTGTGGCGAAAAAGCAGCAACCCCCTTCTGTCTTGATTTTTTCCTGCCCTTTCTGCCATCTGCTCTCCTCTCACACTTCTCAGCAGGACCCTGCGGCGCTGCCCTCTTACCGGGACAGTTTACCTGTCTGCCTTCGAAACGAACTTTACTCACACATGCACTACTTTCTGCGTCGCTGACTCTCACAGCATTGTGTGTGTTTTCCTGTAGGGTCTAACGGCCTCACAGCTGGCTTTAGTCTGGCTTTGTGATACATATACAAACAATATCATGTTGGTTTAGTCATGGCTGAGTGCTGCTTACTAATTGTTTTTTTCCTTAATTATTTACTATTATTCCATGGCACTCTGCTATACTTGATTCTGATTGGTTAATTCATCATCCATGGCTACTTTTATATTTCTCCAATCACTCAGCAAACTTCTGTTACATACAAACACAACTATTCAGTTATCAAATAACCTCATCGGTATTAATATCACTGTTGTTGCAGTGTTTGTCTTGTTGCAAGGCTGATAATTTTGTACATTGTATATTGGACTATTTTCGTTAGCGGAAGCATTGAGATAATATAAAGGTAAAATTATAAAATAATTCTTAAATCAATATTTCATCATATCCACTTATTTATTTTCTTTTTTGGGGGGGGCCAGTAGCAGTGTAATATTCGGGATCATGTACAATCAGCTGGATATTATCACAAAATAAACCCCAACACTTTCGTCTGCACCTGGGCTCTAGATTCCTATTAATGATGATAGACAATTAGATTTTTGAAGAGGCCTTATGATCAAAAGATATAAAAAAGAATAAGAAATTATTATTATTATTATTATATTAAAAAGGTAGATATTTCCTTTGTATGTCATTGAAGACATACTGATTCAACATATAAATCTTGTTGAAATTTCAACATTAATTTATAAGTATTTTGTTAACCTTTTTAAAATCATTAAATGTTGTTTCAATGTTTAAAAAAAAACTATAAAAGTATTAAGTATTAGAGAGTATAAAAAGAAAATGGGAGTGATAGAGAAATAGTCTAATCTTCTTAATCTAGCCTACAAAACACTGAATTATTCAGGCACTTGAGGCCCATTTTTAGATTCAAATCTTAGACAAACTCAGCTTCATTTTGTTGTCATTAAAGCTTCTGGATGCTTATATCGCAGGGATTTATGACCATGACTCATCCCTTTCAAGGATTCAAGGTTATAGTGATGGCACTGGACAAGGTCACTTCAAGCCGAGTGATATTCTCCGCTGGTGATCGCGTCTGATTTTTCTCAGTCCATCTTGTGCAGTCAGCACTTACGTGGGCAAGAACTATGAATGAGACAGGTTTGCTCTGTCGACATGACAACAAAGGAGCGATCCATACAAACACTTTCAGTCTTTCTCTGAGCAGGGCAAACTCTCTTAGTTCCACATCAGTTGCCTTGTCGGTCAAATTTAGAAAAAGTAGCCAGCATAAGTCAGCCTGAATCTATCTATCTGACAGTTTAATAGATCTGAAGCCATTCTGTAGCCTTAAATGCCAGATTTGTCAACATTTATATATAAGGTCACACATTTTTTTACATTTGATGGTGTTGGCCCATATCAGTTGATAGCCAATCAATTACAATTATCTGAGAAAATGGAAGCAGATTCATGTAAAATAATAACTTCATACTTATTTTATGAATAAAAACATCAGTGTTGTTTACATCTCGATACCCTCTAAACTACTAAATAAATATGTGACCATAAATAAATGCATGTAGTTGTTAAGGATCAGGGGTGTATTTTGCATGTTTACTTTTATGTTCACCTTCAAATTATCGGCATCACTAATCACTAATACTATAATTTATCAAATCACAGTGCTTTGGTTGGCATTTGGCACTGATTCAAGCACGAATGACCACTATTGTTAACCGTTTTTACATAAGAGACGCCCTAATGAGTGAGACAATGGGCCTGAGTGTATTCTACCATGCAGCTGCAGCCTCTTTTCAGATGCCTCAGGACGCTTGTCTGCCCATGTGAGCGAGACCTCCAGACCACCACCTCCAAGGGGGCGTCACCTGACGACGCATGCAAATAATTTCCACAAAGAAAACGACCCCTCAGAGTACAATATACTTCAGCAGCGCTTCTATGTCGTATTCTTTTCCAACCAACCTTTTTGCTGTCTGGTTTTGTCAGGGGAACCCCCAGACACTGTATGTAGATGCGTCGATGCCCCCCGCGCTTCAGAATGGACTCGTCCAGTTCTCATCACCGGAGCGAATCGATCGTTAAAGACGCTTGAATATTGCAGCTGTTTCTGCCCCGGCTGACATCGCGAGTCTTCAGGTAACGGCATCTGTTTAGTCCTCCTCAGACTAAAGTGAAGGTGATGAGTAATCTTCTTAATTGATACATTGACGCTAAGCTGTGTTATATAACTGGCATGCCGTTATGCTTTGAATGTGGGCTATGATTTGACGTTTAAAACAGGAAAAGATGAAGACTTGTGTTTGTTTCTTTAAAAAGCTGTTGGCATTTAGGAAAACTGTGATCATTTTAGTTTTCCGCCTCATTGACTAGCTGAGTCATAATTGGCATCACCTGGAATTTTGTAATTATTTTCTTTACTATTCAAGCCAATTACTATGATATCTAAAAAAAAAAATAGCTGAACTTAATATTTTACAGTAACATTAACATAATTGCTTCCTTTGTTACAGTGGAGAAAACAATGGAGGAACAGAAGCTGAAAGATCCTATTAATAAAGTGTCTCTTATCAAAGGTAAAAATCACATTACTGCACTTGAGCTTCTATAGTTGCTGAAGTGTTTTGAACCATACTATAGTGCTTTACTGTCCCATTAGGCAATCATTTATAGGATGTTAAACCTTGTTTTTTATATATTTTTTTATTTTGTTTACAGTATGTCAAAGTACTGTGGGTCTAAAATCGAGTTATTTTTGAGAATTGGAGTTAGTGTCTGTGATGTATATTTTAAATATCGCATAAAAGATTTCTATAATGCATTTTTATTATTTTTAACAAGGACAAAAGGACAGATAGATAGATAAGTAAAAGGTATTCATATTTATTTTGTTCATTTCTGTAAAATATGTGTTTTATGTGGCTATAACTATATTTTTGCAGTGCACTTCAGTAGTTGAGTGCAAAGTAGTTTGGCAGAGTTTTGTTGTCATTAGCTGCAATGGAATGGTTTTGGCTGGAACGGTTTTCCAGCCTGTGCTAATACTTTAATCATGACAGAAATTTTGTCTGTCTGACTTTGTCTTCCTGTCTGTATGACTATCTTCCTCCTCCACAGACTCGAATATAAATTAGGCCAGAGTGTTCCTGTGTGTCCTCGTACCCTGCTGAGAGATTGAGTTCTTGATGCAGAATGGCATCAATAAACATTACCCACCGCAATACCTCATGAAATGTTAATGCCTCCGTCCTCTCTGCTCTGGCAGTTGCGTTTGGCCTGCACAGGCTTCGGTATTTTAGCTTAGTCATGCAAGCGAGGCGTGTGAAGTTCAATTTTCTGGAATTACGTCTCTCTGATTGCAGTGATATGTCCTTGATATGGCCATTTATGGTATGCACCCTTGAGTTTGGAAGATGAGGTCATATCTTTCTGGAGCATTTGATAAGATGGCCTGGTTTTCAGCAACCCATATTTAGAGGAAGAGGAGCTGGTTTGTTTCTAAGTTTGGGCAATCTAAATTACAGCCAGTAAATGTACTGTAACTTTTACAGAGCAATGCATCAGTTGAAAATCTGAATTAATGTTTTTTTTTATAGCAGTCTAAAGACTTTTCTGATTCTTTATGAAATGGCACTGTATAACATTAGAACATATAAAACTTTTAATCAAATGGCAGCTTTATTAAAACCCTAGCTATCCTTCTTGCAGATCCCAGTTTAAACCCTACTGATGACATTGTTTTTAGGATAGATCTATTCTGAGTCAAGTTATTAATTCATGGAATAGGCCCATTTTCTGACCTCCAGGGAAATTACCATGTGATTTCATTCTGATTTAATTAACCTTTGGAGACAGGGTTTGCACTTCGTCAGAGGGCAGAACAATCTGGCAAAGTTGAAATGCAACTCATTGATGCTGATACAGAGATAAAGACACAGATCACCCATTAACGGTTGACGAAAGAGTGATTCTCTGACAGCAGAGCGCCATAATAGTGTCTAATTATGCATGTAATAGTTCCCATTAGATGTCATCAGCGGTGGATGTTTAATCATTTCTCCAGATGAGCTGAGCAGGAGCACTGTGGAGGCCAGTGAGTCTGAGAAGGTCATCCAGCGCCTGAACCAAGAACTGCAGGAAGCCAATGAACAGGCCAACTCGGGCAAACACAAGTGTATTGAACTCCAAGGTAAAAGAGGGACTTTAAAGCAGCTCTATGTAGTTATGTGCATCTTTGCAATGTTGAGGAGTGGAATTCACTGTTGTAAACACATCACTGTCGAATTCCAGTGGAAGGCTGTATTAGTGCATTTATTTCTGCCATAAAGCAATCCACCCTTTTTGCGGAATTTCATACCCAATCGCCAAACGTGACTACTCCGAGAACAGAGTTTTGAGGGGGGAGCTTGGGAAAGAAACAGAAGTGTACCATCAGAATGATTTTGAAACTTGTTTCAAGGTTAACAAAAAAACTTATATACAGTAGCTTTAACTGTACAGAAATGACTCTCATTTGAGCATGACTTTGAATTTTGTTTTGTACAATTATATATGAGACAAAAACTGATTCTAAATCAGTGCTCACCTTTGCCTGACTGACTATAATGTATATATTTTTATTTTTATAAAATGCTTTATTAATTACTTTGTTTAATATATTAAATAATTCTAATTATTAATATTAGAAATTACAATCAACAAATATTACATAGTTAAAACAATTAAATATTATAATTATTTATTTGTTTTTGAATGTTAGTTATTATATGTATATTTATAGATGCTTGTGAACATTTTAAATTTATTTGGAATGGCAGTCATGCTCAACAGGTCCCCCTAATGACCTGTGCTGTATATTACAGGTCTATTGGAGGAGGAGAAAAGAGCCAATAAGCAGCAGGCGGAGGAGTCAGCAAAACAGATAAAGGTCTTACAGAGTAAGTCAAGGAGCACGTGTATGTCTTAAATTAAGTAATATTTACTAAACAATGTATTATACCAATTGGTCTTTGCGTCTACATGTGCATTCAGCTCAGCTCCAGAAGCTGCAGGAAGATAAGGAGAATCTCAGGGATCAGAAGGACAGCTCAATCTTCAGCTTGCGACAGGAAGCGCACACAGCTCAGGAGGAAGTGCAGGTGTTGCGCCGCACTATGGAGAAAACTGCAGCCGAGCGAGAGCATGAGGTCAGCGCACTGAAAGGGAACCTAGCAACGCTAACTTCCGAGCTGGAGAAATGGCAGTTGGCTGCAAACAAGTATGAGCGTGAGCTCGACAGTGTACAGGCCATTCACCAGCAGCAGAACCAGCAGAGAGACAGAGCTGCCAAGCAGCAAGGTACCCACAACCCCACAGACCTCTATCATTGCAGATGATTGGCCTAAAGCATTTTAAGCCTACATCTTAAAACTGCTTTCTTTAAATAGTAAAAGTCATGTAAGGACATCAACATTTCTCATCCAAGTATTGTGTATACTTAAATGCAAATTCATCTATATTTATATTTCACATTAATAAGAATATTGGATTTGATAATATTAATTAATAATAATCTTAATACACCATGCACTTAATAACAATAATCATCTTCATCATATCATCACTTAATGCACTTAATAACAATCATCATCATCATAGTATGTATTATTATTAGTAGTAGTAGTAATAATAATAACTATACATTACAAATACTATACGAGTATAATATGAGTTATCAAATTTGCATGACCAAATTTTCTGAGCCTCTTATAATAATGATGATAATAATAATAATAACAACTATACATTACAAATTAAAAACAATACCTCTAATAAAAAATACTAAATATAATCATCATCAACTTGGCATTAACACATCACAATTTTCTGAGCATCTAATAATAATAATGCGAACATTATTGTACAATGTTGAAAGTATTCATTTAATCAGGATACAAAAATGTAACCTGTTCCCTTTAAAAATAAATGCAATTTCAAGATTAAGATTTTAATGGAACAAATGAATAAAAATAAATAATTAAATGACTGTAACCTCATCGGACAAAAATTCAGTATTTTTTCCCAATTAAATTAAGGCTGTTTTATGTCTTCTGCACATTCATAATCTCTTTGGGGAATTTGTCCTCCCTTCTCAGAAACCTGATGAATGATATAATGTGTTTGTGGAGGTTACAATCAAGCCCTAGGTTCATCCAACAACAGTCACAGCAGTGTTTGCAGTAATCCGACAGATATTCAGAAGATGACTCGCATTTCTCACATCACTTCCACCGTTATGTAACAGAGTAGCGTTGTGAGTCTGTGTGTGTGTGTGCACATGTGCTATATCTGTGCGTTTGTGTGCATGTCTTTGTGTATGTATTTAATTGTGTGTGTGTGATGCAGCGAGCGAGCTGGAGCGGCTGCAGAAGGACTGTGAGAGCCTGAGGAGGGAGTGTGCGTCTCTGAGGTCAGAGAGAGAGCAGCTGGCTGATAAACAGCAGAAAGAGAAGATCAGCCTGCAGAATGAGAGCAGCACCCTGCGCTCAGAGAAAGAACAGCTACAGAAGAAACGGCAGCAGCTGGAGAAAGAGTTGGAAAGGTCTGTTCTATGACCGCATATACAGTTCATTCATATACAGTTACTTTGAAGGTGAAGTGTGTCATGTCCATGCCACTAAAAGCACCAAATATAATTGCTGACTGCCTTAAAATGGACTGTTCATACAGATTCCCACACTAAACACATGCTATTAGTTGAGTCAGTGTTGCCATGTTAGATATGTTCAAAGACCCCAATTTTTGTAGAGCCACATTTAAACTTCTTAGGAAGTTAAAGGGATAGTTCACCCAAAAATTATAATTCTGTCTTTATTTACTCACCCGCAGGTTTTTGTGTGACACTACGAAAGTAGCGGCATGTTTAACGTCTTTAACCCCATGATGTTGGTGCTTTGATATTTTTGTTGTTGTTTGTTTTTTTAGTTTTTACATTTATATTTTTTACATTTTTTTTTTTACATTTTTTTTTAAAAACTCATCGTTTTTGTTGCATGGAGAAAAATAACATACAGGTTGAGGATGAGTGAGGAATGTCAGAATATTCATTTTTGGGTGAAATATGTATCGCTTATTCGTCAGATATTAAAATGGGATTGGAGAAAGTAGTAAAATGTAAAAAATGACACTCACTATGGCGGTGACCATTCTAGTTTTTTCTATTTTAAGAGATAGTTGACTCACAATTGAAAATTCTGTCATTAATTATCACCCTCATGTCTCCAAACGGTTAGCCGTAGTCATCTTCGGAAACACAATTAAGATTTTTGATGGAAATGTGAGAGCTTTCTGACATGCATTGACAACAAATGCAACTACCACATTCAATGCATCGCTTAAATGCGCGTCGAAGATGGTGCAGACAGCGAAAGCCAATCGCGGTAAATTGTAATTTGTTTTCTTTGTGCACAAAAGGTATTCTCTTAGCTTAATAAAATTATGGTTGAATAGGGATGTGCATTTAACGGGTTAACCGGTAAACTGACCGTAAGAATTTTGACCGATTAATACAATCAGTTAAACTGTTTAAAAAGTCATTTATTAATTTTTTCAGTAATTTATCAAAATATATAAAAAGGTTTGCTGCATGGTTAAAATACGCTACATGTATGTGTATATCTATATAATATATAGATATATATTAGATATCTATAATATATTATATATATGTGTCATATATGTTGACGGTGTCTATATATTAAAAAAAACGTTTTTTAGAAGAAAAAAATGCAAGTCGAGTATAAGTCGCATTTTAATATTTCATTCAGAAATAGGCCTAATGACGATACGAAATGTTTACAAACATTATAATAAACAATGTAAACATAGCTAGGCTATTTTAGTTCCCCTCACTCCATGACAAATCATTTCAATTAACAGTATTTAACGAGAATTAAAAATATAAGAAGCTATAGCAATGTAAACAACAAGCAAAAACGAATTAATTTAGGCTAAAACGAAACCGAAACCAACGTTGGGGCTCTCATTTGACACCAAATCAAATGTTTCCGTATTCGCGATGTATTTGAATGCCAAAATATTATTTATTATGTAGCCTACTTCACTGGCGTTCCAATATCCACGTAAAACAAAATGTTTTGCATAACATCACGGCGGTACGGTGATAACGCTTAACGGCACAGATTTTACTACATATTTAAACTGAGCAGTATGTATTTTTCCATATGTTGACTGACTGATTTCTATTATGATATGAAAGGCTGCATTGTCAAGCAGCCAAGCAACTGTGTGCAAGCATGCGGCGAGGCGCATCACCGACATTGTTTCTAACAGTAGAACCAGTACTCCTTTTAGTCATAAAGATAATCAGAATTGTAAAAGGTTTGCTTTTATTTGTGTACATTCACAATAAAAACAACTCTTTGTGCTTTTGTAAAATAAGCAAGCCTAAAGAAAAATAGGATGCCGCTTTCTGCCGTCTGGTTTCCTTTCACGCAGCACAAAAATGAAGCGAAACTCTGCATACTAGGCTACTTGTTGCACAGTTTTTCTTTCATTTTCTTAATTTATAATATAGATTTATAGGTATAGGCCTATTATATTATAGATATGTTTATTATATATTATAGCCTATTTTTTTGATGTTTTTTCGCTGCTCTGCAGGTGCGTGATGTGATATGATGTGAATCCTCATGTTCTGTTGTTTTTGCGCATGTAAAGTTAATCCCCGGGAAACAAATGTTAGTATATTTAACGGTTCACAGACACTTATCCTTTCTAATCAAATTCAATTCTAATTTAAAATAATCTAGTCGGTTAACGGTTAATAATCGGTTAACGAGCGTCGGTTGTCGGTTAGGAAAAATAACCGAAATGAACATCCCTAGCTGAACCACTGATATCACATGGACGATTTTAACGATGTCCTTACTACCTTTCTGGGCCTTGAACGTGGTAGTTCCATTGCTCTCTATGCAGGGTCTGAGAGCTCTCAGATTTCATTAAAAATATCTTCATTTTTGTTCTGAAGATGAACAAAGGTCTTAGGGTTTGGAACGACATGAAGGTGAGTAATTAATTACATAATTTTCATTTAGGGATGAACTATCCCTTTAATCTATTCTCATTTTGATGAACCAATCAATCTTTTAGTTTAAGCTGCCTCCTAATATTCCAATAGATTGGTAATTTGTTACTTTTAATATGAAACAGTTCAGCTCTTAATCTTTGTCAACTGTACCACAAAAATTAAATGTTGTTTTGATGCTCTTTAATGTGGTGTGATAGGTCATAGATTGATATTATAGTAAACTGACAGAAATCCCTGTATAGTTTACAGCTTTAGTTGAGAGAAGTCTTTTTTTTTCTCCCTTTGATATCAAATTGAACCAAATCAAAATATATAAAGAACTTGCGATTCAGGATTTAATCGTATTGTGAAATATGTATCAATACCCAGCCCTACACTTCACCTTTAAATAGGAGACTTTTTGCAGACTTGTGATGTAATCTCTCTGGAATCTGAACCTGCATCCTGCCCACAGCTCCAAGAAACAGAACACAAGCCTGAGCAACACGGTCAAGACTTTGGAGAAAACGCAGGCAGACCTGGAGAAACGGCTGAGTGTCCTGCAGGAGGAACACCAGAGAGCCACCAGCCAGCTGGAGCAAAGCAATAGCAGGATCAAAGAACTGCAGAAAGAGGTTATTCCCATCGTAGTTGAGAGAAAGAAAGTAGAGCTGAGACTCATTAGCAGGCATGTCACAAAAGAGCTCAGCTCCTAAAAAAAAAAAAGACCCGGCCCCTGGACACACACACTGTGTGTGTGTGTGTGTGTTATTGACTAGGCTCATTGCTGAAAGATTCTGAAAGATTCCTACTCTCTCTTTCTCTTTTTTTTGCTCTCAGTATGAGGAGATCCAGGCAGAGCTGTCAGGCCTCAGGGAGAAGTATGAGAATGCAGAGGAGGAGAAACGCTCCTTCAATCTGGAGCTGCAGCAGAGCCAAGAGCGCCTGAGGCTTCTGCAGGACAAAGAAAACCATGTGAGTGTTCAATCCACGTAATGCTGATGTTTAACAACAGGGGCACTGACAATTGGGACAGTTCAAGAGGAAAGAGCGCATATTGCATTGTTTAGTCCTTGAAATCAGCACTGAAAAACATAGCGTAATTTGTTTGACAATGTACTTCTTATAGTTTAAAGATTTTATATAGCCTAAAGGTGAAGTATGTAATTTCTGCGGCTAACAACGACACCAAAACGGAATTTCACACTGTTTCCAAACAGGTTTCCCCAAATACTTCTACAAGAATTGACATAAAGAGAAAATAAAACATGCATGCAAGGTTTTTCCCACAATTCCATGTGACAACATAAAATACATGTGGATGTTTAATATTTAATTTAATTTTTTTTATTTAATTAAATTTTGCATCCATTCTCCAAACTGCTTGTCCTGTATTAGGGTATTTTATTATTTTTTTTTTTTCATCTTTTAAAACGAAAGTTATTTAAGCAGGCAAGGCACTTAAAAACAGATCGGGTTAGAGTCTATGAGATTCTTGTAATGTTTTAATTCTAGTTAAATTATTAATATATTTGTATAAAATAATTTTAAAAAATCAAACAACATAATAAAAGCTACAAAGAATTCCAAACTCACAGCTGTAGTTGAGCCAAACAAACATCTGCGTTGTCTCTGCACATTGAACTGGAAAAGGGGAAGAGTTTTAACTATTAAACAGTTACACACTTCACCTTTTGATTTCCTTATCTTAATGTTAAATTCACCAGTCCAATAATAGTGCACAGAAACATAAGCCACTCTTTCAGTAATATCCCTCCCTTCCCTCCTTTAGCTGTCTTTATTGCAGCCCATCCTAGCCGTAGCCATCGGCCTTGTCCTGGCTTTGCTGTATTGGTGCTTGGGCCCATTGTGGTAGAAAGGTACACAGTGCTCCTGTCCCGTCTCATTCCTCTGCTTAAGCCTCCATCATCCTCAGGGCTATGCATGACCACTAAACAATTCTCTCAGCTTAAGCTACCAAATACTGTCCGCTTGTCTGCAAAATGCTTCTCTTTCCCTACTACAGGTCCACTTTGTATTATAAGATGCACACTAACAAGTGTCTCTAACAAATCAACTCCATTTTGTAGGTTGTAGTTTTCCAGCGTAGCTCTGAGGCATCCTGGCTCTCTTTGTCCTCCACTGTACGTCTTCTGTTGTCCTCGTCTTGTGTGTCCTGACCTCAGTTTCTCCGCGTCCCGTCCTTGTGGCTTTTGTGTCCCCGTCTCGGCTCATGTGCATCCCTGATTGAACATGTTCTGATGGGTGATGCGGTACTACAGATGATGTGATCTGTATGTTTGTTCTTGCAGGGAAAGTGGATCAGGTGGATGCCTGTCGCTGCTGTGAGCGTTGCCGTGACGGGGTATTTGCTTTCAAAGACCTCAAAATGAACAACGTGATGAACCAGTAACAAGCACATTCACCATGACATGCATACCTAGTAAATGTTTCTCAAACGTGTTGACATTTGTATCCTTTTAGTCTGTGTGGTGTTAGTTTGAGTAACAAGTGTTTAAATGCAACTTCTTACTCAAGTATCGAAGGCCTTAGAATAATAACATGTCACAAGGTTCCCTTATTTGCACCATATATAATTTTCTTTTTAAATTGCCGGTTCTGTATGCATTGCTTTTTGAAGTATCTGGCTAATAACAGGTATTTTATTGAACACTGTTGCTTTGCCAAACAAATAATTAGTGAATTGCCTTATATAACAAAGACCTGAGATAAACAAACGTTTATACCTCCCTGAATGAACACTTCCGTGAGAAATGATTCAGAATTGTAATAACATATTCAAGACCATTGAGATCCATTAAGTTTTAACTCGATCATATGTTTTGTGGCTTAAAGGCCTAAATCTGCCATATAATGTGTATGTGTCTTTGCACCTTATACGAAGCCATTAGTGATTAGTCTATGCACTGTACTTTACTGTGGTAAGGATTTGACATATTATTAATGATGATGATAAGCACTGTTTTTTTAGGACATTAGAGCGCTAATGTGTCCGAAAGAGACCTATAATATAGTGTTTATGATTTATTATGTTTATTACTTGTACAGAGAAAAACTACCCGATCTAACAGATATGATAATTGCAATAAATAAGCAAAAGTGAAGTTCAACCCTATTAAGTCCCCGTTTAATTTGTATACATTTATTTATGCATATTGGCTGAATTTAATTTGAATAACTTTACAATAGTGTCAGTTTGTTGAGGTTTGGTACCATTAACTAATATATGCAGTAAAAAATAGCTTATTGCTAATTCAGATTAATATTAATTTATTCATTCTTAATTCATGTTACACTTTTAAAAATAAAAGTGCTTCACAATGCCATAGAAGAACCTTTTTGTCTAAATGGTTCCATAAAGAACCTTTAACATCTGAAGAACCTTTCTGTTTCAATTAAAAAGGTAAGAAAGAGATGGTTCTTTAAAGAACCTTTGACTAAATGGTTCTTTGCGGAATCAAAAATGGTTCTTCTATGGCAATGCTTGAAGAACCTTTTGAAGCACAAAATTATTTTTAAGAGAGTAGTTTATATTACAACAGAAGAAGCTATTATATTGTGTCAGTCTGAGTTTTCAGTCTGTATTGCATGTAATCCAATAACAACCATTATTTGTTTTCTGTTATTTCATGGTACGTGGCATCTTTATAGCAAGAAATATATTTTCCTCATTTGGCCTCGCAATATACAATTTGACCATTGTAGTTTGATTCACATCGTCTCTTATGAGCCGGTTCTTTTTAGTGAATCAAACCGTGCAGTGGGACCAGGTTGCCAGGTCTGCGAAAACAAGGCAGGCAAGGCAAGTTATTTGTTATAGAATTTCAACAATGGTCATTCAAAGTGCTTTACATAAAAGAAAAGAAAACAGTTATCACAACAATAAAACAAGGAATTTAAAAACTTTGAAAATTATTTAAAAAAAAAATTGATTTAAGAGGTTTAAAATGAATTTAAGAAAACGATTATACATATATAGTGCAATTAGTTCGGACATCGCACAGTGCTAATTCAATAAATGCACAGCTAAATAGACAAGTTTTGAGTCTAGATTAAAATGTGACTAATGTTTTAGCACATCTGATCTCTTCTTGAAGCTGATTCCAACTGCGGGTGGCATGATAACTAAAAGCACATTCCCCTTATTTTGTGTGAACCCTCGGTATTTCTAAATGACTCGATCCTAATGATCTGAGTGGACTGTTAGGTTTATATTCAGTGAACATATCTGCTATGTATTTAGGTCCTAGGCCATTGAGTGATTTATAAACGAGTAAAAGTACTTTAAAATCAATCCTAAATATAACTGGAAGCCAGTGTAAGGACCTGAGGACTGGTGTAATATGCTCAGATTTTCTGGTTCTAGTCAAAATCCTGGCAGCAGCATTCTGGATGAGCAGCAGCGGTCTAATGGTCTTCTTGGGAAGGCCGGAGAGGAGACCATTACAATAGTCCACCCTGCTGGTGATAAAGCATGAACAAATTTCTCCAAGTCTTGACTGGAAACAAAACCTCTAATTCTTGCAATGTTTTTGAGATGATAGTATGCTGATTTAGTTACAGCTTTGACATGACTACTGAAACTAAGGTCTGTCTCCAGAATCACACCAAGATTCCTGACTTGATTTTTAGTTGTTAGACCCCTAGAGTCAAGGTATGCATTCACCTTGAGAACTTCATCTTTGTTTCCAAATGCAATGACTTCAGTTTTCTCCTTGTTTAAAAGAAGAAAGTTGTGGCACATCCAACTGTTAATTTCATCAAAGCATTAACAGAGGGAGTCAATGGGGCTGTAGTCATTTGGAGATAAGGCTAGGTAAATCTGGGTATCATCTGCATAGCTGTGATAGGCAATTGCTAGTGAAAACAGCCCAATTGCTAGTGAAAACTATCACAATTGCATTTTTTTCTAGGTTTTTCACCTCTGTTGTGGCTCCTCTACTTTGAAATGGGCAAGATCGCGAGATAGCTTTAAACCGTGGACTTAAAAAAAACAAACAAAAAAAAACCTGCATGAAAACCGCAGACTTGGCAGCACTGAGTGTGACTACTGTTAGTCTTGGTTTTTACAACAAATGACTGATGAACCGGTTCTTTCTAGTGAATCAAAAACCGAGCACAGCAAATGTTAGTCTGAGTCTTGAGACAAAAGTGAGCTGGTTCTTTTCAGTGAGTCAAAAACCTTACAAGTGGTCAGTGTAGTCTGATTTCAGAAATGAGTAACTCGGGCAGTTCTTTTAATACTGCCTTACACTTCTTACTGTAAGAAGACTATGTAAGCAAAGTGGACATGTATAACTGAAATGAATCCGAATCAAATCAATCTGGAAAATTGATACCAAGCCCTATAATAACTTTGCAGAGTATTAAGATTTACAATATACACTAATTAAAACAAAAACCAATTCTGGGCACCTAAATGCACCCCTGCAAATCGATGGCCCCATAACCAAGTTTGTCATAAATCTGCAGCCAAAGGCACACGCTTCCATGGTGTAATGCAGTCCGCCCCAATGAGTCATCCCTCCTCGACACCGCATGGGAAATATGAGGACGTGCCCCGATCAAAAGAGCTCTGGCAATAATACGCTCAGTTTATTCTGGAGTAAATGAAGAGTAACGTCACCAGCGATAAGGTTATCAGCAACAGTGATGTCAGACCTTCATCTGGCTGCAGGTGGGAATTAGCTGAATTCCCCAGGCCTGAGGATCCTGTTTCTGACCCCGTCTTCCTAGTAAATACATTCTTCAAGCACTGATGTAACTAGAATCTGTTTTTATTATTCCTTTGCACGATGTGGGGTTGCGGCATGATGACACGGTTCATGTCAGAGTAAAAACAGCTCTCAGAGGCGCTGTATAATCATAATTATGGGCCAGAATTGGGGGGTATAGGGCACTCCCACCACCAGCGAAGCTACATGAAAGCTTCATGCTTCACGGCTCTCCGATTGCAGTTCTCAGTTTGGTATAAAAGGTTTTGGACTCCACACTGATCAGAGAGAACGATGGGTGACTTTAAAGGTAGTGTTACTGCAGCTGCAATCAACCTGGCAGATGATGCACCGTGGAAAAAGATACAGAAGAACACCTTCACACGCTGGTGCAACGAACACCTGAAGTCTGTGGAGCAGCAGATCGGCGATCTTAAGTTCGATCTGAGCGATGGCCTCATCCTTATCTCGCTGCTGGAGGTCCTGAGCCATAAAAGGATGTTTAGAAAGTACCACACGCGACCAACCTTCAGACAGCTCAAGCTAGACAATGTTTCGGTGGCTCTGGAGTTTTTGGATCATGAAAAAGTTAAGTTGGTGTCTATAGGTGAGTTACAACATGCCTGAACTCATTCAAAAGAAGGTGTTCACAACAATCTATTAGTAGTTTTCTCAAGTCATTTTAAACCCATATGTACAATATTTTAAGGATATAGTTTCTGAATGGTTTTGAAGTTCACAATGAAGCAATCTGCTGTTTTAAAGTCAGGTGTTAAAAAATATGTACAGATCCGGACCAAATATATCAGGAGAATAATAGATGAGTTGGAGAGAATAGTGAAAGTCATGAATGTTTTCAAAATCTTTTATTTAAATTTTTGTAAGCAGTAACATCACAGAGACTGTGCCATGATTTTTTTATTTTATTTAGTACATATTGAGCATGTCAAAGCACCTACTGCGTGAATAAACAGGGCTAACTTGCTAATCCATGTTCATACTCCCCTTAAATTAAAAGCATGTAATTAGAATGAACAACCCATAATTCACCTTTAATTATACTAATTAGACAAAATAGCAAGTATAATTGTCTGTATGCTGTTAACAATGTTTCTGGCTTACAGCAACTGAGGCTATTACACCATATAGGTGAACATCAGGTTTCAATTTGGTTATAGTAATTTAGCTTTAAACATTCACTTTACATTGTTTAATTTCCATTTACAATTATGAGGTGATTGGCAGGGTTGTTATTGTTAACTATAACTATTAAAATTGTCTTTGTTAATTGAAATTAAGCTGAAATAAAATATAAATGTAAATAGGAGACAGAAAAACTCAGAAATTAGAAATGTTTGCTTGGCAACTAACTAAAATTAAGTTGAAGTACCAAAATGACGTAAAAATAACGCTAAATATAAATATTTAAAAAATAAACAAAGAAATGTCAAAATTAATAAGATAAACTAAAATGGAAAAAGATTGAAAATATAAAAATAACATAATTCTAAATATTAACTATGTAAATAATATAACACTGGTGATTAGCATCTTTATTGTATCTACGTATATGACTAATAGTTAAATGTATCTCTTAATGAAGGTCAGCTGCAATGTCAATAAGTTGCGCCTGTTGTCTGAAAAGCATTAGCATGTCTTCAGAAAGACATTATCAGATGTTGAATTGCGGGTCCCACATGTTTTTCATATAAATTCCTTTGGCCCTTTCCCTAATTAGGGAGGGTAGTCTTTGGGTCAAAGTGTCCTAGTGTCAAATTGGGGACGGCACTTTAGTCGATTAGATGTTTCCTGGACTAGAACAATGTTCCCAGCTGAACTCTCTTGTTTGGATGTAATGGCTAAACGACAAAAAGCATTTGGTGTATTTAAATAAATACAATTTATGTCGCCAAGTGAAGGTCTCTAACAGAACAAACAGACACACCTTCACTGTCTCCATACAGACAGTAAGGCCATAGTGGATGGGAACTTGAAGCTGATCCTGGGTCTAGTGTGGACCCTGATACAGCATTACTCCATCTCCACCCCGATGTGGGAGGATGAGGCAAACGATTCTGTCTCCAAACTGACTCCAGAGATGAGGCTTCTGGGATGGATCCAAAACAAAGTCCCTGAGCTGCCCATAACTAACTTCAGCCAGGACTGGCAGGATGGCAAGGCCCTCGGTGCATTAGTGGATGGACTGGCACCAGGTAAACCAAGTTTTTTTATATAGTGCTCTTATATAGTATTCTTATATAGTAAACTCCCCGTGGTCCGGTGATCTTTCTTTTTGGATGTGTGGGGGGGGGGGGGGAAAGTTTTTTGTCTTCTGAAATGGTTGTTCTGGTTTGTGCAGGCTTGTGTCCTGACTGGGAAAGCTGGGACACGGTGCACCGGGTGAGTAACACTAAAGAAGCCATGCAGCAAGCAGATGATTGGCTTGGAATTCCACAGGTGAGAGCAAGCAGAATAGACTGGCTAGTTATTTTACTTGCATTTTGACAACATTCTAAGTGATTGATTTGCTCAAATCAATTTGTGAATCTTTTTTTTATATTTAACTTTATCAAGCTCATAGCCCCAGAGGAGATTCTTGATCCAGCTGTGGATGAGCAGTCAGTGATGACATACCTCTCACTTTTCCCCAAAGCCAGACTGAAACCTGGAGCTCCACTCAAGCCAAAGAAAGGTTGGGCCCATTATAAGCCCCCTGCTGTTTAATGTTTTGATTTTGTCACTAATAATGAAAAGACAAGAGGGAAAAGATTCATCATGATGATAATCAAACATTTTTTGATGAGAGAACTTTCTGCAGGTTACATTGATACGCAGTGTTGAGAAGGTTACTTTGCAAATGTAAAAGGTTACAGATTACAAGTAACCTTATTTAAAAGGTTATAAGTAGTGTAACTATTTCAATTACTTTATTAAAGTAATGTAACTGATTACTTTTTGATTACTTTTCTAAATTTCTAGCGAATGTTTTTAACTGTAATTTTTTTTTTGTTAAATTTTTTCGAAAGTTTATGCAGCAGCAGTTAACTTACAGTAGTACTCAACACTAATTACTGTCAGACTTGAATTAAGATTATACAAATTTTAATTTAAAGCACAGCACTGGAAAGCACTTTTTAAATACTGGAACACATTTTTATCACTCGCCATGGTGACAAGACGGTTTGTAGCCTAAAGATTTCAGCAGCAATGTGGATTAATGTAATTGGCAGATGTGGTTCACTGCAAATTAAAACGAGAACCAATCAAAAGCATCGAATAGAAGCTTTACTAAATGGGCCTTTAAATGCAGGAGGCATCATGCACATCAAAACAGGCAAAGCAAAAATTATATTATTCAACCTATCTAATGTAGCTTTTTACAGAAAATATTCAAATGTAGCCTCCTTTTAATACAACATTTCTAAGTAACTGTAATTTTTTGATTACAGTGCTTGCAAAAGTCTTTTTATTCATGTTTTAGTTGCTTGCCTATGTTAAACAATGCTTAAATGAATTGTTTCCCATCAATCTAAATCAAACACATACTGACAAAAGCAAAACAGAATGTCACAATTCGTAACATTTATTCAAAATAAAAAAACTGAAATAAGTACATTGCACTGTATTCAATAACTCAGTACTTAGCTGAAGCGCCTTTACAGCCTCATGTTGTTGGGTATGATGAAGCTTTGCACATTAGCATTTGGTAATGATCTGCCTTTCTTCTCCTCACCTCTTCACCTCTCAAGCTCTGTAAGGTTGGATGGGGGTAGACGCACATTTTCAGGTTTCTCCAGAAATAATTAATTGGATTCAAGCTCAAGCTGTGGCTGGGCCACTCAAGGACATCCACACAGTTGTCTATAAGCCACTCTTACTGTGTGCTTAGGGTCATTGTCCTGTTGGAAGGTGAACATTATGTCCAGTCTGAGGTTCTGAATGCTCTGGACTGGGTTTTCATTAAGGCCATCTCAATATTTTGGTGCATTGAGCTTTTCTTCTACACTGACGAGTCCCTCAGTCCCTGCCACTGAAGAACAGCCCCACAGTGCTTTTTACTGTTGGGATGGTACTCTGCAGGTGATGAACAGAGCTGGTTTCCTTCAAACAAGATGCTTGGAATTGAGGTTCATCAGACCAGAAAATCTTGTTTCTTAGAGTCTGAGGGACTTTTTTTGCCCAAATCCAAGTGGGGTTCCAGATGTCTTCAATGAGGAGGAGGAATGAGTCTTGCCACCGCACAAAAGCCCAGGGCTGCGTTTCCCAAAGCATCGTAAGCTTACGTTGAATAGTAGCTTCATTGGTTTCAATGGCGTCTAGATACTTAGCGTACGATGATTTTGGGCAACACAGACCAGATGGTGGTGTGTTGCAGTGAGTTTGTCCTTCTGTAGGTTTCTTCTATCTCCACATATGATCATGGAGCTCAATTAGAGTGACCATCAGGTTCTTGTTCACCAGTCTAACCAATGCCCTTCTCCATCAATTGCTCAGTTTGGCCAGGAGGCTAGCTCTAGGAAGAGACCTGCTTGTTTCAAATGTTTTTCATTATGGATAATGGAGGATACATGCTTCTGTGAACCTTCAATGCAACAGAATTTTTTCTGAACTCTTCCCCAGATGTGTGGTTTGATGCAATGCTGTTTCTGAGCTCTACAGGCAGTTTTTTTTTTTTTTCACCTCAGGGCTTGGTTTTTGACTTTACAGTGGGGCAAAAAAGTATTTAATCAGCCACCAATTGTGCAAGTTCTCCAAATTAAAAAGATGAGAGAGGCCTGTAAATTTCATCATAGGTATACCTCAACTATGAGAGACAAAATGAGAAAAAAAAATCTTAGAAAATCACATTGTAGGATTTTTAATTGGTAAATTCCTCGGTAAAATAGTATTTGGTCACCTACAAACAAGCAAGATTTCTGCTCTCACAGACCTGTAACTTCTTCTTAAGAGGCTCCTCTGTCCTCCACTCACTACCTGTATTAATGGCATCTGTTTGAAAAAGTATATCAGTATAAAAGACACCTGTCCACAAACAGTCACACTCCAAACTCCACCATGGCCAAGACCAACGAGCTGTCAAAGGACACCAGAAACAACATTGTAGACCTGCACCAGGCTGGGAAGACTGAATCTGCAATAGGTAAGCAGCTTGGTGTGAAGAAATCAACTGTGGGAGCAATTATTAGAAAATGTACCCTTATATGTGAAAATGTAGATAATCTCCCTCGATCTGGGGCTCCACGCAAGATCTCACCCCGTGGGGTCAAAATGATCACAAGAACTGTGAGCAAAAATCCCAGAAACACACGGGGGGACCTAGTGAATGACCTGCAGAGAGCTGGGACCAAAGTAACAAAGGCTACCATTAGTAACACACTGCGCCGCCAGGGACTCTAATCCTGCAGTGCCAGACGTGTCCCCTTTGCTTAAGCCAGTACATGTCCAGGCCGTCTGAAGTTTGCTAGAGAGCATTTTGGATGATCCAGAAGAGGATTGGGATAATGTCATATGGTCAGATGAAACCAATTTAGAACTTTTTGGTAAAAACTCAACTGTCGTGTTTGGAGGAGAAAGAATGCATCCAAATAACACCATACCTACTGTGAAGCATGGGGGGGTGGAAACATCATGCTTTGGGGGCTGTTTTTCTGCAAAGGGACCAAGACGACTAATCCGTGTAAACGAAAGAATGAATGGGGCCAAGTTTCGTGAGATTTTGAGTGAAAACCTCCTTCATCAGCAAGGGCATTGAAGATGAAACGGGGCTGGGTCTTTCAGCATGACAATGATCCCAAACACACCGCCCGGGGAACAAAGGAGTAGCTTCGTAAGAAGCATTTCAAGGTCCAGATCTCAACCCCATAGAAAATCATTGGAGGGAGTTGAAAATCCGTGTTGCCCAGCGACAGCCCCAAAAAAATTACTGCTCTAGAGGAGATCTGCATATAGGAATGGGCCAAAATACCAGCAACAATATGTGAAAACCTTGTGAAGACTTACAGAAAACGTTTGACCTCTGTCATTGCAACAAAGGGTATATAACAAAGTATTGACATGAAATTTTGTTATTGACCAAATACTTATTTTCCACCATAATTTGCAAATAAATTCTTTTAAAATCCTACAATGTGATTTTCTGATTTTCTCATTTTGTCTCTCATAGTTGAGTATACCTATGATGAAAATTACAGGCCTCTCTCTCTTTTTAAGTGGGAGAACTTGCACAATTGGTGGCTGACTAAATACTTTTTCCCCCCACTGTATATGCATTTTCAGCTGTTAGACCTTTTATTAAATGTGACATCATGAAAATCTGACTTTTCTAGGTTTTAAGTGCTATAATCAGGTCCCGGTGCATCTATCAACCAAGGAAATGTGAAAAAGATTAGCCCAGTAACTTTGTTTTGGGAAGCCTGTTTCTGCAAGCGTCTGAGAAAACGAGAACGTCTGATTTCGCTCCCTTGGTGACATGGCAAAGGGATCTCATTATAATATTACAGCCCCTTAATCTGTAAGTTTACACCCACGGCGCCGTTGTGTTTCCGCAAGCGACAACGGTGTACCAGTTCTAAAGCCATGGTGAAAGTTTGAGCAAAACACACTAACTTCTTCTGTCTTTGGCTGCACAGACGAGAAAAGAACACTATTTACAGTCCCAGCCTCAGAGGAGACAAGAGAGCAGTGGATTTATTTATTTATTTATTGTATATTGCTGCTGCCACACAGATCTAAAATAAACATGCCATTTTTTTTTCAGCTGTTTACTTTCACAGACATAACCGACTGTTTTTTGTAACTCATGTGTTTTTTTAAAGTAAATTTATGTGTGAATGAGAACTTAGTTTAGTACTACATGCGTTGACAGAAGCTTTCTGTCCTTGTGCTTCGGATGTGTGCACTCAGAAAAACGTATATCTGGGCCCGTATTTATCAAGCCTCTAAGTGCCATTTTAGTCGTAAGGTGCTGAGAATTCAGTTAAATTATAATACTTTCAAATTAGCTTAAGCAATTTGCAAACTTGCTTTATATAAGAATCACTCTCCCAGTTATTTATGACAGCTCGAGAGGTCTCTCAAGTGGTTAGGAGTTGCAGTAGGGGCTTGTGATGGCGCTGAGGAGACGATACGTATACGTGCGCAAATCTTTCAGGAGAGGAGGAATGTTCTTGAAATGTTTGACGACGAGCAGTTATTAAAACAGTTACATTTCCTCAGTTATTCAAACAGAAACGAGCAAAGAATATTTACATTACAAAGGACATCATAACTGACTTCAGTCTAGTGCAAGTATTGTATGCTCTTTGAAAAGACTCCCGTTATAATCAGTGAAGCTATGTACACTGTATGTTGAATAAATCTCTTACCTCTTATTTACACTGCACACGTCTGCGGTGTGTTACGGCTCCGACACGGCCACAGGAGCTGATGACGGCTACTCACCAGCCGCACCGCGGCAATTTTCTAATGTGATTGGTCCATATACGTATTTAGTCATCCAAAATCCCCGTTTGTGGCACAGCAAAGTGTTGTGAATCAACTCTAAGACTGACATTTAAGATTTAGTCCTACGCTTCTCTTAAATTACAGCTGAGATGCTTGATAACTAACTTTTAAGAGCAGCTTTGAGCCAAGAAGTTTTTTACACTTAAGTCAATTCTTGGCAGCGTTCTTGAGAGTAATTCTCAGAGGCTTGATAAATACGGGCCCAGAAGTTTAAACTCATGGTTTAAAACGCATGATTTCAGCGCGATAAACATGATAATCAGACCAAAAACAGATGTTTTTTAGCAGGTACGACCTGTAATGGCGCAGCTCTATTCTGGAAAAGGGGGCGGGGAGCAGCAGCTCATTTGCATTTAAAGAGACAGCCCGAAAAACAGTGTATTTCTGCCACCACTCAAAATAGGCATTTTCAAAATGATATAATAAATGAATCTTGTGGAGTATTGTGAGCTGAAACTTCACAGACAACATTCTGGGGACACCAGAGACTTATATTACATATTGTAAAAAGGGGCATAATATGTCTCCTTTAAAGTGCCCCTATTATGCCATTTTTATGGTTCCTAACATTGTTTTGGGAGTCTCCTACAATAGGATTACATGCATGCAAGGTCAAAAAAACGCGTTCGTTTTCTCAAAATATGCATTTAATATCATCTCGTTTTCCAGCGATTCTCAAACGATTCGTTCGAAGCAGTTCAAAGATTCAGTCTTTCTAAACCCCTCCTTTCCGTGAGCCTGCTCTGCTCTGCTCTGATTGGTCAGATGGCCTAGTCTGTTGTGATTGGTCTATGGCGTATAGCGCGTGTCGGAAACGATACGCTTATTTCAATAGTTCTGTATTTTGAACGCTCTTTAGAAAATATAAACATCTATTATTTATCATACTTGCAGGCTGTGATTCAGTCCAAATAAACAGGATACTGATCCATCTTTCAACAGCAAGCTTTTTGTGAATCCCGCATTGAACTCCCCGAGATTAGAGAAGCAGTCATCAGTAGAATGACGTGTTTGTGGGCAGGGTCGAGTTGTTCGCGGCCAGCCAACGTAGAACATAGGCTTACATTATGCAAATGTGTTACCCCATGACGTGTAGCCGTCATGGAAGTGGGATTCGAATTACTAACGACTCGTTTCAGCTGTTCAGAGTCGATTCTTTATTGTGTGAGACTTTATTTATCGCGCCTTTCGCTTTTACAAACTTTGCTGAGCGTTTACATTCACCATACAGCTACAGTACACACTGCAGAAAGGCCAATATGAAATGGATATAGGGAACTTCGACGTGTGCCTTTCCAAATCATACTCATTCAATTGAATTTGCCACAGGTTAACTTCACTCGAAGTGTATAATATCTACAAGCAAAATGAATGCTCCGGAGCTAAATTTCAACGGTCCCAGATATTTTTGTATTTTTAATAAATTTGCGAAGATGGGAAAACCTTTTTTTTTTGCTTTGCCTTAATGGTGTATGGAATGTAGATTGATGTGGAAAAAAAATAATTGAAAACCGTTTAACATAAGGCAGCAACATTTAAAAACCATGAAAAATATAACCGGGTATGAATACATTCGTAAGGCAGTGTATGCAATTTTTTCTCAGTAACTGTAATAGATTACAGGTACATTTTTGTAATTAAATTATGTAATCCCATCTAAACCCCTGTGTCTAAAACGAAAGTTACTTAATATTAACTACTTGTTAACTGAACTGTAAAAGCAATATAACACCTGTAGTTGTGCTGTTATTGGTCTCAATATTATCAGGACCTGCGGCCTCATTCCTACGGTCAACACCTTGATGCTGTTATGATTTGTAATTGACTGTAATTGACATGGTATGTGTAAGTTACCCAAATCCAGTTGTTTTCATAATGTGTACAACCTTGAGAATCTTGCGTATAATTTTATTTATTTATTTATCACCCTCTCATGCAGTTTAAAATCTAATTTTCTATAAATTTTTTCCCCCAGTGCCTAAACCCAAAGCCTGTCATGCCACAGGACGGGGACTGCAGTCCAAAGGCATGAGAGTAGGTCAGATGGCCCAGTTTAAGGTGGACACCCACAAAGCTGGTCCTGGAAATCTGGAGGTCAATATTAGAGACCCCAGTGAGTAATAGCCTATGATCTCTCCATAATCTTTATGAAGATGTACACAATTATGTATTCCCTCTTAGGTCTAACTAAAATGTTATCCTTTTTTCAGGTGGTAAGGAAGTGGCTGTTACACAGAAGGATGCACATGAGGGTGTATATACCTTTGAATATACACCCACTGCTACAGGAGATCACACAGTGAACATCACTTGGGTTGGTCAGCACATTGCCAAGAGGTTAGCTCTCATTCAACATGATAATAGCAGATAAACATTAACATTTCATTTTAATTTGAAGATTAAGCTTCTTATTTTTCTGTTAAAGCCCATTTAAAGTCCATGTTGGTTCAAAAGCTGGACCACAGAAGATCCGGGCATGGGGACCAGGACTGGAGGGAGGGACTGTGGGTTTGTCAGCTGATTTCTTGGTGGAATCTGTTGGTGCAGATTCTGGCATGCTAGGTAAGTGGAGGTTTATGTAGATAATGTATTACTAACAAAATGGTATTCTAAGCAATTTAAACATTTATATTATATTATATTATATAAAAAATAAAATTAATTTATAACAAAATGGTACAGCTAATTTATACTTTACTTTTTACCAAGGATCTTTCCAAGGTTTTGCCATTGAAGGTCCATATCAGGCAAAGATTGAGTGGGGTGAGGACCATAATGATGGCTCCTGCCTCGTTTGCGGTCTGGCCACTGAGCGGTGAGTATGCGGTACACATAATGTGTGATGATGAAGAAATCCAGGACAGTCCCTTCATGACCTCCATCAGACCTAAGAGAAAAGACTTCCACCCTGACCAGGTAAACTCCTGTATCCTCTCCTATTAAAAGGATAGTTCACCCAAAAATGAAAATTCGTCCTAATTACCACCCTCAAGTCGTTCCAAACCCGTAGACCTTAGTTCATCGTGGCAGCAAATTAAGATATTTGGGAAATCGAGAGCTTTTAACCTACATAGACAGCAACACAGCTACCACGTTCAAGGCTCGAAAGTAGTAAGGACAATGTTAAAATATCGTTGCTCACAAAAAGCATTTTCGTAGCTTCATAAAATTACAGTGGAACCACTGATGTCACATGGACTAGTTTAACAATGTCCTTACTACCTTTCTAGGCCTTGAACGTGTCAGTTGTGTTGCTGTCTATGCAAGAAAGCTCTCGGATTTCGTCAAAAATATCTTAATTTGTGTTCCGAAGATGAACGAAGGTCTTACAGGTTTGGAACGACATGAGGGTGAGTAATTAATGACAGAATTTTCATTTTTGGGTGGACTATCCCTTTAATCTGTTTTGCGGACATGTGTCAAGTGTGAGAGCTCTTGCTCTTCTCAGAGAGATCCATTTTATATGAATGAGATGTTTTCATTAGATGTGAAATTATATCATTAGTTATGCATGTTGGGTTTCAGGTGAAAGTAGAAGGACCAGGTGTTTCCCAAACTGGCTGCATATTGAACCTTCAAACCGAATTCACAGTAGATACCAGGCGAGCTGGTGAAGGAGAACTTAAAGTTTATGCTCGGGTATTAAATGTAGTAAAATATTTATGAATTTTCTTCCCATTTAAATTAAAAGCAATTTTAATTTTCAGAGTGATTTGACTTCTTCACAGAGAGCAGATGGAGAGTTTGTAGATGTTATTGTTGCTTCTGAACAATCTGGTGTCTTTGTCTGCTCCTACATCCCTTCATCTCTCTCCAAACACACCATTGCTGTGACTTGGGAAGGAGTCATGGTTCCCGGCAGTCCTTTCATTGTGAGTGCATATATTGATCTTGGAAAATAGTGGTAAACATGATCGTATAATATGAAGGGATATTGTAAAGCTATGAGAATGTGATGTACAACAACAACTACTACTAAAGCTCATTCTGATGCATTTCATTTACATGGTCTAATGAAGTTAAAGAAAACTCATTTTCCCCAATTTGGTTTGCATCATGTTGCATTAATGTTCCAGCATCTGTTGCCTTATTGAAATTCCATTTCATCTCGCAGTGGCTTTAAACCTGTCTGGTGATGATGTACTGCTGCTTAATGCTGCAGCCAGAGCTCACAGGAATGTAATAGGATGTTTATTACTCTATTTGTACTGGCATTCCCTCTGTCAAGAGGGAATTGAAACTATGCTTATTGAAATCACATGTGAAAAAACATGTATTAAAAAAATTAGACAATGAGCACTGAAATATATAGCTGTAATCTTCAGTTCTTTGGAAGCCTGTGATTGCTGCACTGTAAGATTTTGTATGATCTCTGCGTCATTGCTGTTTCAGGTGACACCTCGCAGGATTAAGATTACACCATGTAGCCCAGTCTTGTTTAAACCAGATGGATCGGAAATCTATTACTCTGGTAAGTTTAAAGGAACAGTTTTTCTAAAAATGAAAACATTCCAGATATGTATGGTGGAATGCAAAATGAAAGGTTTTGAAGAATCTTCACATAGCTTAGTGTATGGAACAATCAGTTTCTGAATAAAAACTGAATTAGATTTCAAATTGTTAAAAATAATAGATTAAAAAAATAAATATGCATAAAATAAAAGAGTTGTAGATGTGTCTGTCTAAAAACGTAGGTCAAAGTAACAAGAATACATTGATAACAATATACATTTACATTGCATTAAAAAACTTATTCCATTTGTTTTTCTTTATCTTTTTGCCAAATACTTTTCTTTACTCATTTACCGATCGAGATGATAAAATGTGAGTTTGGACAATTCAGTCATGTGGTTTTGAACAACATGATTAATGATTTTAATGTATGTGATTGTGTGTAGATGACGAGATGGACCTTGATGAAGACTTTCCAGAGAACGTACGGCTTGGTGGCCATGGAGAACTTGTTATGAACATAGTCAGCCCATCAAACATCCAAGCCGATGCCACTAAGGTATTGAGTCTTACACATTTTATGCATTCACTTGAAGCACTTGAACAGTGTAGTATCAGATGTTGTTTGTTTCTTCAGGTAAGGGCTCATGGTCCAGGCCTAAAAGAAGGTTTTCTTGGAGAACAGGCGGAGTTTATCATCGACACAAGCAGAGCAGGCAGTGGAAGACTTGCCATAAGAGTGGATGGACCCTGTGAAGTTACTCTACAATGTCTGGACAATCAAGATGGCACTTGTACAGTGTTTTACCTTCCCACAGAGCATGGGATGTACAAAATAAATGTCCTTTTTGACAACTCTCACATAACTGGCTCTCCATTCCAGTCTGTTATACAGAAGCCGATTATTGAACCCTCTAAGGTTTTGGTAACAGATCTTGATCTGCTACAGGGGAAAGTCGGTGAACCTTGCATTGTAAATATAAACTGTCCAATGGCAGGATCTGGAGCTCCATCTGTGCAGGCTGTCTCTGACTCAGGAGTCATTGTCCAAACTGAAGTGAAGGAGAATGAAGACGGCACCTACACAGCTGTTTATGTGCCTCTAACTGCAGGCGTATATACGCTGCTTCTGAAATATGGAGGAAAGGAGGTGCCCTTTCGTAAAGTTATGGTCAATCCAATGGTCTACAAAAGCCATGTAAAAGTGAGCAGACAAGGTAATAAAAGACCCCTATAAGTTTGTCACATTGCCGTTGGTTTGAATTCGGATTATATTTGTTTTCTTGACTTTGTCTTCTCATCCGTTCGGTTGTTTCAGGCGTTGTGGTTAGTGATTGGGAAACTGACACGTGTCAAGTTGTTGCAAATGGTTTGGGTCTCCAAAAGGGCCTCACTGGACATCCTAATGTGTTTCGTGTAAATGCCAGGTAAGAGGAAGTTAATTTCAAATATGCATTCAGAGCCAAAAACGACTGGCAACCCTATTTGATCCATAATGTTTCTCTTTCTCAGCAGATCTTCAGTTGATGATCTGGACATAACAGTGGAGGGTCCGTCTGAGTGTCAGGTGACATGTAAAGACAGCGGTGAAGGCATGTATAATGTGGAATATTATCCTTCAGTGCCTGGTGACTATAAGATCACCATTACCTGTGGAGAGAATCACATTCCAGGTCAGCTTTACATTCACGAGAAACAATTGCTATTTTCCTTTATTTTATTTACTTATTTTATATGAAATAATTCCTAGCACAAGAAGGTATAATTTCAATTCTAGGTATGATCAAGTTGCTTTTACTAGGTGCTATTTAGGTCATTAGGTCGTTAATATTTTACAGTACTGCACTGTTTTTATTGTAAATAGACCATTTTTATTGAGAGATTTGTTTAACTGGTGAATTAAAAAAATTAATTTAATTTAAATTTATCACCTGAATGTATTTTAGAATTTTTCCTTTTTTCATAAGATTTATTTTTGGCATTTTCGCCTTTATAATGATTGGAAAGATCAGAGCTGACAGGAAGCGAAGTGGGAGAGAGAGGGGGGGACGGGATCAGAAAAGGTCCTCAAGTTAGGATTCAAACTCTGGATGCCCGTAGCACAACGGCGCTGTATGTCGGCACACTGCCCACATGGCTATCAGAATTAATCGGACTTAGAATTTTGTCTTGATTTAATCCTAAATATCATATAGTTTTATTGATTGTATGACATTTGTTACCCACTTTTTTCTCACCATGATGATTGCATTGCTGCTAACATTTTTTTAACGTACATACACGCATACATATATACACACTTAAATGAAACTGATGTTTTACACAAATGCTGTCTAAATTCAACAGGAAGTCCATTTATTGCATCAGTGAAGGATGTTTCAAATACTGCAGACTCTGGAGTCTGTCTGCAGTCAGGGATTTGTGCATCTACAAATACTGATACTCATGGTAATTATTTGTATATATTTTTTTCTTGAGATTAAATGTGTCCAACACAAGATCTCATGTCTACATATTTGGCACAGGTACTGAAGTGCCAGAGATCAAATACAGTGGAGATGGGATTTACAGATCAAGTCCACCTCCATCAATGGAAGACACAGATTCCTTCATAGATCCTCAGAGACCTTGTGGAAGCAGCAGGTTAGACTATATTTTTTTCAATGTAAAACAATGTTATATGACAATTATCTGAACACCTATATTCTCTCTACTCTTTTAATTGTAGTCCCATCCAGTTCCAAGCACTGCCTAATTGTGACCGTAATACAGAGCTTCCCTCAGCTCGTGGTGGGAATATGGCAGAGGTTATTGTTCCTGGTATTAAAGGTGGAGTCTGTGGTAGAACCCCCCAAAGTTTTACGATTGACTGCAGTAGCAGTGGAAAAACACCAGAGACTGTTGCTGTGGTGAGACCTGATGGTGAGCACAAAGTAAAATGATTAAGCTTGCAAGCATTGGGAAAATCATTTTTGAGAAGCTTTGAATGTTTACACTGTAGGTTCCATAGAGCTTCTGGAGGTGCCAGACAGTGGAGATTGCAGTTATACTGTTGTCTATTTGCCCACCATGGATGGCTGTCATGTATTAATGGTGAAATTCACTAATGATGAGAGTTTTCATCGGTGAGACATATTTTTATTTTATTTTTTTTCAGGGAATGTGTTAAATTTTGTGGGTTATGTTTATTCCAGGTCAAATGTTTTTTGCTTTACTTGACTAGCATCTCTAAAAATAATAATAATATTTTTAAATTAATGAAGTATGTTTAAAAATGGTTCTAAATTACTTTCTTAAATATAGTTTATATTAAATCGAATTAAATACATTTATAAATAGTTTTTTATTGGGACTTTCCATAATTTTTTTATTTTTATTTTTTATTTTATATAATATTATATATATCTATATATATAATATATATATCTATTATAATTATATTGTTTTTTTTGTTTGTTTTTTTACAAATTAAGTTTAAAGTGTTGCCAATAGATGACACTGCTCAGGTTGATGTATCAGGTCCAGGCCTGACATCAGGGATGTGTGCCTGGCGTCCTCAAACATTTACTGTCGACTGCACCTGCACAAGAAAAGTTCCACAGTTTGTTGCCATAATGACACCAGATGGTATTACACCATATATTATATTGGATCACAACTACTAATTCAATATTTCAGTAACAAGTGTTAAGTTGCACCTTTTGTTCATCATTAAATAGGCTTGACTGAGACAATAGAGGTTGAAGACAATGGCGATTTGACATACACTGTGAACTACACTCCTTCAATGGAAGGGCTTCATTCTTTGATGGTCAAATATGCTGAAGATGATTCCTTTTGCATGTATGAGCATTGCATTCATGGGCACAAAATATGGATTAAATGCATAGGTTGTGTAATTTGATGCATGTTACTGTTCATTTACAGTCCTTTCAATTTTCACGTGTTGCCTGTGCCTAATTCTGATGATAAACACTGTGGAGGTAAAGGCTCAAGGAATGGTACTCCAGTTTTTGGATTGGGCTTAGAGGCGCAAGTGTGTGTAAACACTCCTCAGACCTTCACAATCAATGGCAGTAGCACTGGAGAGCCGCCAGAGACTGTAGTTGTTGTTACACCTGATGGTGAGAACGTAATGGAGAGGATATATTATGTGGTGTTTACAACAGAATTTGACTCATTTCCCTTTGCAGGAAAAATCAAGCTATTAAATGCAAAAGACAATGGAGATGGAACGTACTTGGTTTCATACTCATCTTCTTCTGAAGGATCTCACTCAATTATGGTCAAATATACCAGTGATGATTCCTTTAGAAGGTAATTTTAGTGTGTAGCCACCCAATACGTGCATTCCATATCCACAGGTTCTTATTTCACGCTATCTTTCAGTCTTTTTAGGTTTCATGCAATACCTTCTCACTCTGGTAGCAGTGAGGAACTTTTGAGTCAGGAGGGAAGTGTCCACGCTAAGGCTCCTCAGATATTTGCTAATGGCTGCAGTGTGGCACCAGAGACTGTCACCACAGTGAAAGCTAATGCTCCGAACCGTGAGTTTGAAATATTGCTGGCATTTGCATGGCAGTATGTTTGATAGGGTAATCAATTACATGGGGTTTTTGCATGTAGGTTCAATCAAACTTGCAGTTGTGATGGACAACGAGGACAGAACTTGTGCACCAAATATGGAGGGCTGTAATTCCGTAATGGATAAATACAGCAGTGAAGAGACTTTAAGAAGGTAAAATGGTAATTTAATGAGTCTGATTTATGTACAATTACCTGTAAGACATTTAGTCATTTCTAGAGATCTACTAGAAACATTTGGTGTTTTATTTGTGTCTCAGCCTCTCTGAGTTCCCAGAAGACTTGACAGATGAACATACAGAACCAAAGATTTGTGCTCCAATTCCTCAGTCGTTCAAAATCAACTGCAGTAAATCTGGGAAGCCCCCTGAGTGTGCGCTGATGATCACCCCCAACGGTGAGAATCAGCTTCTCTTGAAAGACGAATCAGATTTGTATTGCTGTATCTTGTGTAATTGTCAAAGCTTCATATCCACAGGAAAGACTGAACTGACAGAGGTTAAAGAAAACGCAGATGGGACTTACTCTGTTAAATATTCTCCAACCATAGAAGGTCTTCATTCCTTGATGGTCAAATATGCTGATGATGAGTCATATTGCAAGTAAGAAAGAATGTGTTTTTTATCTGAAATAATTAAAAATAAAAGTAAAATATATATATTTTTGTACTTATTAACACTTTTTATTTGAGTAAAAACTGTTTTTATAAATAACTATTGTAATTAAATATAATGTTTGTAATATTAATTAATTGTGTTATATAATACCATTTGTATTCATGTTATTATTATTATTATTATTATTATTTGTTGTTGTTGAGAATTTGTATTATTTTTACTAACTCGATTTTATTAAATTTAATTAAAATAACAGTAATAACAAAATTAACACATTTTACCTCCATAGTAGTGTTTATTAAAAAAAACTATTTTTTTACTACATAGAATAATAATAATGATGACTAATAATAATAATTGAGTACAATAAAACTGTTAATAACAACGACAGAAACAGCTTTAAAAGAATTTTAAAGTCTTTCATACTACTTGCTTTTCAGTCCTCTGAGATTCCATGTCCTACCTCACTCTGCTGTGAAGGATCAACATGTAACCAATACAACTGAGGTTTGTGGTGGACAATTAAAGGAAGATGTCTGTGCTCAAATTCCTCAGACTTTCACAACTTGCTGCAACACTAGTGAGGCCCCGGAGATTGACCTTATGAAAGCCGATGGTGAGCCCCTGATTATATGATCTGTATGGAAGTCATCAGATATTGACACAGAAACCTTGTTTACTGTGGTATTGATTTTGCAGGCAGTACAAAACTTGTTGAAGTGTTAAGTAATGTGAACAAGATCAGTGCTGCAAAACGCACACCCTCCGCTGAAGGCTCTCACCCCTCAGCTGTCAGAAATCCCATTGAGAAGGATTTTCAAAGGTAAGATGGCTATTTCAGTCCAGTTTCTATTTAAGCCATAGACATTAATCATTCTACCTCAATATCCTTATTCATTATTCACTAATTTGTGCTTTGTTTATCCCTTAATTAATTGTGACATGAATAAGTCACCAGCCGTCATCCTCATGCAAACCTCAAGGTTTTCAAAACAAGGTATGAATGTGTGAAGCTTCTTCAAGGTTAATTTCAATCCATTTAATAATGTCTTGAGTCCTTGAGACATTTCATACCCTGAATGTCTTTAACATCTTCATTATCTCTCATCAGGTTGAGGGCAGAAATGTAATTCCTCTCGGTGCCATTAATCAAGCAGGGTTTCTATCATGTGATATAGTCCTGCCATCAGACTTAAGTGAAGGTGAAATTACAGGTGAGCTGTTTCCCAGATTCACTTGTTCATTTTAATAATCGCAGCCTCGCATCATTATTGTAATGTTATTCACAGGAGAGGTGATCACGCCGTCTGGAAAGACAGCACAGCCCAGCGTGATTGATAACAAAGACAGTACCATCATTCTAAAGTTTGATCCTTCAGAAGAAGGTCTTCACCAGCTATTTATTAAATCATCCAGAAATGATTTACCAGGTTAGACTGGATGGAAAATATCAGATATTTTAGTGTTTGCTTTACAGTTGATCATGCTTTAATGGATAAGCATAAAATATTTTAGAGCTTTGCATAACTAGAAAAATGTATATTCATTATTATTATTTTTATTTATCTTTAAGTTACCCATAATGGTTTTGTTTGTTTTCTTTTTTTATTTATCTTATATGTATATAAACTCAAACTTCCTCATATAACCTCATATACAGTGGGTACGGAAAGTATTCAGACCCCCTTATTTTTTTCACTCTTTGTTATATTGCAGCCATTGCTAAAATCATTTTAAAGTAAATTTTTTTTTTCCTCATTAATGTACACCCAGCACCCCATATTGACAGAAAAACACAGAATTGTTGACATTTTTGCAGATTTATTAAAAAAGAAAAAAACTGAAATATCACATGGTCCTCAGTATTCAGACCCTTTGCTCAGTATTTTAGTAGAAGCACCCTTTTGATCTATACAGCCATGAGTCTTTTTGGGAAAGATGCCACAAGTTTTTCACACCTGGATTTGGGAATCCTCTCCCTTCCTCCTGCAGATCCTCTCCAGTCGTCAGGTTGGATGGTAAACGTTGGTTGACAGACATTTTTAGGTCTCTCCAGAGATGCTTAATTGGGTTTAAGTCAGGGCTCTGGCAGGGGCATTTAAGAACAGTCACAGAGTTGTTGTGAATCCACTCCTTCGTTATGTTAGCTGTGTGCTTAGGGTCATTGTCTTGTTGGAAGGTAAACCTTCGGCCCAGTCTGAGGTCCTGAGCACTCTGGAGAAGGTTTTCGTCCAGGATATCCCTGTACTTGGCCGCATTCATCTTTCCCTCGATTGCAACCAGTCGTCCTGTCCCTGCAGCTGAAAAACACCCCCACAGCATGATGCTGCCACCACCATGCTTCACTGTTGGAACTGTATTGGACAGGTGATGAACAGTGCCTGGTTTTCTCCACACATACCGCTTAGATTTAAGGCCAAAAAGTTCTATCTTGGTCTCATCCAACCAGAGAATCTTATTTCTCACCATCTTGGAGTCCTCCATGCGGGCTTTCATGTGTCTTGCACTGAGGAGAGGCTTCCGTCGGGCCACTCTGCCATAAAGCCCCGACTGGTGGAGGGCTGCAGTGATGGTTGACTTTCTACAACTTTCTCCCATCTCCCGACTGCATCTCTGGAGCTCAGCCACAGTGATCTTTGGGTTCTTCTTTACCTCTCTCACCAAGGCTCTTCTCCCCCGATAGCTCAGTTTGGCCGGACGGCCAGCTCTAGAAAGGGTTCTGGTCGTCCCAAACGTCTTCCATTTAAGGATTATGAGGCCACTGTGCTCTTAGGAACCTTAATTGCAGCAGACATTTTTTTGTAACCTTGGCCAGATCTGTGCCTTGCCACAATTCTGTCTCTGAGCTCTTCAGGCAGTTCCTTTGACCGCATGATTCTCATTTGCTCTGACATGCACTGTGAGCTGTAAGGTCTTATATAGACAGGTGTGTGGCTTTCCTATTCAAGTCCAATCAGTATAATCAAACACAGCTGGACTCAAATGAAGGTGTAGAACCATCTCAAGGATGATCAGAAGAAATGGACAGCACCTGAGTTAAATATATGAGTGTCACAGCAAAGAATCTGAATACTTAGGACCATGTGATATATCAGTTTTTCTTTTTTATAAAACTGCAAAAATGTCAACGATTCTGTGTTTTTCTGTCAATATGGGGTGCTGTGTGTACATTAATGAGGAAAAAAATTAACTTAAATGATTTTAGCAAATGGCTGCAATATAACAAAGAGTGAAAAATTTAAGGGGGTCTGAATACTTTCCGTACCCACTGTATATATAAGAATATATATGATTAATGATTTTTAGTTATTTTGCCTTATTTTAATACTTTTGTCTTATTTTTAATCATTGTAAGTCAGTTTTTCAAGGCCCCTTGGTTGAGATCCACTACTTTTTTTTCATATATTTGGCATAGATGTCACTAAATACCAGCTTTAGAAGTTTATTGAATGTATTTGCTCTTCTTAATTTTGATTTAATTAATTCATCCAACAATCAACATTTGTGATATTTATTCCGTCAGAACAGTTTAAATACAATTCTTTCTCCTTTCTGCAGAACTTCCACTGCAGTATTATGCAAATAGTCTTGCTAATCGCAGCACTATGGCCTATGGACGTGGCCTTGTGTATGGAATTGCAAATGAGACGGCAATATTCACCATCTGTCAGGAAGATTCTGCCTCGAGTGAGCGTTTGTTTTGTGATTCCATAATAACGGACTGTTTACATTTTTGTGCAGTTGCACTTTATATTGTTTGTACATCCAATATTAGTTGACTCTTCACTCAACTGTGTGTCAATAGAACCAAGAACCGTAACAAAGTCAAGTGGAAAGTGTGCTGAAATGGATCATCTTTATGAGCAAAAATACAGTAATAACATTGCTGCTATCAAAGCATAATGAAATATCATTCATTGCCATTATAATAGTGCATTAGTGTTTGCCCACTTTCTCAGCGGCTTTGGTTCCAGAAGTATTTATTCCATACATTTTTCACAGAGGGGTTTTAAAAAAGTCTGTTAAAATGTTGTAAGCCATAGACCAAGACAGCTACGAGGTGAACCAAGTTATCATTAAAACTCCCCGTTTCCCTAAAGAGAAAATTGAGTTTTTTTACATAGGTTTTAGTTATTTTCATATCTTATTTGTTTAGGTGAGCTGGACATCACAATTGAGGGTCCATCTGAGGCAGATGTGCGCTGCGTGGACAATGAAGATGGCACTTGTACTGTGAGCTACTTCCCAACTGAGCCTGGAGATTATGAGATCCAGATTCAAACTGATGACGTGCCTATCCGAGGTAGTCCCTTCAAGTCCAGAATTGCTGGTATGGAAACCCCACCAAACCTCAAACCAGTATTCATAATGTCATAGTGACCAAAGCTTAAATTACTAGATGCATGGTTTTTATAACCCAATACAGCTGGAAATGTGAGAAGGTCACAGGTAAAACTGGGCAGTGCTGTTGACTTTACCCTGGACATCACTGAAGAAGATATAAGCCAGCTCTCCACCAGCATCATGTCACCCGCAGGCAATAATGTACCCTGTTTGCTGAAAATACAACCTGACAGCCATCTTGGTGAGCCATCTATTAATGTGCACACAGCTGCAGTTGGTAGAAATGAAATGGCAAGATTAATAAGCCTCAACAAATACATTTTAGCATTTGGTCACCTCAAGGATACCCACATCCTTAGTGCCACTGTCAAACTTCATCAGAGGTGTGCTTTGTTATGCAGGTGTATCATTCATCCCCAGAGAGGCTGGTGAGCATCTGGTCCGCATCATGAAGGACGGTGAGCATGTGAGCAACAGTCCCATCTCTCTTTCCATCAGTCAGGCGGAGATAGGAGATACCAGCAAGGTGAAGGCCTTCGGCCCTGGCTTACATACAGGGCACACCTTCTGCACATCTGAATTTGTGGTTGACACTTGGGATGCAGGTATGTTGCTGTCTAATCAAATTAATTGACTTGCACTTTATATTACGGTATGGATTGTGTGTTATGATGCTGCAAATTTTAGTTGTCGTTTAAAACTGAAACTATCCCCCTCCCCCCCTAAACTTGCAACCTGCAGGATATGGTGGGCTAACAGTTGTAATTGAGGGTCCCAGTAAAGTAGACGTTCACACTGAGGAGCTGGAGCACGGAACCTGCAATATATCGTACTGCCCAATCAAGGCTGGGAATTACAAAATCGACATTAAATTCTCAGATGAACACATTCCAGGTTAATAGAGCTGCCTTATGCAACCACATGTATTTTTATTTAACAAGGTCACATTAAATTGATCAAAAGTTAGAGTAAAGACATTTTTAATGTTACCAAAAAAAATAATATTTCAAATACATTTTTATTTTCTGTTAAATATCATCAAACAATCCTGAACAAAAATGTGTAACAGTTTCACAATTTTTTTTTTTTAATTTAAGCCACACAACTCTTTTTAGCATTGATAATAAGAAATGTTTCTTAAGCTTTCTAAAATCAACATAATAAAATTATTTCTGGAGTAATGGCTCCTGAAAATTCAACTTTGCCATCACAGGAATAAATTACATCTTAAAATATATTAAAAGAGAAAATTGTTATTTTAAATTGTAATAATATTTAATAACATTACAAATTTTTTTTACTGTATTTTTGATCAAATAAATGCAGCCCTAGGGAGCATAAGCAACTTCTTTTTATGCTCCCAAAATTTTGAAAGGTAGTGTATAAGAATTTGTAAATATTGTTATTTTTGGTAAATTATATTATTAAAAAATAAATTTTATAATTTTTTATTAATCATTTTTTATTTTAAATGTATAACTTTTTTTTGTGAAATTGCTCTTAAATCCATTTGGCTCACAACTTTTAGGGGACATTAGGCTTTTGATTTTACCTTTTCTAAAGTAAGGTATAATAAATGAATAAATCTTATATTCCTCTTTACCAGGGAGTCCTTTTACAGCTGTGGTGACAGACCGTGGGCTTATGAGAGAGAACATCACGTACAACCAGAAAGCAGCTCCTATTGCCAGCATTGGGAGTGAATGCAGCTTAGCCTTCAAAATTCCAGGTTAGATGAATAGCCCATCACACTAATCCAGGCACTATATCTGACTTCTCCAGGACTCTGCAGTGCCGCTAACAAAAATACATTCCCTTTCATTACAGGTACTGATGCTGAGACTCTGTCTGCTTATGTGCATGAGCCCTCGGGACGTCCAGGAGAGGCTGTTATTGTTGCCACAGGCAGTGACACCTATGCAGTGAGCTTTCTAGCTAAAGAGATGGGAGTTTATAATGTGACCGTAAATAACCAAGATCAGACAATCCCTGGTTGGCCACTGCAGTACACCGTCGGCCCACTTGGACAGGGAGGATGTGAAAAGGTCCAGGTGTGGGGGCAACGCCTTCAAAAAGCTCTAGCAAGTGTTCCAGGTATCCCACTAATATTTTTCTCTTTCTGTTTTCTGTTAATGTGAGGTGTTTTGTTATATACTCTGTGACAGCTGGCTAAGTCGATTGTGAGTCATTTCAAAAGTATGTATTGATTTCATTTTGCAGCTGACTTTAATATTTGGTCCCGTGAGGCCGGAGCGGGAACTCTGTTTGTCTCAGTAGAGGGTCCTGGAAAGATTGAGCTCCACTTTGACGATCAGCTGGATGGTTCTTGCATTTTGTCCTACACGGGTCAAGAGCCTGGTGGGTAATTACTGTAATGCAGTATATGTAATGTTTAAAAAATGTTTGTGTTTTATGAATCCTAAACTTTAAGTACGTGTAGCTTTTGATTATTTACACAATGGAAAATGAACAGGCTGCCTCGTAGAATGACTGAAGATAGCTTATATGAGGATGTGAACTTGATAATGGAGATCATTTTTGACCATATGTGAAGTTTTGATATTATAATACCAATATCTGTAATTGTATTGAACAGGATGGAAAGTTTTAAAGTAAGATGAATCAGTTAATACCACAAAACATTCCAGAATTCATCAAATCCACTACTGTCCTGTTGCTTTCCTGCCAAAAATGGTGTGACTTTCTGGAGAATGATGGTCACTAGAGATCTGGAATAACTTAGAATTATTTAAAATAAATTTGTGAAAAACTATGATAAAAACATGTATACAATTAAAAAACATGTAAACAAAAATATTATTGGAGCAGGTTTTACAAGAAAATACTATAGGATTTCAGGATTTCTTGAAAATTTCACACTTTTTTTTTTTTGTGAAATTTACACTAGCAATTTCTGAGTGAAAATTGTTTCTTGCAGTTTTTTTTTCAGCGTAATATTTCCATTATTTAAAATTATTTCCAAAAAGTGAGTTAGTATTTTATTCAATATATTAAGACTTGACCCATTCAAACCAAGGACAATAACTATAATGACAACAATAATGTTAACTATACATTTTTCAAAAATGATATGAGAATAGGGACATCCACATCACAACTATAACAATTACAAAACAGAGGAACAATATTGTTAAAATTGTCAGTAAAAATACTGACAGCCAATCAGAATTCATCCTGCTTTACATTTTATATAAATATACATTCAACGTCAGCATATTGATTGATGATTTTCTTAGGAAGGGAAGGGCAGATTTATAGACAGATTTACAGAATTTGTTCTCTTGCAGGTGACTATGAGGTTTCAGTCATGTTTGATGAGGAGCATGTTTCTCAAAGCCCTTTCTATGTGTCTGTCAGTGCTGCCACAGATAAGAGTCTCACACAAGGACAAAATTGCTCTGGTATGAATTAGGAATGTTTTGGTGACCATTTCTATTTTGCATTGGAGATATTTGAGTGTGTAGGTCTGATGGTACTTTGTTCTTTTCCAGCCATAGATCATAATCAGATGTGTAACAGTTATGAGGGACCCTCTCTGTCAGACATGGAGATGAACACAACATCTGACAGCAGTGCTGAGCCAGTTTTCCTGTCTGACGCTAGTAAAGTCATCTGCCATGGCCCAGGCCTGAGTAAGGGCTTTCTAGGACGCAAAAACACTTTTTATGTGGACTGCAGTAAAGCTGGTGAGTGCAGCTTGACATTGGCAAGAATGTTAAGTAACTCATTTCACTAAGTAATGTCTCCAGAGAAATGTCTCTCTCAGAACTGTGTAGCTGCTTTTGTGTTGTAGGACGAAACCTTCTCTTTGTTGGCATGTATGGCCCCACTGTCCCCTGCGAGCGGGTGTCAATCATTCACATGGGCGGACATCAGTACAGGATAACCTATGCTGTGAAAGAAAGAGGAAAATACATATTAGCAGTGAAGTGGGGAGATGAACACATTCCAGGATCTCCATTCCATATTACTGTTCTGTGAATACCTGGATTGATGTAGTGTGTGTGTGTGTGTGTGTATAATTGTGTGTGTGTGTGTGTGTGTTTGGTTTGTGTGTGTGTGTGTGTGTGTGTGTGTGTGTGTGTTTTGTGTGTGTGTGTGTATATACACTACGTTCAAAAGTTCGAAAGAATTCGCCTATGCTTACCAAGGATGCATTTATTTAATCAAAAATGCAGTAAAATAGCAATATTGTAAAATAATATTACAATTTAAATACTTTTTTTTAATATATGTGCCCTTGAGCCAAAAACCAGTGATAAGTTGCATGGGTATATTTGTAACAATAGCCAAAAAAACATTGTATGTGTCAAAATTATCGAGTTTTCTTTTATGCCAAAAATCATTAGGATAGTAGGTAAATATCATGTTCCATGAAGATATTTTGTTCATTTCTGACCGTATATCAAAACTTCATTTTTTTTGATTAGTAATATGCATTGCTTTAAGGACTTCATTTGGACAACTTTAAGGCAATTTTCTCAACATTTTTATTTTTTTGCACCCTCAGATTCCAGTTTTTCAATAACAAACCATACATCAATGGCAAGCTTATTTATTCAGCTTTCAGATGACGTATCTATTTTAATTTGAAAAAAATTGACCCTTATGACTGGTTTTGTGGTCCAGGGTCACATTTTAAAAAAGTTGTGTTAAAATTTATTCCTGTGTGATCAAAGCTGAGTTTTCAGGATCATTATTCCAGTCTTCAGTGTCACATGACCTTTTAGAGATCATTCTAATATGCTGATTTGCTGCTCAAGAAATTGTTTTTTTTATTATCATTGATATTATAAACAGTTGTGCTGCTTCATGTTTTTCATGGAAACTGTGATACTTTTTTCTGGATTCTTTGATAAATAGAAAGTCCAAAGGAAAAGCATTCATTTTACATTTTAGTTTACTTTTTCTTTTTCTTTTTTTACAATGTAGAAGTCGATTTAATGCATCCGCCCGAGCTCAATGAAAGTATTATTTTTTTTTTATGCTATAATTTTTAAATATACTCTCATATTCTCCAAATAGATTTACCTTTCACTATATTTAATCCAAAACTAAATTAGAGGACTAATTTTAATTTCAACTCCGAACAAATGTGAATTTGCCTCCATAAATTTGCTCACAATGGTCTAAATGTAGTGATGCCTTTAGATCTGGTTTCATCTTGAGAATGTGTACAAATTTCTAAAAAATGTCAACATAAATGTGCAATGAGCATAAATACAATTAAATGGCTTTAAATGCAGAAAATGTCTCCGTATCTTCATTTGATATTATTTTTAAAATTTGTATTTATTTAGTGATTGTTTTTTTACTTTTTTTTTTTTTTTTTTGGAGTAAGAGTAAATTGCATTTTACCATTGAACTCATTGATTCTTTGGATCACGAGATCCCCCACATAGATTTTCCCTCCAAAATAGCTGACACAATCAATAACAAGTGTTCATTGGGTAGGCAGACAGCTGACAGGGACGTTTATTAAGTTATAAGAACAGACTGCACACTGACTGGCTACAGTGTGATGTTTAAATGGGACTTTTGGATCTGTCATTTAAAACTGCTTGATTAGAACTGCTGACGTCAATGTAGGATTAACCTTATGAAGTAAGTTCATTGCTCTCAAATTGTTCCAAATCTATTTGTTGAGTCATAGGTCAGTTATTATTTTAACGATGTATACCTTTAACCGCAAATCAAAGGTTCAGTTGTCTTATAGTGAGATGCTGTATTTGTAGATGTATGTTCAGAACTGTAAAATATCTGTGAATATACAAAAACCATTTTTTTTCTAGGCAGTGACCCTAAAATGATGGTCATGTAAATATTTTAAGTGCATGGTGAGATATCTAGGTTACATGTATTGATTAGACACAAACAGATGCTGCCAGAGCCTCCCCCATCCCTCAGCCTCATTCACTCTGACCTGTGCATACAGCAGGACAACAAAGGTATCTTGAAGTTTTACTTCATTCCCTAGCATGTGCATATTTGTCGTTTCTGTTTGTAATTGTGTGCTGTATTGTTCTGCAGGGTGCTTACTAGATAAAAAGTGAGTTGCCATGGATCGGGATATGGTCAATATGTTTGCCATTGCTGCAGGGACTCTTGCTATCCCTCTCCTCCTTTTCATGGCCTCTTTTATGCTGTGGCCATCATCACTCATCAAAGTCTATTACTGGTAAATACCACTTAGAAATACTATAAGTATGCATATTATTTTATAATAGTCTATAAATATCTTTCTTTAGAATTGAAGCCCAACCTCCTGGTTTTCATTAAAGGAAACTGAAAGTAATTTTCTAGGATTGAAAAATGTAAACTAACTAAAAGGTATTATGTGAAATGAATAAGCGATCTTTAGGATTTTTGGTCATCAAATCTTTTTTTTTTTTTTTACCAAATTTGTGACTGCATTTTATTCAATTGTATTATAAATCTTTATAATAAATAATAATAACAATATAATTTGTATTAAATTAGACAAATCCATAAATAAACATTTTCATTGCATCAGCTGTTTGAGCCACACTGTACACATTTTTAAATGTATCATTTAAATTAATATCTTTTATAGTTTCACTTAAATCTTAAATTTAGCCACAAATATTTTTTTATGTATTTAGGTTGTGTATACAATTTTGATTAATTTGAATCATACAGATTTAACAAACAAACTAATAAACTTAAAGTGATGCATATTTGTCAGTCATACTGACACACAAAAATAAAGCCGGTACGATTTCATGGCATAATTTATTAACTCTTTGCATCTATTTGATTTTATTTAAATATTCATTAAATCTTCATCTTTTAATCAAAGACAGAAATTGCTAAGAATCAGCATGAATCTGTTTGTTGTAAAAATAAAATGTATTCAAATTACATGGTTAAAATGTAATTGAAATAAACGGAATTTCTTGATGATAAATATATAAACCTGGTTATTGAAACATTCAGTTTACAGAAATCCTGTTTCATTTGACTGACAAATATGTCACATTAAGTTGATTAATATTTGTGTTCGAATTGTGTAATCCAAATGGATGAAAATGTATAAGCAATTCAAATATTTAAATCTACTATTTTTGAGTGTATGCATGCATTTACATGCATCTTTTGTAGTTATGTTGTCTATAGATTTTTTACCCATGTAATTTGTTTGTGGAGGTACTGGAGGAGAACTCTGGGTCTGCGGGTACGTCATGCAGACTGCGGGGGTTATCGCTTCTGTTACTCATACAGGGGGAAACCAGGCCTCAGGCCTTCTGTACTCATGCTGCATGACTTCTCTGCTCACAAGGACACATGGCTTCCTATGGTGAAGGTACAGTATGTTAAGTGGCCTGGCTGTGAGGTAAAATGAAAATGCTGCTTCTTATAACAGCGATAATCACATCGTGTCTTCATCCTAAACAGTACCTTCCCAAACATCTGCACTTACTGTGTGTTGACATGCCGGGGCATGAGGGTACAACACGTACCAACACAGACGACTATTCAATCCAGGGCCAGGTCAAGAGAATACGGCAGGTAATCGCTGGATGGGGACGTTTTTCTATGAATGGGGTACAAATAGATGCCCCATGACTTTGTTTTTAAGACTGTAGATGCATAAAATATTATGCGTGTGCTGTGAGTACTATTAGATATAAAATGCCATAAATTACATAATTATTCAATTAATTGTTGAACCAAATCCTTGGTCTGAAATTACTGTCCATATACTGAACTTTAAACTAAATTCTCCACTCTGTTACCAGCCTGGCAGTTTTATTTATATGTTATGGTATTTTATAAATCTTGTGAATGTAATGTTTATGGTTATTTCACGTTTATGGCTAGACAATAATATAGGGTTTTTAACTGTATGTTCCAAAATTTGGTAACGGGGATGCAATTTAAAATATTCATATATGCAACCAAAAGTTCAAAAGCAAATATAAAGAATAAAGAATATCATAAATAAATATTCTTCATATTTTTCAGCATTAAATTTATCAAAAGTGACAGTAAATATAATTCAACAAAATGCTGTTCTTTTGTGAGCATCCCAAAATTCCACATACCACAAAAATATTAACACAAAAAAAAAATTATTGAGCACCAGATTAGCATGTTGGAATGATTTCTGAAGGATCATGTGACACTATTACATTTCACAATATTACTGTTTTGGTTGTGTATTTCATCAAATGGAACCTTGCTGAGCATATGAGACTTAGAAAAAACATTTAAAAAATCTTACCTACCCCAAACCGTTAAACAGTAGTGTAAAAATGAATAGAAAATCTTTATAGCATATTTGTAAAATCTAAAATATGACTTGACTTAAAACCTCCTGAGGTTGACAGTCAACTTTTCCAAAACGTTAAGCAGATTCAGGCCCTATTTTGTGTCCTTTTCATGGAAACGGCCAAATATTGCTTTCATAGAACCTACTTTTTACACTCTAAAAAATGGGTTAAAAACGGACAAACCCAGCTATTGGGTTGTTTTGACCCAGTGATTGAGTTCAAAACAACCCAACCGCTGGGTCAAAACAACCCAATAGCTGGGTTTGTCCCTTTTTAACCCAGCGCTGGGTTGTATTTAACCCAGCATTTTTTAGAGTGTAGACTTGGAATGATGCTTTATCATTAATGAAAACCTCTTTGCCGTAAAGTCTACTTTATGATCATAAGCCAGCATATAAAATGTTTGTATTGGCAGAATTTGTGAATATTCCCTACTTTTACACCACTCAGTTTGTAGAGGCAATTCGGCTAAACAGAAAGCCATTCCATCTGGTGGGCACTTCAATGGGTGGGACTGTGGCCGGAGTGTATGCAGCCTATCATCCCTCAGATCTCTGCGGTTTGACCATCATCTGCCCAGTTGGTTAGTCAATATATTTAGTCTTTGACACAGAATGCATGGATAAATACATAAATACAAACCAAAATTAACTTAAAAAACGGCCTGTTCACACCAAGAATAATATCTATAAAGATTATATTAGAATCCACACCAACACACAATAAAGTTCTGTTTTGTAAGCTTGTACTGCAGTTTTGTCACCTGCAGAATTAAATGCTCGAGGATGGATTCTGATCGGCTGTCAATCAGATTTACATTTTTTTGGGTGAACTGCTCTTTTAATATCACACATGCTCACATTGTTCTCTGAAGGTCTGAAGAACCAAATGGAGAGCCAGTTTGACAGTCAGATGCATGAAGTGGAGCACAGCCAGTACACGCTGAATATTCCTCTTATTCCGTCCACCCCGGAGGAGATGGAGGAGATGCTGAAGCTCTGTTCTCATGTGCGCTTCAGAGTGCCTCAACAGGTTAGTCAGTCACACAAATGTAATGCAGAGTTACTCTAGACTCAGAACACACCTTCATGCACTATCTGTGGCATTTACCTTCCATTATAGATTCTACAAGGCCTCGTGGATGTACGGATACCACACAATGACTTTTATCATGAAGGTCAGTACGAACATAGGCTTACCCACTGCAGTTATATACTTTTACAATATGCTATAGAAAGTGTTGTTTTTAATTAATTATTTGCCTAAAGTATCTTCTCTCTAAACTGCCACAGTTTTCATGGAAATTATGAGTGAAAATTTCAAAATATGCCTTGCATGAGCATATACAGCAAATAACTACCCCTTTACAAGTCATCTGGGGCAAACAGGACCAGGTAGGTGTAAGCCTGCATACTATAATTATAAATAGAAAACATTAATATTTTAAATACATTTTTTATTGATTTTAATTTATTTACTTTTTTAAAGTGTGTCTATTTCATGTTTTTGTTTTAGTATAGTTAAACTAAATGAAAATAAGAAATGCCTTGGTAACAATTTATTAAAAGGTATATAAAATAATATTTTCAGTTAATGTTTATTTTATTTTGTGGTTTTTCTGTGATATTCCTGTCTTTATTTTCAGGTGGTGGATGTGTCTGGGGCAGCGTTGCTCACGGAGGCTCTTCCAGGCTGTCGTGTTGATCTGCTGGAGAACTGCGGTCATTCTGTTGTGATGGAGCGACCGCGACAAACAGCCAAACTCATTTTAGATTTCATCAATTCTCAGCAGAGCACAGAGAGCACCAGCACCAAAAAGAAATCCTGAGACAGCTCAGGATATATTACTAAATACTTAAACGCAGCACCCCACTGGCCCTGAAGTATATAACAAACTTATGGAGAAATTATATAAGAAGTAATAATTTTGTAGTATGTATGTTCACATGCAAACAGCCTTTTAATTGAGTAAAGAAAAAGTTCACGCTTATAAAAAATTGTATGGTAACACATTACAATTAGGTTTAACCTGAGCTAACAATGAAGCATTTAATAATCTTAATGTTCATTTCAACATGTTACGTTTTTAAATCGTTATAAAACAATAATTGTATCTATTGTATTGTATTTTTAATAGCTAACATTAACAAAGTTTAATAAATGGTGTACAAAAAGATATTGCACATTGATAATGGATTAACTAATATTTACCAATGAGATCTTGTTGTAAAGTGCTACCAAATTGATGGTAGAGTTATAGTACTTTTATGTATACCGTGGTACTGATTATTATGTACCAATGCACTTCATTCTATGGGTCTTAGTCATTCTGAGTCCTATGATTTTGTATAGCACTGAGAACCATACCTCTTTAAGTTTAAGTCCAGTTATGCATATGAAGAGTTCAGATGCAAAAGCCTCTGTGCCATTTGAAATTTTCTTCTAAAATGAGCATTTTTTTCTCAGGCTCCTGTGTGTAGGTTCAGTCATTTCCCTTTAGTGGAAATGAATAGGTTCTTTTCATTGCCATTAAAGTGAAGTAACTGAACATAAACATAGGAGCCTGAGAAAAATACTAATTTTAGACGTCAACTTAGAGGCTTTTGCATTTGAACTCTTCATGCATTAGGTGGGGGTGATGATGGATTTAAATATTAAAATAAGGATTAAAACATTAACATTGCTTGCACTATGCAAAGCACGGTGTGTGGATTAATTAGAAGAAACATAGGCTACATTGTATATACCATTTATTAATTATTTTCCTACATTAATCCTGCTGGAATTGTTGTGGGCTTCTAGCATCATTCCTGCCTTTCAGTAGCTACAGCTATGGTACATGTCCAATAAACTGATTTCCCATGTCCAAAAACCTCTGGTTCTTTTTTTACTGGTGAAGTTCTGTCAGTAAAGTCACCTTTTTGTAGTGATGTGGTATTTATGCAAAGCAACATTTTATCCCCAACTTTAAAAATCTAGCATTGCAGATTAGATCAATACAGATGCCTTTAACACAAGCTTCTTCAGCACAGAGCTGTTGTTCTTCTGCACAGATGTGTTGTGATCCTCCTGTCACTGCAATTAATGTACGCTAGTGTGGGTCACGTGACAGTGCGGCTGCCGTATTCTCGTCTTTGAGCAGCTAAAACACTCAGTGTCCTGTACAGCCGCAATCAAACCAGACGATTAAACCCCTCAGGCCTGGAGACGGGTGAGGATAGGGTTATCCCATACAGTATGACTGTCAGGAAAAACGTTTATTTTATTCATTTGTCACTCTCACATTAGGAGTTAGCAGGGAGCTAGCTGTGTATTATGATAGCTGGTTAGCAAAGGTTACTAAAAAAAAACGCTTAATTTTATTACAACGTTTTCATGTTTTTAACGTTAGATGTCACCAGGCACCGTCGCTGGACGTTCTTAACTTCTTTCGAGGGAAACCGAAAACCTGTTTACATGCCTAACCAAATTGCTATTGAGCTTTCTCACACAGTAATGCATCCTGTGTTTATCTCATTGTGTTCTTCATTATCGTCTCAGATGTGTTAAAAAATTGAGATTCTCAAGTGAGGTCTATACATATTTATGTGCCGTAATGTAGGGCTAATAAGTGTCTCTTTTTGCAGGTCTATTCAAGTATAATATCCGGACTTCTGTGGATCAGACCGGTTTACCTATCCTTATCAAATGGATAATGGGGACTGGGGGAATAGGGTATGTATGTGGAAAAATATTTAATACAAGTTATTGTTATCAAGCGCTTATTAGCCACAGTTGTGTGCTGTGCAGAACTGCTATTTGAATTTGAAGTAGAATTACATGTAATCGAAATTCGGGCATTTATATAAGTGTAATATTTGTTTTTATCTAGAACAACATAATTAAGATAAATTTGGCTTGATAAAACCTTTTTTGAACTAAAAAAATAGGTGTGTTTTAAATGGCACCTATAAAATATGTTCTTAATGTAGTTATATATTTAATAAATTAACTTTAATTTTATGGACCAAGGTTGAAGAACACTTAATATACTAGAATACCATTAATTATCTTGAATTTTATAAATTGCAAAAAAAAAAATGGGTTGCTGTTTAGGGCTGCACGATAAATCGAAATGGAATCGAGATCGCGATTCAACAGAAGTGGCATTCGTATCTTTCAGTGAAGCACGGTTCTGTGATCAGAAGTAAATCTCCATCCAAAGGCCAGAGGGCGCTCTCGCGCTGAAACTCCAAATACGCCTCGCAGAAGAAACCCAGAAAATGCCTATCCCTGCAGCTAAATAAACAGAAGATTCAACTGCTTTCATTGATTCAACGTGACTAATAAACACACGACTACGGCAATATACGGTTTATCTGAGTTCTTTTTATTATAATTTTCATTAACATAAAGTATATTTATAATGCAATGCCTTTATCACTACTTAGAATACTATGAAATACGTTGCGTGCCTATTTCTTTGTAAGAAGCCACATCATCTCACAGAATGATTTATTTCAAACACTCGACTGACCGGGGGGGGGGGGGGGGGGGGGGGGGGGGGGGGGGGGGGGGGGGGGGGGGGGAGGGGGGGGGGGGGGGGGGGGGGGGGGGGGGGGGGGGGGGGGCGGGGGGGGGGGGGGGGGGGGGGGGGGGGGGGGGGGGGGGGGGGGGGGGGGGGGGGAAACAAAACCGAGTCTTGGAGTAAAAATATGTTATTAAATGGGGTATTTTTTTTTACATGCTTTCAGATGGAGCAGCATTTACTTCACTGAGCCGTAGTTCACTGAGAAGCTATGCAAACAGCTGTCATTATCGCAAACGATTTCTTTGATTTCGATTTTTTTTTTTTGTGTAACTTGTCAGTGAACTACGGCTATGTGTAGAAAATTCTGCTCCATCTGAAAGCACGAGATGATGATTTCCTGCTGATTACAGAACCGGCTTTTTTAACAAAATGCGCATGACAATCGCATTCGATTAATCGTGCAGCCCTATAATGCTGTTTTTCTTAACTGATCAGACTAAAAGTCAATTTAACCAAGAATGATAAGTATAAAGATTATATTGTCTGCCACTTTAAATGCTCGAGCTCTTTAATGTCGGTGGATTCTGATCTTGATTCTCACTGTCGATTATTTTATAGTTTTTCAGACATAAAAAAAAAAAGTTAATAAAGTGATTCCAATGATTGTTTCTCTGTGTTGTTAACATTATAGATGTGGTGTGGATTTCCCTATTTGTCATACAATTAGAACAATTATTAAAACGTCATAGTTATGGCCATTTTTCTTGGTGTGAACGGGCCTTTGCAGTTAAATAAAAATCCCAAAGGTCCTATAGATTGTCAGTGAAAACTTATAGCTGTAATTTTTAAACTTCATCCACCATTATCGGTAAAGACCTTCAGCCTGTTCTGACTTGGCTTGTTATACTTTATAACTGATCGGATCAAAGGCTTTCTCATAACTGACATTCAAATGGGTTAATATTTCCATAGATAGATGGGCTATTTGTCTGTCTGTCTTTATGTCTGACTGACGATAAGGTCTGCGTAACCTTCAAATTATAAGCTTTAAGGGAGCTATTTAAACTTTAAAGCAAAATGTCAAGCTTAACAAACCTTCCTTTTCTATTCCAGTTCAGCATCCTGTTGGCTGTCGGCAATTTGATTCACATTCCAACACATGAATTAAAATAAACGTTTCCTGAATTTAGAATTTTTCCTGTTATTAGTGAGGCACAGAAATGTCAGCTCTCTAAAGAGCAAAAAATGAGATTCATCCAAAATTGTTTCAGTTAATGGTTTCAGCCCTCCAAAACAGTGACGTTTAATTAGCACTTCTTCAGTGACAGATTAGCTGCATTAAAATTGCCAATGAACCTATTAAATGTGATGAACTGCATTAATGATTATCTGCTTTTGTCCATCTCTTGTAGCTGACTCACCCAGTCACCTTAAATGTTGGGGGTCACCACTACACGACCTCTATCTCCACTCTTCAACGTTACCCAGACTCCATGCTGGGTGCCATGTTCCGCGGCGACTTCCCCACCACACGGGACGCTCAGGGAAACTACTTCATCGACCGGGACGGGACGCTTTTCCGGTACATATTAAACTTCCTGCGCACATCCGAGCTCACTCTTCCTGTTGACTTCATGGAGATGGACCTTCTGCGTAAAGAAGCTGACTTCTATCAGATCGAGCCTTTAATCCAATGCCTCAATGACCCAAAGCCTCTGTACCCGCTGGACACCTTTGAGCAGGTGGTGGAGTTGTCCAGCACTCGCAAGCTGTCTAAGTACTCCAACCCAGTAGCGGTTATCATCACGCAACTAACCATAACCACCAAGGTCCACTCGCTGCTGGAGGGAATATCCAACAACTTCACTAAGTGGAACAAACACATGATGGACACCAGAGACTGTCAGGTGTCCTTTACCTTTGGACCATGTGACCACCATCAAGAGGTGTCTCTAAGGGTCCACCTCATGGACTACATCACCAAACAGGGATTCACGATCCGGAACACACGGGTGCACCACATGAGCGAGCGTGCCAACGAGAACACAGTGGAGCACCACTGGACTTTCTGCCGGCTAGCATATAAAGTAGAAGATTGACCAATCTATGAATGTGCTACCAAATGTGGTTGCTGCTCTTTCCAATGCAATGTTTCAATCTGTAGAAATTCCATTGTCGGTTGAGACCAAGCAGAAGAAAAAGGGAATGAAATGTAAAGGATCACATCACGCAATGCAGAATATTTTGCAAAAGCATTAAAATAATATATGATACAAATGCATTTGCAATACATATTCAGATAATACTCAAGCATCTTTCAGTAATCTATGAACACCTTGCCCACAATCATTTAAAAAAAGCAAAAACAAAATTGTTTCAGGTATTCATTCATTCCATCAGATCAGAAATCTGTCAAACATTGTGCACTATGTGCAACATCAAGATGTTAGCGTGCATGTATTTCTAACACATTAAGTATTAAGTGTCCACATGCTGTAAATGGTAATAAATTTCATTTGTTCATCGGTTTCATTTTTAAAAAAGCATCAATATGAGTCAGTTGTCTTATTTTATTCTCCACTGCAAATGATCCACTGCTAAATAATAGAGAGGCACATTTCAAAGGTAAATGTTTTAAATCTTAAAATGATAGATCACTCCAAAAATGAAAATGCTGACATCATGTCACCCTCAGGTTTCTCCAAACCTGTTTGAGTTTCTTTCTTCTGTTGAACACAACAACACACTACAACATTTTGAAGAAAGTTGGTTTCCAAACAGTTGCCATATTATGGAAGTCAATGCTTACTGTCAACTTTTGGTTACCAACATTCTGGTGACCAAATTTTCATTTTTGGGTGATTATAAATATTTGTTGATATATTTTATGTTTTGTATATAAAAGTATATAGATTTATTTCTTTACTTTTTTAGCTTTGTAGCAGTGAGTGAGAACCCCAGTAATGATGAATAGTCCCTGTATGTCCGAGACTTGGTAGAGTCCTGCCAGCGGACCTATTAGAACACACTAACCGTGATGTTCACGCCGCCATGTATTTGTTCTCCTGTTCTGTCCGCGCGTGAAGACGGTGCAAGATCAGTGTTGAAGGACAACTGTTCGGATGTTGTATTCTAGCGAGCAAAACTCATTTTCATAAGTGCATATTATTGTGCTGTGCTTTAAAGGTGCCTTGCCGTTGACTGTGTTTTGAAAGAAAAAGATGTTTAGAAAAAGTCAGAACCTAAAATATATATTAAGTCTTGTACCTGGAAAAAGACGTTTTGGGACGTACAGGTTTTTGCCCTTGTTCTTCTGTATCGGGGGTGTCATGGAGTGGATCATGATTAACGTGAGAATAGGAAAAGAAACGTTTTGTAAGTATGCTGCAAAGTCAAATCTTATGTATACATGCACGCCAGGGTTGCCAGGTTTTCACAACAAAACCCGCCCATAGTCTATGCTCAAAACTAGCCCAGTCGCGTTTCAAGGGGGGTTCCCCGGTAAAACTCGCGTTCCGGGGGTTCCTCCTGTAAAATTCGCATTCCAGGGGCTGAATATCATGTTACTGGGGTCGCTTCAACAACCCGCGGCAACGGTGATAAAGTAGCCCAATTCCGCGGACTTGGCAACACTGATGCATGCCCCTCCTCTCTGTGAAGCGTTTATGTGCATCATTCTGCGTCCTCTTTGCGCAGAGCTGTCCTTTTATCCTTCATCGAACGAGAATAATGATTTACTTCTGAAGTCTTTAAAACCAAAATACTTTTAATGTGTATCGTTAATCTTAATTAGGCAACGGTGCTTAATTTACATTATGCTTAGATTATGTGGAGATGAATGTATTATACATTAATATATTTATGTAGTCCTATAGCCTATTAAGAATTCATTTTTAATGATGTATTGGTTATTTTTATGGATAAGTAATTATATAATTTTCTGGCTTCACAGATGATGTCTACAGAAGAAAACAATCGGAGAGGGAGTACCAGCACAAGATTGAGGAGGGCTTTGTGCTCACAGACTCTGAAGCCAAATGAGATCATCAGAACACACTGGAAATAAATGATCGTCATGATAAAGAGACCGAAACAAAAACAGTTTTGAGACTTTTGCACTCTAACACACTTTTGATATCGTTCAAAAATGGGTATATTATTATTCATAAACTATAGGGCAGCTGTGACATGGGCTGCGTGATTATGAGGACAAATGAGGTGCAGAAGGCTGCCAATGTTTGTTTCTGTAAGGAAGATGGCATGTTTTGTATTGTCTAAAAGATAAAGATGGCTGTTTACACAAAAAAAGATCTGTCTGTTCTGCGATTCTAAATAATACACTTTGGAAGCTTGTAAAAAGTAAAAAAATAAGATTCTGTAAGTCATATAATAATGAGAAACTTTCTCACAAAAGTTAGCATCTCATTATATCGAGAAAGTTACTTAGCCTATTTATGAGAACATTTATACATTTCTTGTAATTATTGCTCATTATCATAATAATGACAAATGTTAATCATGAGTTTATATCATTAAAATGAGAAAAAATCTAATTTTCATATCTAATAATCATGACAGTATATTGTTATAATGACTTACACTAATGAGAAACTTTCATAGTTCCTAAGTCATACTAAGTCATTTTTATGATAGACTTTATCAGTGTATGCTAAGACATAATTATGAGAATATATCCATTAATTAATTTTTTTTTACCCAGCTTTAGTGGAAACAGGAAAAAAAGATGGTCTATTGTAGTGCACACTTTGTGCAATTTAAGTTTACGAAGATAAAGTCCAGCAAATATGTCAGTCCAAAGTGAATTTATTTACCAGCATTGGATATCAGTAACAGTAACCACTGAATCTCTTTTTCCCATTTTAAGTTCACAGACATTACTACAATTTTTACTTTCAAAAACATTAACAAAATGATTACACTGTAAAAAAAAAAAAAGTCAAGAAAAAGTTGTTATTGCCTGTATATGCTTCTAACAAATGATGTAAATGATCTTAAATGTCTAAATGCTCAAAGCACTCAAAAGTCAAAATTCTTTATTAAGCTGTTAAATCTTCATCTTAGCAGTGGTTGCCAGTTGGACAATGGCTTAAGGAACATTTTCTTCTTTCTCAGCGGATCACTTGTAGTGTCCAATTGGTAGAGCTCTCAGACAGATGAAGCTGTTGGGATGCTGGGCCAACGTTATCGGGTTTCCGTCCAGCCGAACCTCCTGCATGTTGTACCTGATGTAGTGCGTATTATTTCCTTTGCAGAATGTGGCATCCGTCAGTGACGTTATGTTGTTGTTCTGAAAATGATTTGAAAAGAATTTATACATATAGCGACACACTAAATACTACAATCTATATATAGGCTAGATACATCACAATAGTGATGACCATACATGCAGATGAACCACGCGGAGGGTTTCCGGCAGCAGCGGGACAGCCTCCAGCCCGTTGTCTCCAAGGTACAGGTATGATAGCTTGGTGAGTTTCTAATGCAAAAATAGAAGCCACTTATGCGTAACATAACTATTATTTCAGAATCTTTCTTTTATTCATTTATACCTTAAAAATGTTTGCTTTTATTCCCTTTGTTTTAAGTAGATTGTGGTTGACATTGAGAGACACAAGTTTAGCCGGCAGCATTGGCAGTTTGACCAGTTTGTTCTCAGCTAATGTTAGTTCCTCAAGCTGGTCGAGTTTTGAAAAGGCTCCATCTTCTATTTCAGAGATCAGATTGCCAGTCAGGTCAATTCTTCTCAGTGTGGCTGTAAAACAACACAATATGGATGTATTTACAGATTTGGACATTCCCACTGGGCTGCAACTGAATATGATTTATTAACTTCCTGTCATCATTTACTCACTCTCATGTCATTCCAAACCTGTTTCACTTTATTTCTTCTGTGGAACATAGAAAATATGGCTCACATTTTTTCTTTTCTTTTTTTTTGGCCGTGCACTCATACAAATAAATGTTCCAAAAGGGGGGTTTCTCAACAATGCCATAGAAGAACCATTCAGTAAACAGTTCTTAAAAAAACATTTTTTCTTGGTGTGAAGAACGTTGTTCCAATATCAAGAACCTTTTGTGTATTCGAAAGATTCCATGGATGTTAAAGTTTCTTATAGATGGCCAGTAAAGAACCTTTATGTTAAGATGTACAGTGAAAAGGTCAATGGGGTTCAATGTCTAAAGAAGACAGTATTTTACAATATCAAGAACCATTTGTGTACTGGAAGGATTACCATGGATGTTAAAGATCCTTCATGGAATCATAGATGCCTGTGAAGAACCGTTAGTTTTAAGAGTTTGCAGTGAAGATCAATGGAGTCCAAATGTCCACAAAAAGAAACTCACAGGGGTTCAGAATGACATGAGGGTGAGTAAATAATATGATTTTTCATTTTTGGGTGAACTATCCTTTTAAATGCACAAAGCCTTCTAGGTTTGTCTCCCCTTCTATACCAGAGACTCTAAGGGACCTAAACGCACTTTCTCAGTTCTGTTTTAGAGCCATTAAAAGTCGCAAGGAAAATTTCACTCAGTTGCTTTGATTACATTGATCTGGTTCCAGTCATTGCACATTGTGTCTTTGGTGGCCACACCTAAAAAGCTTTTCCCTCACCAATATCGGCAAAGTCTCTGTTGGTAATTTTAGATATTTTGTTGAAGCGTGCATAGAGGTAAGCCGTTTCCTTTGGCAGTGGTGGAACTGTTGTCATGTCAGGAGAAACCTCCTCACAGTACACCGATCCAGTTAGACACACACACATCAGGCATGTGGGAAGTTCTGAAAAATGAAATAGAAATAAAATAGGCTTAAATATGATCTTGAATCAAATGATTGCGAACTTGAAGTAATAAGCAATTACCCTTGTCATCTTTATGGTCTGCTCCCGGACCTTCATCATCTGTGTCAACTGGACTATCATAGTCTGCGCTAAGAATGACTTTTTTCTAGTAAAGCAGATGAAAAGAAAACTATATTATTTAGTTTCCTCTCAAAACCAACAAGTTCGATGAGCTCAGATAAGCCCAGATAACTTGCCAATGGTGCTGTTTTCCATCGGATATAATCCCATTATGGATTTAACAGGTTTTCCATTGCATACCTTTCTTGGAACAGATTTATGATATCTGGCATTCTGATTATACAAATACATATATTCGTTTTAGCCCTCAAAACATGAATGTGTTCAGCAAAATTCCATTTTAATATCACAATGTATACAAATTAGCATTATCAGCATTAAAATGCCATACCTTTGGTTTCTTGGCTTCCACGACAATTCTACTCTCTGAGATTAATTCTTCATCATCTACTATTTTCAATATCCCTTTGTGTTTAGGCACCACTTTACTGGTTCTTGCCGGTTCACAAAATATCCAGGGCATGGTCACAAAAAAGAGTAAAATCCTCAGATCCATCATCATGTGAGGAGAAACGGTTGTTGTGGTGAGTGAAGAAGAGAGAGGAGCAGTGCAGTGTGTCACAGCCTCAGAGTAAAATGAGACCTTTCAAGAGTGTCTCTGCACTGACTGTCTGTGAACCATTAAAAAACACTTCATGAAACTGGCCTTAACCCACTCTGTGCTGTCTTAACGGATCACTCGCCTCATTCCCGCCAAAATAAATGCAAGTGCTTTGTCCATATGTTTTGAAATTGTGGAGTAAAGTGGATAAAAACAACACTGAAATTGATATATTTTGCTGTCTTCTTGTGAATAAGCATAATCTGACAATAGTAAGACACGTATTCCATCTTTTTCTGATAGGCTATAATGAGACATTTTCAGGGAACACTGTGATTCGGAAAATACTGGGGGGAATGAACAGTGCTGGCCATGGAAATAAAGGACAGAATTTAACAGGAAATTATTATTAGTTCAGGAATCTTGGACAGCATGTTTGAATATGGTGAACTTTTAAAACTTGCAAACTTAAAATCCATCGCTATGTGATGTTGAAAAGCTTTATTGTTAGAAATGCAGCTGGGTTTGTTTGGGAGGTATCAGGGGATGAATTGAGAGAAGAGGGAGAAAAACGTCTGTCCCCCTGTTTTTGATTAAGCCAAAGAGAATCTTTCAGAATTGGGCAAGAGAAATGATATCATCTAATGCGTGAGAAAGTGCTGTGAAATATATTTCAGACATGATGCAGCTGACATGCTGTAACATCACCTTCTATCGCTTCTAAGAAGCGATAAAGATCTGATGGCTTTAACAGAGATCTGCAGGTTTTTGGACACCGTTAGAGTACTATTACATCTTATTTTAACCTGGGAAAAGAATTAACCAGGTGTTCAAACAAATGCATGCCAAGACTTCTAAAAGGCACTTCCTCGACCTCCCTCTGGGTGCCGTTACTTGACCTGATGGGACACAGGATGAAATTAAAGGAGAAGAGAAAGAAAGAGCCTAGACAGACTAGACAGTTTAACATGCAGATAAAGAAAACGATGGGCAAAATTATTTGCCTGCAGCTCTACCAACTGATGCATAATGGTGAGAGTGTGAACATCTCAACAGATGTGAGAGTGATTTGAGGAGCTTTAGCATTTTGGCTTGTTTCAGGCAAAATGTATTAGTTGAGTAACAACTGTACAGTGTCCGAGAGTGAAGATACCTGAAAAACCCTTTAAAAAAAATAAATTATAATGTTCCAGGGTAGCAGGCCTTTTTGAAGTTTTCTTTGCTCCAAAATAAATAAATAAAGCACTAAACTCCACCACATTAAGTATTTCCTAAACATCTGATTTGTCATTATGCACCAGTGTTAGTATTAACCAGTGATATTATTAATATACTATTAATGTATTGAATAATTAAAAACATTTGCAGTTTTCATTTTAATTTCAGTTCATTTTAGTAATTTTATCATTTATAAATATAATGTTAAGTGCTTTTGTCATGTTTTAAAAATATTTCTATATGTAACTAATTAATAATTATTTTTTTAATTAATATTTATTTCATTTTAGTTGTAGCCATTGTGTGCTTCGAAGAAATTGTTATCGTAATTTACGGCAGTTGCAGAACATTTCTATTTTTAATGCAGTTTTTATCTATTTTAATAATAATGTTTTAGTTAACTGTCCTATTATAATGTAATTTTGTGCAATGGTATTTGCTTTGAGCTAATTGATCCTGAGGTCATTGTACCATATACAGTTTACTGATTATGTAGCTATGAGGAATCTGAAAATTCGGATACAAGAAGACCTAGGTGTTTTATTTCTATACTTTTTTCCTTATTATTTTTTTATTTAAATAAACAAATTTTTATATTAGTGGTTAAAGTGGTTAAAAATATATATAAATAACATATATAAATGTTACTCAAAAATGATTTTAAAACAATGATGTCAGAAGTATTTGCATTTGATAACAAATTTTGCCACATCATAACTGTCCCCCTTAAAAGCCTATACTAAAAATATTTCTCCATTTATTTTTTACACTAATTGTGCTTTTCCATATTAACCTATTTTTCCATTTGGCATACTTGGGAGGAACATTAGTGCATTCATACATGATTCATAAATGAAAGTGAGTGTTTTCATTAGAAAGCATCAGTTCTGATGAAAAGATTACACATCATCCATGATCAAATATGAATGAAATCATCATGATCTTTGTGCTTGTGAACGTATGTAAGATGCAACATTTATGTTCCACATTCAGTTTCTTCTTTAATGTTTTAAACAAGTGCAAAATTTACACAGAGGGAAGGTTTCGAAATCTCTCATGACAGAGACCTTTCCATTACGTCGAACCTTTTTGATCGATTCGATCGTCTGGTTTTTAGTTTCTCCTTCCTGTGGGCTGATGCATCTGCTGAGGTGGCACTTTTAGGCCGTAGCGGTGAGGACTTGTAGAGAACACAAGTGGATCCATCCTCACCGATCCGATAGGACACCTCGTAAGGGTCCACCCACAATGTCAGCTCTAGTGGAAGTGATGAGAAAAGCTGCTCTTGTGTAAATCCAACAGCAGAGGCTGCTTTTCCTATAAGCGGGTCCATTTTATGGTTGATCCGTAAACATCTGTAGCCAGAGCCTCTGCAGGGAGCTTGAGGAAACCAATGGTGCTGATAGTGCTCTGAGAGGGAAAACGCATACAATAGCTTGAATACTGAATTTTCAAGTATTGTCATACACAGTGTTGGGGAAAAGTAATGCATTACAATATTGCGTTACTCCATTAAAAAAGTAACTAATTACGTTACTTAGTTACTTTTTATGGAAAGTAATGCGTTACGTTACTTTTGCGTTACTTTTAAAATCTGGACAGGGCTTGCTTGTTTGTTTTTAAAATGAAAAAGTTATATTTTTGGCAAATATAAAAGCCTTTTCACACCAAAAGTGAAATGAATAAGCCTCAGGCTGAAGGGAAAGTAAATTTACGTCCGTACAGTAGAATGCAGAAGAAGAAATTTCAACACACTTCAGCAATAAAAAAAGACACACAAATGTTGTCTAGAGTAATTTGTGCTTATTAGTACGGTTGAACTGGATCAAAGGTCAGAAGCAAAGACATTGGTTAAAATAGAATGGGATTAAACTAAATATAAAGGATATTTGTGTTGTTTAACATTTAATTATTGCAGGTTCGCGTCATATTCTGAGTTGCATAATTTTTATTCATTTTGAGGAATACTGAATTCTTTTTTTTTGTTTTTTTTTTGTGAGTGAGATGAATTAATGCATATTCATATTTATTTTAGATCTACAGTAACATCTTCTGATTTCTCTCAACATGGGGACAGGAGAGCTGTCAGTCAATAAATTGAAAAAAAAAGTAACTCAGATATTCTCTTGTAAATTAAAACGTAATGCGTTACTTTACTAGTTACTTGAAAAAAGTAATCTGATACGTAACTCGCTTTACTTGTAATGCGTTACCCTCAACACTGGTCATACAAAAAAAGAAAGAATGTCATCAATGTTCAAAAAATAGTATTTTGAAAATACAAAAAATATAGGCCTATAACTGTAGGCTAATGATGAAGAAATCAAGATCTTAAATAGCCTAAATAAAATCAGCTTTTCTGGGAGAAAATGATCAGTTGAAATTAATCAAAACATGGGTGTCATTTTATGAGGAATGAATAGCTACTCAATTAGTAAAGAAGAGCAGGTCAGACCATCATCTAATCTCACCCAGCAGAGCATCAGTGAGTGTGTGAGTGAAGATCTGCAGCTGATCTCCAGTCAGAGAGTCGCTGCTGCTGCTGCTGCTGCTGCTGCTGCTCAGTAAACCGCTGATGAAAGAAGCAGCGACCGACACCTCTGTTTTCATCATGTTCCCAGAGGCCATGTTCTTCACCAAAAAGACATATACTGAAAACGCAGATTGAGCGAAATTACATGAAATTCCACAAGTGAAGGCAATCATTTATTCTAAAGATGGTGTATAGGCGTACCTGTAATTTATAATTTATACCTGTAATTTGTTTTTCAAGGACATAAAAGGCTAAAAACTGATTTTAATAACAAACCGACAAAACTTGCAAGACCTACTGCAAATAGAATTTTAGCTACAATAACTCTTTGCAGAACAGATGAATAAAGCAGAACTTCTGAAACAAATACGTCACAGAGGAGAAGCAGCGCCATCGCCTGACAAATCAGCAGTCACGTGTGCAGACAATCAGTTTACATGCGTTTTAGGTTATAATTATAATGTTGGACACCGATTTTTGTTCTATTAAAACTGGGCTTATTTAAGGTCAAATAACCCGACTTTTAAAGTGCAGAACGTTTTTTCTTCTGTATAAAACGACAGTTGCGTCTACTGTTCGAGTTTGTATGTTCCGTGATGATGTTTAGTGAAAATCTGTAGAATGTAGGCTACTTAAAATGTGTTAAATGCAACTAGTAGCACATTTGTTGGTTATTGAACGCATGATTAAATTAGACAAAATGTTTATTCAACAAATTCGCAAGGTGTGAATAACATGCACAGCTACATATTTCGTATCGAATAAACAATATTTATTTAAGTCTTTTTGATGAATCAGTAGATTTGCTGGAATTTGAAAGACCTTTGAACTTAATGATTTAAAACTATTTTGCTTTGTTGCAGACACTTATGCAACCATACTTAAGCAAGAGTAAAAGCAGTGCCCTAAACTAGAAAAACCTGAAAGATGAGTAAAGAGTCAAGTGATTATGCACGACATAATTCCGTTAATTTTGCATTCTGTATTATAATTCTATTGCAGGGTGTGGAAAGCCTCGCACTCCATGCATTTCAAGGATCGCTCCTCCCCTTATCCACAAATAGCCAAGCAGAAGGTGTGTCCTCGAGCTTTCTGAGTATAATAGCACCAGTGGAAACTCTTCACCACGGAAGGGAAAGAAAGAGAGAGAGAGCAGTATTGTTGAAGTTAAACCCAACACATTTCAAATGAGGTAAGGAGGCCTCCTTTTCAGTATATTAAGCTTTGCATGCAATTCTGCTACAGTTTGTGAGCCTGTTCTCAGTGCTGAGTTCCACGTTGTAGATACTAGGCAAACAGTTGTTTTATATAGACATATTCTTTAGAAAAATGTGTGAAAACAAACCTGTTGCAGGCTGTTTGAAACCCTCTTACCCCACCACAGATGGTGTTTCAACATGTTATCTGCAGTCTGGATTACTGCCAATAACAGCATAGGTATTAACTTCACAATAGGTCACTAACCTTAAAGCAGACACATCCTGATCCCTGACACAGTCTAGCATTAGGTGCCAACACTGGTCTCACGTGAAAAGTAGTCAAAACTGCTTTGATCAGAACACGAGTAGGTTTGTTAATCAGACTTTCAATGGTAAATTTAAAGGGGTTTGGGTCTTCAAAATGTGTCCTTCGAACCTGATGAATTGTTATTGTTCTTGTGTGTGTTTTGTTTTTACTTGTTACAGTTCAGATAAATCACCTTTTGAGGATAGGAATGGAGAAATTAGTTAATAATTGACAGAAAAATCCTCTAAACATCTCCTAGAAGTTCAAAAAAAGGAGAACTTTTCTTGCCACAAACCACAATCACATGATGTTTTAGTGTTACTCATCAGTTTCAAGATCACATTTTCACAACAACCGTGTACAGTCAAATTAGTTTATTTGACTGTTATATGATTTAACTCGGGTCTTTTATTCTCCATTGTTCACATTTGAAGCCTGTTCTTTCCCATTGAATCATGGCGCTTTAACTCCAGAGGTGTTTTTCTGGCTCTTCACCTGCAGGATGACCGGCAGACTGTTCCTCCTCACTCTCTCTATTCTTTCTGGCCCGCTGAGCTGCTATGGCTTCAAAATTTGTGCCTTTAATGTTAAGAGTTTTGGCGATTCAAAATCAGCCGATGCCAAAATCATGAATTCGATATCACGGGTAAGAGGATTAACATTACAATGCTTTTTATTTATTTGTATAGTGTATAAAAACATGTCTCAAAATGTTCTGTTTTGTTCTTTTTGCAGATTGTATCTCGCTGTGACATATGTTTGCTCCAGGAGGTCAGAGATCAGAAAAATAAAACCATCCCGCGCTTGCTTGCTACACTCAACAGGTAGACAATATGCAAATATAAAAAAAACCAAATCTGAGATCACTGTAACCAATCAGATTTAAGAGATAAACAAATGTACAGTGCATAAATGCTGTTATATTTTTTTACAGACTTAATAATAATGATTATGACTCAATGGCAAGTGAACGTCTCGGGAGAACACAAACCTATCAGGAGCAATACGTTTTTGTTTATAGGTATGTCTTCAGCACTTCTATGCTTTAGGACGTATGCAGGGATGTATATATTATATAACTCTGATATTTGAGTTTTAATGTTTTAATTTACATGTTGATATTGGATATTTAATTGCGATGCTCATTTCTCTTATTTTTGCATTTCATTTGCTCACATTTGAATGCCCACTTAAAGTTCTTTAAAACACTAAGAATTTAATAACATGACTACATATATTCTTTAGCAAATTACAAAATGAATATCTATTTTATAGTGTATATTATAAAACTGTGATGCCTAAATTTACATATTGCACTTAAAATTATTGATTTTAGTTCTTAGTGTTTTTTTATTTATTTAGACAAAATAGTGTTGAATTTTAATATCAGCCATTTATCAGTTATCAACCATAACGTGAAAATATTTATTGGCTTATCATTATTGGTGTATCCCTAGTAAAGGCATGGTATTAATACTATTGAACATTGTTTTATGAGATGTGATGTACCGTGGGGAAAAAAGTATTTATTCAGCCACCAATTGTGCAATTTCTCCCACTTAAAAAAATGAGAGAGGCCTGCAATTTTCATCATAGATATACCTCAACTATGACAGACAAAATGAGAAAAAAAAATCCAGAAAATCACATTGTAGGATTTTTAAAGAATTAATTGGTAAATTCCTCGGTAAAATAAGTATTTGGTCACCTACAAACAAGCAAGATTTCTGGCTCTCACAGACCTGTAACTTCTTCTTTAAGAGGCTCCTCTGTCCTCCACTCGTTACCTGTATTAATGGCATCTGTTTGAACTTGTTATCAGTATAAAAGACATTTGTCCACAACCTCAAACAGTCACACTTCAAACTCCACTATGGCCAAGACCAAAGAGTTGTCAAAGGACACCAGAAACAAAATTGTAGACCTGCACCAGGCTGGGAAGACTGAATCTGCAATAGGTAAGCAGCTTGGTGTGAAGAAATCAACTGTGGGAGCAATTATTAGAAAATGGAAGACATACAAGATCACTGATAATCTCCCTCGATCTGGGGCTCCACGCAAGATCCACCCCGTGGGGTCAAAATGATCACAAAAACTGTGAGCAAAAATCCCAGAACCAAACGGGGGGACCTAGTGAATGACCTTCAGAGAGCTGGGACCAAAGTAACAAAGGCTTACCATCAGTAACACACTGCGCTGCCAAGGACTCAAATCCTGCAGTGCCAGACGTGTCCCCCTGCTTAATCCAGTACAGGTCCAGGCCCGTCTGAAGTTTGCTAGAGAGCATTTGGATGATCCAGAAGAGGTTTGGGAGAATGTCATATGGTCAGATGTAACCAAAATATAACTTTTTGGTAAAACTCAACTTGTCGTGTTTGGAGGAGGAAGAATGCTGAGTTGCATCCAAATAACACCATACCTACTGTGAAGCATGGTGGTGGAAACATCATGCTTTGGGGGTGTTTTTCTGCAAAGGGGACAGGACGACTGATCCGTATTGATGGGAGGATGGATGGGGCCATGTATTGTGAGATTTTGTGTGAAAACCTCCTTCCATCAGCAAGGTCATTGAAGATGAAACGTGGCTGGGTCCTTTCAGCATGACAATGATCCCAAACACACCGCCCGGGTAACGAAGGAGTGGCTTCGTAAGAAGCTTTTCAAGGTCCTGGAGTGGCCTAGCCGGCCTCCAGATCTCAACCCCATAGAAAATCTTTGGAGGGAGTTGAAAATCCGTTTTGCCCAGCGACAGCCCCAAAACATTGCTTCTCTAGAGGAGATCTGCATGGAGGACTGGGCCAAAATACCAGCAACAGTGTGTGGAAAACCTTGTGAAGACTTACAGAAAACGTTTGACCTCTGTCATTGCCAACAAAGGGAATATAACAAAGTATTGAGATGAAATTTTGTTATTGACCACATACTTATTTTCCAACCATAATATGCAAATAAATTCTTTAAAAATCCTACAATGTGATTTTTCTGGATTTTTTTTCTCATTTTGTCTCTCACAGTTGAGGTATACCTATGATGAAAATTACAGGCCTCTCTCATATTTTTAAGTGGGAGAACTTGCACAATTGGTGGCTGACTAAATACTTTTTTTCCCCACTGTATGTCTTCTTACTTAAGATTGTTTCTGATTTATCTTGATCACCATAATTGGTTTTGGTCATTTCAGGTCTTGCAAGACAATTTCCCTCATTTCTTTTTTTTTTCTCACACAGGAAAAGCAAAGCGAAGCTGAGAAACCAGTATCAGTATCCAGATACACAAAAAGGGGATGTAGATGCTTTCTCCAGAGAACCCTTTGTGGTACACTTCCAAGCCCCTAAAACAGGTAAAAAATAAACCAGCAAAACTTCAGTGCTGAATTTGTTCCAAGACAAATCATTATTAGCTGAAGCTTGATGATTTTGGTCATGTGATCTCATGATGTCTCTGTTAACAGTGGCCAAGGAGTTTGTCTTGATCCCACAGCACACCACTCCTTCAAATGCCACCAAAGAGATTGACGAACTCTATGATGTCTTTGTGGACATTAGAGCACGTTGGAAAATTGAGGTATGATGATGGATTTCTTATTTTATAAAGAGCATATCTTGAGACCAAATAATGAACTTAGCTTTTTTTTATCATCTCTGCAGAATGTGATGTTCCTTGGGGACTTCAATGCAGCTTGTGGTTATGTGGCTAAAAAGAACCGTAAGAACATCAGACTCTTCTCTGACCCGTCTTTCATCTGGCTGATTCAGGATAACGTGGACACTACAGTGAAAGAGTCGACTGACTGTGCATATGACCGGTACGCTAATAAAAATCTCAAATTGGCATAAAATAATGCTGTTTATGATTTGCATATATGCACTGCATATGGCCAACCTTTTATGCTTGCTCAATATTTTACCATACTTTTTATGGTTAACCCTCAGAATTGTTGTGCACGGAGAGCCATTTCTCAGAACAATCGAACCGTTATCAGCACGGCCGTTCAATTTTCCCAAGGAATTCCAACTTACAGAGGCAGAGGTACACCAAAATTGGCATTTTATTTTTATTTTGCACATTTTCATGTCATTTCAACTTCAGGTTGTCTGTTATAGGCTTTAGAAGTGAGCGATCACTACCCCATTGAGGTGGTACTCAAAACGCAGAAGTCAGGGTTCTTCGCAGGAAACAGCAAAGCTTCGGGTCTTCTGCCTACAGCGTTTATCCTGAACAGCCTACTGCTACTGCAGATGATCATATGAACACAAATGGACCAGAAGTGGATTATTCATCTCAAAAACAGAAAACTATAGTGGCAATAACCCCCTAATTTGGTTGGTTTTCATTACTAAAATATCTTCAGAACTACATCTTAAAATTACTCAAGTCGAGTATACTCTTAAGATGTACAGAATTAGCAAAGTCATGCTTGAAGCCATGTGGCAAAACAGGAAAGCATCCTGCAGAATGTTATGGTCCGATAAGACTGAAGTTGAGCTTTGCCCTTGAGGCAAAACAATGACAAGCAGCCAAATGCCCAAGCAATGCCATCAGAAGGAATAAAAAAACAAAACAAAAAAAAAAAAACCTTAAGCTCAAAAATCAACATGATGCATCCATTCAGGAGAAAACGTTTTTGAAAAACTGAATTTCTTCAGATAGCCTCCGAAAGCTTCCATTCTTCCCTTAATGGCAGTTAAGAAATGCAACAATGCCTTTTATTTTTTACTCTAATGTTCCCAAATTTTTTAATGTTACTGTACTAAAGTTCAAAATGCAAATTGTAAAAAACACCAAGACTGTAAATCAAAGAAAGAACTTTATTTGTGGTCATTAGAGCCTTGGTTCACACAGATGAATAAGTGTGAGTGCTTAGTTGGCATGCACGGCCTTCCAGTGGCTCAGGGGTCCACTGCTGGGGATGTACTTCACCCCACAGCCATCAGGGACCACATGCTTCTCTGCCAGCATGTTATCAAAGTCACAGGCATTGAACTTTGTGAATCCATATTTCTTGGAGATGTGGATCTAAGAAGAACATAGACAATCAACATACCACTTTCACATAATTATCACCTAGATACTGTTTTTAACTTAATGTTACATACCTTCTGACAGCCAGGGAACTTGAACTTGGCTCTCCTCAGAGCCTCGATCACATGTTCCTTGTTCTGGGCCTTTGTGCGCACAGACATGATCACCTGGCCAATGTGCACACGGGCCACTGTGCCCTGAGGCTTACCGAAAGCACCACGCATACCAGTTTGGAGCCTGGAGAGGAGGTGAACAAAGATTTAAACTTACTAAAAAGTGGTCAAACAGAAAATCTATTTGAAAAAAAAATAAGTAATGTTATGTCTCCATGGTCCCTTCAAGGGCCTAGCCCTACACAGCTAGGCTCATACACATACCAAAGATTTACTGTCTGCAGCCTTTGCACACCACACAAGTACAGACAACCTGTCTAGTCGGCTTAATAAGCTGCAGGTAAGAGTCACAGACCACACACACACACACCACACACACACCACACCAGCTCCGCCGTATAACATTTTTGTTGATACGGATAACATGGAAGGGGTGCAGGCGCATGCGGATGTGGAAACAATTTTTTCCGCAGGTCTTCACCATGTACTGGTTGGCTCAGATACGGGCAGCCTCAAGACCTAGAAAACAAATACACGGATTTGAAGATAAAAAAACAAAAAAAAAAAAAAAAAAAAGACTATACGGATCAGAAGTTTGATGTAAAATACTGTGTAAGTGAACAACAGTATTGTATGAAGACACCTCACCTTCACTGGACAGCTGCTCATATTCATCAGATACCATGCGAGCACACATGGGGAACTCATCTACCTTCGCCTTCTTCCTGCCCAAGTCAAAGATCCTGATCTTGGGATCTGAGTTTGGGAGAGGGATGCGCTCAAATCAGAACAATTCTTGAATTGATTCATTAATGGATGATTTTGTGTTGTTGTCCAAGTATTCAAGGTATATGTGGGGGATATTTTGATCAGTGAATTTTTTAAGTTTGTGATTACTATAAGGATTTTAGAAATATTTTAAATTCACTAATTGAACTTCAAAATCAATTTATGAATCACTTTAAACGACCACCATGTCTTGTGAGTTTAACTTCACATAAAAAGCAATAAAATGATTAAATATGCTTTAAAATCAAGAAAATATTAGAAATTCTCAATTTCAATGACTTAAAGGGGTCATATGATGCTTTTTTATATATCATTATTTTGTGTATTTGGTGTAACAGAATATGTTGACATGCTTTAATGTTCAAAAAACATTATTTTAAAAATACTCTACATTGTAGGTCCTCTATGCCCCGCCTCTCTCAAACGCTTTGTTTTCTACAAAGTCCCTCCTTCCGACAATCGCAGTCTGCTCTGATTGGCCAGCTGTCCCAGTGCATTATGATTGGCCGAACACCGCAAGCACTCGTCGGAAATGTAACGCCCCTTACCATAATCGCGAGCTTCATCCTTCAAAATAAATGTAAAGACAGTAAATAATGTCATTAGTTTTACCATCAGTTCAAGCCCGAAAGGGCAACAGACACAGTAATGATGCAGTACACAAGCCACGATTCCGGCAGCTGCTCTAAGTATGTGACGCTGTGTGTCTCTTCTCTCCACACACACACACACACACACACCCCCACACCACATGCGCAAACTCCGCATTTGAACAGTCAATAGCAAATACTTAAACTAATAACAAACAGTAGCTGATTCAGAAGCACCAAATTGTCATAGCAAAGTCAGAATTACCTTCCCCCCACCTCTCCTAGGTTCATGAAACGGTCGTCCATAAAATGCATTTGCTGTTCTGTTGTGTCATCTTAAAGATTCCTAAATGCATATACTTCCGGAAGGCCAAATAAAGTGATTTTGCTTTCGCACTGAAACACACAGCGTCTCCCTGATATGGCTGCTTCAACACTAACTGCGGTTACTGAAACCAAGCCTTCTTTCTTTGCGTGCACATTTGGGCGCATTATGCTAATATTTCCACATAGTGAGGTAGATATGTGGGGGCATGTTAGAACGGTCGTTTTGTAGGGGTGCGTTGGCAGAGTCTTAACTTGATAAAACTTCTTTGTTTTTGAGACTGTAGTCTTTGAACTCAGGGATTTTTTCTATGCACAATCTGCTTGTAACACTCCAAAGAGAAAGGAAAACTTGAAATCGCATCATATGACCCCTTTAATGACTTTTGAAGCCTTTTTAATAAATTATGGTATTTCCAGGTTGTCCATAACAATGGGATGTTGTTGTTTTTTTGTCTACACTTACAAAGATACTGGATATGAGTTTTCTTCCATAACTTACCAGGAACACCTCGACAGAAACGGGACTTGGGGTAAGGCTTGTTCTTACAGTATCTGTAGCTGCGAGACGACTCAAAATCAGCAACACACATAAATAGTTAATACAAGCACAAAAACGTGATGTACACAAAGCTGAACACCCTTAATATAACACCCGTTATATTTAGATTTTTAAACTGTCCAACAACTACAATTGCTGCAAATGGCTAAATGAAGTGCTTAAACGGGTGCTAATTTGTGAGTTTCACATTTAACAACAATGGATTTCAAATAACCATTTTCACTATGGCCAGTTTTTAAAACAACAGATTCACAGCTTACCAACGGGCTGGGCGGCGGCCCATGGTTGCAATCTGTAATGTACACAATAACAATGACTTTAAAAAAGAAGGTGTGTGTACATGAGTGAGTAAATTAAGTATTTCTCGACAAATCTGCAGAGCGCCGCAGCACGCTCTTTCCACGCACTCACCTACCGGAGGAAAGGAAGAACACTGGCCTTCCGCTGCGTCATAATGCACCGAGTGAAACTGCTTCCGGTTCTTCTTGATTCTCGGGATTAACCCTATTTCTTTAATGTATTTAACAATAGCACAATATATTTTCCCCTTGTCCAAATACCCACACTTGCGGTCTTGGCCACTTGAGACTGTCCCAGGTCTTGAAAGCGCCAGAGCACAGTGCTCTTAACGCACACTAAACCCACACTATCTCGAAGACCGCTCCGGAGCGCTATTCGAGGCTTAGTGTATTCCATCATGCATCATGCTCTGGAAATAAATCGTGAGACTCTTTCCCGAGATCTCGCGAGAGGTCACGGAAACCTTTCCAATGCAAGTTAAATATTAATAATAATAATATTACATATATTTGGTAGAAAACAGTGTTTTTTACGTTTTATTGTGCAAAGATGATTTGGTGATTTAATTGTTGGTACACCAGTTGCAACTGCTTTTTATATCACTTAATTGAAGCACCACAATTAAAATAGTCATGTGATAGGGACCACTGAACGACATTTATAAGTTGATTTGAAATGCCAATTATTTAATTAAATAACCTGAGGTAAACACTTCATTTCTACCACACTACACTGTGTCCCATCAGGTAATGAAAAGTTCTACACACACTTTTGGTCTTCATGCTCACTTGAACACTTGGGCCAAATACAGGAAATACGTCATATAAGTGTTTAAGTGGTCAAGTGCAAAGACCGCAAGTGTGTGTATTTGGACAAGGCTTTTACCTTGTTCTGCATGCTCTTTCAAGAGATTTGACAAATTAAATAATTCAACACACATGTTTCTTACTTCCTTAATGAGTTTTAACCTTTCTTTTTCATATTTTTTTTTACATTTTATTAAAACATGCTCTATTGTTTCTGCCTGATTACAAAAAAAAATACATTGACCTGTTTCATGTTTTCCTATATTACCTTCTTTTCCGGTATACATAATTTGTGCTACATTTATACTGTTTTTTAAAAACAGATTTTATATTCTAGTTCGAAGAAACAACTGCTATCAATAGAGTAATCCTATTAATAAGCGCATGTAGGCTAAGACAATGCTCCTTCGTAACTTTTTTTTTTTTTTTTATTAATGCTCAAATCAAGAATATTACACATAGAATAATACAACCATTAACATAAAAAAGATAAACAATAATAACAAAAAAGAAAGAAAAAGAACAGGAAAAAAAAGAAAAAGGGGGTTGTTAATACATTACAAACTGAAAGAATCAAATTTAGATTTACATGTCATTAAAGATAGGAAAAGAGTTACAGGTAGATAACGTTTTTAAGGCTTTTTTGTTCTTAGACAACTGGATTAATGAAAGGTATTGCTCAAAATATTTTATAAAAACAAAGAAGAGAGGTCTAGTGTTTGAATATTTGCATTTGTGGATGTGAAATTTTGCAAAAAGCAAAATCAGATTCACTACATAAAACGGTTTCCTTTTAGATTGTTCATACTCAATAAAACGCTCCTTCGTAACTTCCTGCGCTCTAACGCGAATGTGGACTCTGTAGTTCTGCGCTCCTCATGCTGCTGGTATTTGTAGTCCATTAGAACGATCTTCGGTGTTACTGTTTTTACTGGCGCACGAGCTTCTGAGGAAGATTATCTTATACCAACATGAATAATGCTTTCCCTCACAAGCAAATGAAAACAAACCTACAAATGCATATGTTTGTCAGCGAAAAATAATCTCTTTATTCAGCTGCACTGTGTGCAGATCTGAAGGCAAGAAAAATGCATTTTCCAACCGAAAAAATATCAAAACGAAAACAATTAAGTACCAAAATGACAATACCACGTTTTCCGAGTTATTCCTTGTAAATACATTAGTACATGAATGGCAGTCCTTCAACATCCATAGTATTACCATAAGGTACCGTGGTACCGTCATTGTAACGTATGCTACTTTTTGTATGTTTGAAGAAACTTAAACTAACTTAGTGCTGTATCGTGTAGAAAATAAACTGTAAACTTTAAGCTATTTTACATGGTCAGTGAACGTTAGCTTGTAAAGATTAACGTTACAGTTGCAGATAACAAAAATAAACTAGAGTAGGCTAATCATCGTTTGTACAACATGTAAAAGCTGTCAAAACAATTTGTATGATTGTTCTCACTTTAGAGCAGGGGTCACCAAACTTGATCCTGGGAGGGCCGGTGTCCTGCAGAATTTAGCTCCAACTTGGCTCAACACACCTGCCTGGAATTTTAAAGTATACCTAGTAAGAGCTTGATTAGCTGCTTCAGGTGTGTTTGATTAGGATTGGAGCTAAACTCTGCAGGACACCGGCCCTCCAGGACTGAGCCTGGTGACCTCTGCTTTAGACAATCCTGGAATCGCCTCAAAGCAAAGCAGCCTATTTGAAAACACAAGAGGGCGACAAAGACCTTCAAACGCATCCACTGGTTGCTCGTCCCACATTGTCTCGAGGGAGCGCTGTTGCTTTGTCCTTCTCCAGCTCGGATGTGGTCATGAAATCCCTCCTGCACACTCTTAATTTTTTAGAGACGAATGACCTCATATCGCTGAACTGTGGATAATGAGGACCAAATGCTCGAGTGGTCATTGGAACCCATGAAATCACAAATGTTTGCTCAAATTCAGTGTAAAAATGACTCGATAGGCTATTACAAAAATCCCGTTTCTGCTCTAACATTTGATAGAAATGTAGAACAACAGTTCAGATGTAGATTACTAAAGCAGCCATAATGTAAGAATGTTCAAGAGAGAGATTTCATTCAGGCCTTGACAAAGATAATTTACAATCAATGGAAACATCCACTCTGTCCGAAGCTGAGGCCAAAGCTGTAAACAATCTGAAATATTCCTCTTGTGTCGCTCCGTGTTCTTCAACTAACTGGGGCAAGCAGACATTCTTACCTTAGATGGGGCTGTGCATAGGTCAAGCCAAGTCAAATCTACCTCCTCATTCATTTGATCACAGAACTGTTTCAGAGTCAGTCTAGACTGGTCATCTCCCACTGCAACAAAGACTGGAGATACATAAGAATTTAGGTCTAAGACTTTAGCATATATTGTAATAATATTAAAGAAATAAAAAAGAACAATTGGTGATTGATTGATTTATTGATGGATTTAATCTTTAACTGAATGTCACAAACAATTCTGGGAGATTTTCCACTGATTTCCTCGTGTGAGTTTACTTGATGAATCAGACAACCGTTGCATTTCTTATCTTAGAAACATTCATTTTTAAAGCGCATAACAATGCCAAAACTCACATTTGAGGTTTGACCGTGTAATTTACGTTGTAGAAGAAAACATGATAGTCTTTTCAAGCAAGTTCACCACAGATAATTTTTTGCTCATAAATCATAAACCGCTATTCTAAAAACCCGTCTGAAATTCCTGAGGTAATCCATGGTGAATTCTACATTGGCTTACAAACTGAGGTCATGACAAAACAGCTCTTTTATAGGATCATGATGCAAATACACAACATTATTTCTTTAGTATCTATTGTTCTGATTTCATTTATTGTTTAAACTAAATTTGGTTTACAGTTACACAAAACATGACAAAAAGTGTTTTTGCATCTTTGAAATGTTATTTGTTGCCTTTTTGGTTTTCTTCATTTGCATATGGCATATATGACAGTAAGTGAGGTCAGAGTGTGTTATGGTGACAGTCTTTAGTGATGGGGAACTCGCACTTTATAAATGGTCTTGTTTCCTTTCATCAAACCACAAACTAGGTGTGGGGCTTCATTTACCACACCCAAAGTCTTCACACATCAGTGTAGAAGAGTTGCATTGACTCATATAAGGCACAGCATCAGTTTTTGCTCATAAGTAGAATGAGTTTTCACATGCCATTGGCCTTGCGCAGGTCCTGCGCAGTTTGCATATGCAACTGTGCTTGTGTACATGTATGTGTGTGGTTTAAATGCATGTGTGTGCTGTCCAGTAGGGTACATGGTGTAATTTGAATGTGCAAAAATGTGAGAAGATAAAGAAAATCAAGAAGAGTGTGGATCATGAATCATCAAGTTAAAGAGGAACTAAAATCTTAAGGAAAGGGAGAACTATATAGTATAAAAAGGTCTGGGTTGGATATTACTCATTACATCCTTTTTTAAAACAACAGATTAACCAGCTTAGTGTGGTTTACTAGTCTTAGATGGTTTAAACTGGTCTATTAACCTGACCATGCTGGTGTTTAGCTGGTTTTGCTGATCAGCCAGCTGAAAAGTGGCATTGAAACAAACCAAGTGAGCTTTTTTTTCCCAGAAGGACTCTTAAAATATCATTGTTTGTGTTCATTTGAAGATATAATTAATCATTTGATGATCTCTTGGATAATTTTCCATTCAGCTGTGTGGAAAAGTCATAGTCTAATTCCTGCAGGGATTGTATGGTTAATGTAATGATCTCCCCAATGGCAGAGTCAGACAAGTGGTTAGTTATTTATAGCAATCCAAAAAATAATAATTTTAGTTTGAAGACATACAATGTCATTTTGTTGATGTTGCGCTGGTTGATATAGTCGCTGTCTTGGACTTGGTGTAAATGTAATATATAAAAAAAAAGTGTTTATTTAGTGATGCTGTTTTAGAAATCCTATTCACTGACTGCCTTGATTGAATTTATTTAACCTGATAACAGTGGAGTTCCTGCGATAAGTCATTTTAAGCTGATAGTTTTAACATAACATAATTTGCAGTCTAACATGAATCAACAGCGACCCCCATGAGGTGACCCACTTCATATAAAATTAAACATTATTATTACTATTAAATATTATATTAATAGGGTGTCAATCGATTACATTTTTAATCTAATAATTACTATGATGGCGATTAATTAATCGAATTCATCACAAATTAGTTTTGCTGTGAAATACACCCAGAAATCATAATTCGAATTACAAAAGTAGACTTTAGAAAGAAATTTTTAATTAGATTCACCTAAAAATTATACACATTTATGCTTCACAACGCCTAGCATAAACTATTGAAACATAAACAAGAAGATATCTTGAGAACTTCATATTTTTTGTTCATTACATGAAGTCATTGGTACAAACCAGGAATTACATTTTGGGTAATTATCCCAAATTCGATGATCAATATTAATTTTATTTAATTTAAAATTAAAATTTGGCATGAGTTACTCACTCGTCCTGTCGGTCTAAACCTGTAAGCCCCCCCGTTCCTCCGGAATACAATTAAGATAATTTTTGCTTAAATCAGAAAGCTTTCTGACCCTGCATAGCCAGCGCAAATGACACGTTCAAGGCCCAGAAACGTAAGTAAGGACATTGTTAAAATAGTCTATGTGGCATCAATGTTTCAACCATAATTTTACGAAGCTATGAAAAATACTTTTTGTACGTCAAGAAAACAAAAATAATGACTTTATTCAACAATTCTTCTCATCCTTGTCACCATCCTTGTCACCATCATACCCCCATGTGTGATGCTGCTGACGTAGAACACACATGCGCTGAGCCTTGTTTACAAGCAGAGGAATTCACACGCATGCATGGTACTCTTGATAATGGCGGAGGATGGTGACGCGGAGGAGAAGAATTGTTGAATAAAGTCGTTATTTGTGTTTTCTTTGCACACAAAAAGTATTCTCATAGCTTTGTAAAATTATGGTTGAACCACTGATGTCACATGTACTGTTTTACCGCTGCCCGACCTTACTATGTTTCTAGTTCTGGGAACATTTCAGTTGCATTGCTGTCTATGCAGTGTCAGAAAGATCTCGGATTTCATCAAAAATATCTTAATTTGTGTTACGATGATGAACGAAGGTCTGACGGGACGACATGAGGGTGAGTAATACATGACAGAATTTTCATTTTTGCATGAACTATCCCTTTAAGTCATTCATTCGTTCGGTTCGTTCAAACGGCTGATTCATTCAGGACTTAAGCAAAAGGCTCCATTTATGAAGTTCAGTTCTGCTGTGGCTTTATATTTAAAAGACATATTAGTGGGGTAAAATCTAACACAATATTAACTTATTTACTGAACTGTTATATAAAATCACATTTGCATTCATGCTATTCGGGACAAATAAACACTTGTGTGATATTGCTCTAGCTGCTCGTGTAATATCGCTTATCTTATGATTTAAATATAAGGCACAAGCTCATGTAGGTGATTTTTTTTTCATTTTGCCCCAAAATCTTGAATTTTAGGGCTACATAACTGCATTTATGGACTACATTGTGCAGTGAGTTCTTGCCCTGCTTCGTGTTTGTCAACAGTCAACTGTTTGAAATTTAAGATGATGTACCGGTCTGGGGAGGGGCATTTTTCATAACTAATTAGTTAGATTAAAAGCGTATCTATCTATCTATCTATCTATCTATCTACTATCTATCTATCTATCTATCTATCTATCTATCTATCTATCTATCTATGCTACACACCCTTCAAGACTTCTTATTTTTCTATTTCCTTCGAAAGACAAAATTGATTTTGTGATGACACTGAGAAACTTGATGAGCTGGCATATTGCACCAAAGCATCACCTTAAACAGGAAGTGAAAATATATCCGTTGCTATGTGGATGACCACTAGTTTATAAATAACAAAAGCCAGAAAAGCTGGCAGCTAGAGTATGACACATCATAACTTTCCCATCTGCTGTTCTGCAGAAATCAGCAAAGACAGAAGAATTCTCTACATTCCCCGCTCACTCACCATCTCTAGTCTACTGATGTGTGGAGGGCTGCTCAGCTCAAACCTGTGCCGACATGTCAACTACCATAGTCATGAGATCATGTGATGTCATCCCGGGTCACTTAAAAGCACATGTCATAACGGGGTGTATGAAGGGGCCCTGTCTTCAGGTTTCATGTTTTTAGTTCAACTGGAATGGCAGTGAAAAAACGTAAGTTACAATGCTGTGACTTTAGAGGACCAACACAAAAGGAAGTGATGGGTGAGAAAAATGCACAATAAATGTGTTGCTTCAATTATGACACCCCCCCCCCCCCCCCCCCCCCCCCCACCCCCGTTTGGATCCTCTTAAAACAAATAAATGAAATAAATAAAACACACTTTCATTAGTTTTAACTGTTTGTCCCAGCCTCACTGTTCCTAAGCAAAGATTTTTTTTACATTTTTTTTAATAACTTAATACCTTATTCATCAAAGATTAAATAAATTGATCAAAAATGTTACAAAAGATTTTTATTTTCAATAAATGTTGTTTTTGAAGTCCTTTTCTAAAGATCTGACAAATTACACAAAAATGGCAGCACAACTGTTTTTCAACACTGATAATAATAATACATTTTTCCTTGCGAGGCAGACAACCATCGTAATTAAATGATTTCTGAGGATCATGTGAACATTAGCAACTAGAGTAATGGCTGCATATTTATAAAATAAGAATTAGAATTAGAAACGTGTCTGTTGAAATTGTACATATTTCCCATAATACTGTTTTTACTGTATTTTTGATCAAGTAAATGCATCCTTGGTGAGCATTTGTATAATATAATATTTATATTAATTAAAAATCATGTAACAACATATTCACATTTTTCAGCATAAAAAAGTAATATTTTAAAAGAAAAACCCGCCCTTGGGATATAAAAGCACACATCTAAAGAAACATCCTTTACAGTAAAACAATATACAAAATATTACACATTTTTAGAAAGTATATACAGATGTATATTGTGATTTGCAGATGTGTAAATGTGTGTGTGTAAAGAGGTGTGTAAATGTGTCATGGGTGGTTAATCTTAAGTAAAAGAAAGAATCTAAACACCTAAAAAGACACAGTGCAGTAAGAACAGCCATTGCTTTCCGTTGTGGTTCTTGGTGTTTGGAATTGAAATTGTGAAATTTAGACAGCTGTGCCAAGTGTTACTGCTCATTGCACAATGATTTGACACGTAACAGGCATGTCTATTCTGTGCTATCTTGCAGTCAGTGTTCCCTTTGTGAAGTAGCTTTACTGTTTAGTGAGGACACAGCATGATGCACCTATGGATTTTTAACACATCACCCTTCTGCTTTGGGATTGGGTGTATAATTTACAGCCCTGAAGGATGAACTGTCTGGATTCGTGTTCAGAAAGTTTCATTTGCAGTCTGAATTAAATTGCAGTTTCTCACTCTCATACACACGAACAGAGCCTGCTGACGGGGGGCAGATGGTCTGAGCACCACATGTGGTGAACCAGATAAACAAACACTGCCAGCACTGCCATCCTCCGCTCAAAAATGACATCATTATTTATCTGCCTCAAACATCTGCTTTGGTTATTCAGTCCAGATGCAGGTATAAAAAGGGTGTCCCTGTTTCATGCAGCTTCAGTGCAGTGTGATGTAATGTGTGCACATATGTGTTCTATAAAAAGAATGAATTACGTCATAATTATGATATGCATACAGCCTGTTGTCAGTTATTCATTTCACACTTTTGCACAACATCATCCATAATATCTCAACTTCATCATAATGTATTTTTTACACACAAACGTGTACACCACATTTATTTTTTATTTTATTTCTAAGTAAAATAATTATTATTGCTCATAAAAAAGAGAATGTGAGAGAATGAGAGATTCGTCATTGATAGCTGTGGTGTTCTTGACCTCCTCCACATTCCTCCTCCCAAATAAGGATAAGGTTGCTGACACACTCTCTCTGCCCTTTTCTTGCTTGTTCTTCTTCTCTTTCTCTTTGTCTCACATTTGAGGACATATTTTCAAATACAGTAGCTGATGCCGATGCACAAGCATTAACAAAGATCGTGACTTTTATTGTGTCCCGTGTACAGCGGGTAAAATAAGTTTTGAACACATCACCATTTTTCTCAGTAACTATATTTCTAAAGGTGCTGTTGAAATAGTATTGAACACGCTTACTGATGTTATTAATATACGTCGAAAAGCCTCTGGTTTGGTACTGACGAGCTCAGATGCCTCCGTACGAGAAACTAGTCGCATATGCATTGCTCAGGGTATTTTGCCCATTCTTCCACAGAGTCTTCAAATCTTGAAGGTTCTGTGTGCCTCTTCTATGAACTCTAATCTTTAGTTCTTTCCATAGATTTTCTATTGGATTCAAGTCAGGTGATTGTCTGGGCCATTCTAGCAGCTTTACCGTACTTTATTTTTCTGAAACCAAATGAGAGTTTCCTTGGCTGTGTTTGGGATCATTGTCTTACTGGAATGTCCACCCTTGTTTTATCTTCATCATCCTGGTAGATGGCAGCAGATTTGTCTCGGATGTCTCGGTACATTTTTCCATTCATGCTTCCTTCAATTATATGAGTTTTGCCAGTGATACACCATGATGTTTTGGGGTTTTGCGCAGTGTCGTTTGACCTCCAAACATGGTGTGTATTGTGGCATTCAAAGAGTTTAATTTTTGTCTCATCTGACCAGACTATTTTCTCCCAGTATTTCACAGGCTTGTCAAAATGTTGTGCAGCAAATTTTAAACGAGCTTCAACATGCTTTTTCTTCAGCAATAGAGTCTTGCGTGGTGAGCGTGTACACAGGCCACGGCGGTTGAGTGCTTTACTTATTGTACTTATTATTTTCTTTGAAACAATTGTACATGCTAATTCCAGGTCTTTCTGAAGCTCTCCACAAGTGATCCTTGGCTCTTGGACTCTTCTGATAATTCTTTTCACTCCTCTGTCAGAAATCTTGTGAGGAGCACCTGGTCGTGGCCGGTTTATGGTGAAATGATGTTCTCCACTTCCAGATTATGGTCCCACCAGCATGGCTCACAGGAACATTCAAAGTCTAGAAACCCTTCTCTAAAACAATGCCATCAGTATTTTTGCAGCAGTAAGGTTGCGAAAGTCTTGAGAGAGCTCTTTGCTTTTACCCATCATGAAATGTTTCTTGTGTGACACATTGGTCATGAGACACCTTTTTATAGGCCATCAACTGGGACTCAACCAACATTTTAATTTCCACTGACAAGGGGCAGGATTGCTTTCTAATTACTGATAGATTTCTGCTGGTGTCTTGGCTTTTCATGCCTTTTTGCACCTCCCTTTCTTAATGTGTTCAATATTTTTTCCCTTTGTCATTCTACTTTATTACACAGAACTTAATTTCTGGAAAAAAAAATTGTTTTCTTTTTATGTGTGGATTACTTTGATTGTTACTGACATCTGGTGAAAATTTCATGTCAACAGCACCTTTAGAAATATATTTACTGAGAAAAATGGTGATGTGTTCTATACTTATTTTACCCACTGTATATTTATGCAGTTGATTATGTGTAGATGCTGGATCAGATTGGGGGAGCGTGTGTGCAAGCGAAGCAGCACAGAGAGGATATTTTTGTTATTCCTCTGAGGCTCGGCATGATGTGATGAAGCAGTGAATATGGATGGGGGTCTTGAGGCTAACATTAGCTTTGCAGGGCCCCGCAGTTTACTGAACCCCTGTCTGAATGTAAAAGTGACATTTGTTTAAAATACACAGATTCATTCAGGAGCAAAACAAAGGCTATGCCCCAAATCACATCTCTCTGAGTAGGTATACTTTTTTTGAAAAAGTAATTACTTCATGGCTGCTAAAAATTTGTTCTATGGTATGAATGTGTGTAGTATGAATGTAACGTGGAAGTATTACATTCACCACCAGCGTCAGATGCATTGCTTCACTGCCAGTAGCCTCTTCCTCAAGAAAGCCTCACCGTATAGCCTCATGCAAGTATATATCTCGTACCTGTAAAAAATGACCGTGAATTAACGGTAAAAGACTGTAAAATGCTACAGTAAAAACCTGTTAAATGGTTAACGGTAAATTCCCCTACTATATACGGTGAAAAACTGTATTGGACATTACATGAATTGGACATTCATTTTACGGTAGTATACCGTTTTTGGAAGTGAAAAAGACAATATAAATTGTATAATTTACACTGAATAACCGTAAATTGACATTCCCAGAATTCCCTGCGTTACATTTCAAATTTGATGTTTTTTTGTTGAAATAACTATGTTTCTTCTTGTTTTTTTTATGAGTTTTTTGTATATTAGGGTTGTGTGTTACATCTAATGTTGTTAAATTAATGTTATTGCATTATTTCAGTATAATGTGTACACCATGATGATGTTTAGTGTTTGTGTGAATGACACACTGTGTGCACCTTCTATATATGTCATTATTTAAAAGATGCTTGTGATGGGCTTTGGTTCATCATGTGACTTTCTCATCACCACCTGCATTTGGTGGTTATCAGTGTATTACAAAGGTACAAAACAGATTTCAGTACTTCAATAGGTTGGTATATTAACATTATATCAGTTAATGAATTTATGCCATTTAAGTGTAAATTTAAGTTACCACCTAAAATGCTTCTACAGTATTTTTTTACGGTAAAATTCCGGCAACCACAGCTGCCTATTTTTTACTGTAAATTTTACGGAATTTTTTTGACAGTTTAGGCCCCACTGTTCAGAATCATCTGGGTACTTATTGCCTATGCTATTTTATTCATACTGTGAATTCAAACATAAAATATAGTCGAAAAGTATGCAATTTAATTTTCAACCACTGATTAATTTAAAAACGAAATAAATAAATTATTGAATCATTCACTCAAATGACTCATTCAGATACACTCAGGAACAAAACACCACAGTGCACTGCTCAGAGACATGATGGTTGAAACTATTTTGGAACCCCCATTTTTGTTGACGGAGCACAAAAAGATTTATTGGCAATATGACTAAATAACCTTACTTCATGTTTGTTAAACCCTTGTACAGAAGAAATATTACACTCACAATCATGCTGTTGGTCTGAATATCATCATGAGTGATTTGAACATAGACACCAGTTAGATATATTTTGATATTACTTGGTATTTACTCAGAAATAGGCATTGCAATAATCAAATGAGAGCCAAATATGTTTATTTCCAAATAAATAAATTTAAAAAAAGAATAATTCTAAATCTGTCAGCCAATCCCCTTTGACCTAAAATATTTACTTGTAATCAGTGTTGGGGAAAGTTACTTTTAAAAGTAATGCATTACAATATTGCACTCCCTTATAAAGTAACTAATTACGTTACTTATTTACTTTTTATGGAAAGTAATGCGTTATATTACTTTGCGTTACTTTCGCGTTACTTTTTAAATATAAGCAGGGCTTGATTATAGCAAATATAAAAGCCCTTTCACAACCCAAACGTGTCAGGACTAACCTCAGGCGGAAAAGCAAAAGTCATTCCCGTCTGTACAGTAGAATGCCTGAGAAAGAAACTCTTCAGCAATAGAAAGAAAGAACACAAATGTTATGTTTATGTAAAGTTATTTTTGCTTATTAGTATGTTTGAACTGGATCATCAAAGGTCAGCAGCAAGACATTGGTTAATAAAATAGGATTAGATACATTTGTGTTATTTAACATATTTAGTTATTGCAGGTTTGTGTCATATTCTGAGTTTGCATTCATTTTTAATTCATTTTGATTGGGATGAATTAATGCACATTCACATTTAGTCCTAAACCTTACATAGCATCATGTTTCACACAGCGCACACATTCCTCTGCCTCAATTTCTCCCAATATGGGGAAGGAGACTTTCTCATAATTGACAACAAGCACCTGGCCTTACTTTTGAAAAAGTAACTCAGCTATTTTCTTGTAGATTAAAAAGTAATGCGTTACTTTACTATTTACTTGAAAAAGTAATCTGATTACGCAACTCACGTTACTTGTAATACGTTACCCCCAACACTGCTTGTAAGCCTCTGCGATTTTAAATTAATATTTAACATATTTGTATGTTCACCGTTCTCTGATGTTGGTTAATTGTCACAATACATGCAGGTGAACAAATAAAATATTTAATCTTTTGAGTGTTTTATTTTATTTTATTTATCTTACTTATTTGATTTTATTTAGTTTTATATTATTTTATTGACTTATTATTTTTTTCTTTGTATGTTTTAGATTGTTATGATTTAATTACAATAACAGTTTGGGAAGCACTGTTTTAGATCATTAGTATGCATTATTCTCTGGTTTGCCACATAAGGTTTGCTGATGTCAGTATCAAATATCAAACATTTACAAGCCAATTTCAAGAAAGAATTCATTTCCACCAGCCGTAACACATCACTATGCACTGTAAGCATCCATGGTATGTCCAGAAGTAAACTTTATATAATTTTACTATTGAGTAGGTATGAGAGTGTATAAAACAAAATTCCTCATCTGTTCAGCAAACATGAGATCTCCTTCCTCACTGCAGCTCTGAAGGCCCAGCGAGCTTCACTCTGCAGGGGATCATCACTCTTTATTTTAGTCGGCTAGTCCACCAAAAGCAAAAAATTACAGCTACCGCTCATAATGTTTATACAGTCTTTACACAGCAACATGATTTTAGGGTTGTTCGAGGCGTGGCACAGAAGCTTTCATGATGGAGGGTTGTTTAGTTCTCTGTGAGAGCAGATCTCTCTCTCTCTCTCCTCTCTCTCTCTTTCTCTCTCTCCCTTGTCTTACCTCCACACACACACAGCTTACCATATATGGCTGTGTTTGTGGAGAGGAAAAGGGTAAATGCGTGTCTCTGTATTCAAATGCACGACTTTGCACCATCATGTGCGTGTGCATATGAGTGTTTGAGTGGGTTTGTGGGTATAGGTCGTCATTCAAACGACTTTTGAATGAGAAAGAGCAAGAACGAATTTGTGGGAAGTATTGAGTGAAAATTGATGAGAGATTCTTTGGATGTGATTCAGAGTTTACTTAGTAGGCTTACCTTTTAAAGACATCATGAATCAAGTCAGCCAGTGATGAAGGGAATGTAACACACTGACGGAGACTCACATTATATTTTACAATGTAAGTCGAAAACCAGCATTTTTCAGACATAAAATGTATCTTCATGCAGTGACTCTATAAAACAGTCTCCAGTTATCTGAATATGAAGTAATGTTTACTGCCAGCACATTGTTTTATATGCGCACGTTTGCGATATGAAATGCGCTGGAAGGCAGGGTGTGACGTAATGTGTGATTTGTCAAGCTTGCTTGCCTATGCCTGCATCTCACAGTGTTCTTAATAAGGTCAGACTTCCCAGTTGGAACGAATCAGAGTAAGCGAGAAAAGAAAGAGAGAACATAAGGAAGAAAAGTGGGAGTCTCAGACATCATGACCGCCGCTCTGAAGGTTATTGTGTCACGCTGACCCTTGTACAGTCAAACCTTCTGAGCGTGTCTCAGCATCTTCCTTGAAAGCAACACAAACAGACAGCTGTAAGCTAAGAATGAATGAGCATGTTTAGATGATGTTCATTGACTATCATTATCTCGATCCCTCAAGACATTAATGTCTGTTTTCACTTCATTGTAGAGAATAAACTGGGCCTCATTTTGCACACTACAAAGATTTCGCACACAGCGTTCACTGCCAAAATGTCACATTTCCGCACCTCGGGTAAATATTCAATGTGAGTCTGTTTACCTTTCCTTCTTCCCACAACATTTTTGGATGAATGTAAGCAGACCGAATTAGTGGCGCACCGAAATGAAACCCCCCCCCCCTTTAATTATGGATTCTATTAATGTTATGTTACTTAACAATTAAATGATTACAATAGAACTTCCTTCAATTTATGATAACATTATGATATCATAAAAAAGTTAAATATTGTTTAAATAAAGGCAGGGTCTGACTCCACCCTTCATTGCTCAAGTCTTTTAATTTAATTTAATTGAATTGAATTTATGCATTTAGCAGACGTTTTTATCCAAAGCGACTTACAGTGCATTCAGGCTATCATTTTTTACAAGTATTTACATGATTATTTTATGTTAGTACAAATAACATATTACTCATATCTAACATGATGCTATTTGTTGCTATAGTGCAAACAGTATCTACCCCTATTTACACTCATCTAACTTTTTGTACACTTTTTGAATAGAATAAATTGACAACTGTGTCAGTGTTGATCAGAGTAATATTGACTTTAAACAAACTCAAACACAATTAGGAAAAGCAGATGAATGCTAAATTTATAATCATGTTTGACCGCAATGTGTTAATATCTTTGATGAGATTGTTGCAGTCATACACACATTGTTTGTTTGAAATTCTCCATGCAAATCTCATCAAAATGGAAAATGTGGGCTCTTTCTGGCAAGATCTTATCATTAGTATGAATAAACCATATGCATGCTCCTTTCTCCATATCAGAATTTCTGTTATCTGATCTATTGAATAGACAGTGTTCATATTTACAATTTTCTCGTTTGGGCACTTCCATCATCAGCTGATTCTGTTCTCCAAGCAGGATTAAATGGAAGCCAATCTCATTCCCCAATCTCATTGCAAGGATAGACAGAGACAAGAGTAGGCATGCTTTATAGTGCCCAATCTAACAAGACTAGATTCTATGTTGTAAAATATCCTTACACTTTGTAGGCCACACAGTAAAAATGCAATAGTTGATGTTAAAAAATGTTTTTAAAAAATCAACAACTTAATATTAGTCCTCACTAACTTGTTTGGCCATTTTAGTTTGCTCATTAACTAAATGAAAAATCTCTTGTTAAGCCAATAAATTATTTTCAAGACAATTACATATTTCTTGCGATTTCATCATTTGCATAGTACACAATTATCAATCCCAATTCTGTAGCACACAACATGGGCCTGAGTTGTCACTATACCAGCACTCTAGCCACTTCTACCACTCATTTAGTGCATTTAAATGCATTTTAAAAGTTTGATTTCAATTGGACTATTGAAATAATTTGTCTTTTAAAAATGTCCCTTTAGTGACTAAAGTTTAGTCTGTCTGTAATCGTACAAGTCTGATTTTTGTGAAGTTGGACTAACAGACCTGGATAATCTGATTGTATCTTGACTCTTTGTCCAGCATGCACACTGTTCCAAAGTTTGGGGTCAGTAATGTTTTTTAAATAATATTCTATTATAAATTCTATTGAGCAAGGTTGCATTAAATTGATCAAAAATGACGTTTGTAATGTTTCAAAAGATTTGTATTATTAGAATGATTTTTGAAGGATCATGTGACACTGAAGACTGGAGTAATGGCTGTTGAGAATTCAGCTTTGCACCACAGAAATAAATTTTAACATTTATTTTAAATTGTAATAATATTCCACAATACCATTTTTACTTTGATTAAATAAATGCAGTCTTAGTGAGAATAAGAGACTTCTTTTAAAAACATTTATAAAATCATACAAACCCCAAAGTTTTGAACATAGATATTAATCACAGAAAGCAATGTGTATTTAATTCTTTTAATACTCAATAATACATTGTGTCATTTATACTTGGACAGACTAATGAAGATTGAAGTTCAGCTACTCAAAATCCACCATAGCTTATGTAAAAGTTCTTATTGAGAAGTTTAACCAATAGGTGGTTGGAGGGAATGACTGAATGGCTCCTTCCTGCCAAAAACAGAACCAGGAATGAGTTAATAGACCAATTCTCTGACTATTTTTTTAGATACCCAAGGGAAGGACAATGTGCTCCAAACACCACATCTGCTCCCCTCCCAGAGTTACCATCAGGCAGTAGTTATCCAGAGAGTTACAGACTTGAGGAGGTAAAAAATAAATGATTATTCATGATAATCATCAAGATGCTACAAGCTTTACTATATTGCTACCAAAACCTGATGACACCTCTTGTTTTTTAATGAGGTGTGGCAGAATGAGACGGACAAGATGGGTGCGGCATCAGTGATTAAGCAGGTAGTTTTATTTACTGGATCAGTTGTATCACAGTGCTCACTGGTCACACTTCTTTGCAGTTGATATCAAAGATATCAACACTGATTAATATAGTTTTTCCATGGCCATGCACTGTAATGTTCTGGCATTTCTGTGTGTGTGTGTGTTTGTAGTGTGTTGTGAGTGTGTGGTGTACTTGAACTGCCTGTGAGATCAGAGTGACTATCCATGTACAGTCAGTCAACCAGAAGGCCGTTCTGTTTTCTGTGATGTGCAGTGAAGAATAAAGCCACAGTATAAAGTACTGGAGCTGATGACACCTATTACACACTTCTAGCTTTTGACTCTGACTCACTCTGCTGTAATATCCTCTCAAACAGTAACAGATGGTACAAACAATTTCACTGCCTTCAGAAATGTTTGTAGGTGAGTGCTGGTGTCTTTAGTGTGTGTCTTTAAACACATAAGTGTAGTGTTGTACGTAAGATAACTTTCCCCACGCTAATTAACCCCAGCTTGATGCAGATGTGTTTTTTTCTTGACTTTAGCACTATAAAGACAATAAAGAATGACTGCTACACAACACATATATAATTATTTATATATTATAATCTATATAGATATATATATACATTAAAAAATAAAAAAAATTATACATGATTAGCCACACTTAACTCAAGATAGGTGAAATGGGAACAGTGATATATGTTAACTGAACATGTAAATGTGTGGAATATATTAGGCAGAAAGTGAACAGTCAGTTCTTGAATTTCATGTGTTGGAAGCAGGAAAAATAGGCACGTGAAAAGATCTGAATGACTTTGACAAAGGCCAAATAGTGATGGCTAGATCAATGATATGCATAAAATAGGCCAAATTAAAAGGACTGAGATAAATGCAGAGGTTTGGCATACCTATAAACTAAATTCAGAGCTGAACTGATGTCAAAATGAGCTTCCATCTCTAAAAAGTATTCAATGGCCATAAAACCTCCTACTAATATAGTGTCTAAGGTTAGGTTCAGGCTGCAGGATCAAATTTTTTTTGCTGATATGTGACTCAGATCATTTTATTTTTCATGCAGTGTTGAAGAGCACGAACCTCAAGGAATCTGACCTTTTTGATTCTGATTTGGGCCACTTCCATATGTGGTCCTAAATCTAAAATAGGTCAGATGTTTTGCAATATGGCATCAGTCTGAATTTACGTCATTCTAGATCAATGTTCGTCATGATTTGGCACTGACGGGAGTCACTCCAAAGATTTTACATACCGGTAGATCTTTGCTCACGCTGTGAATATGATATACAGTTGCAGAGGTAGTCGGTGGAGAGGCAGTGAGGTGTTAAACTCATAAGTATTACAGTTACAGCTCTATACGAGCTAAATATTAAAAAACTTTGCTCTCTCTTCATCTTCGTCCACTTTATCACCAGTGACATCAGTGGCCCCCGTGTTTACTTCCGTATGACAGTCATGGCATCTCATTATCGTTCTTTTGCACATGCGGGTCAGTTCAGGACCATGATCAATTCTCACAGCAATCTAATATTTGCCACATTTAAAAAAAGATGATGTGAACAACTGAGCACTAATGTTTGCTGGTTTAATGTAGCCTAAATTTGACCTCTGTAGATCAGAATGTCTCTGTTTGTGAAATGCAATCTTGATAGTCTATTAGAAGAATCATCTTGTTATTCTGTCTCTCGATGGTTGTCGATACAGCGTCCCCGTATGATACAACTTGAACCTCTCTGCACAGTCCTTGAAGGCCGTGAACATCAACCTATGAAAACACAAAGACGAAGAACAGGAAAACAAGAGAGTCTGCTCTTTTTGAAAAACATATTTGCTTTTAATGGATGTCTTATGCAATTCTTGTACTGGTTCAGATGGATGGGATCTCTGTAGTTTTTTACTGGGTGTGGGTGCATGAGCTTGATGCATGAGATGTAATTCTAACATTATAAAAAAATGTGTCAATTCAGGATTATGATCACAAAGTAAGTCTGTGAACATAAGTCTGTGCACAAATTTACCTGACGTCCTCAGGGAAAACTAAATGTTATTGGTTTGTTTTCTGCCTTCATTTTGCTTCTGCCTGTGTCAGAATGCTGGTGAATCAGAGCTCAGCTATCATCCTTGTTTTTCAGCTAATATAGTTAACAACAGGACTCTCTGCCCTCCAATGATCATATCCATCCTTCCACAGAGCCACACGTTCCTGTGGAAAACATGCCGTATCTGTCACTACAGCTTCCTGTGTTAAAGAATTACACCCAGAAACGGATGGGTCACAACAGGCCCCTCTCTCTCAATCTTTCTGTCCTTCTTTTTCTTTTGATCAAAGAACACATACTTGCTTTTTAACTTGGCCAGTTCTTGATAAACATTATTGCCTTGTTAAACTCTGCTGCTATTTTGTTGCCATACCTCATAAAACACAATTAGGCGGATGTTCAGTAAATTTAAACTGTTAAAAATGTTGTTCTGGCTTCTATCTAACATGCAAAAGGGATGTCTAATGCTTAGGGTGCAAGACTCACTTTGAATAATAAAAAAACGAAATGTTTTTCTGCCTCATTCTTTCTGTCTAAACTTATCTTTGAGAATAAATTGCCTCCTTTTTCTAAACTAATAAAACAAAAAAGGAATGTAGACAAAGAATTCTTGGGATTACAATGGGAAAATGTGAGAGCTTCAAACTGTTTTCTCTCCCTACATGTCATTTCTCTTTTCCTCTTTTTGCTTTGCTCCTCCTTGATCTCTTTGCCTGCTACTGTACTAATTATGTGTTTACTGTCAATAAAACTGAGCATAATATTTTATTAGCCCATATATAGGCTCAATTTCCAGCAATGACAACATTTTTCCTGGTCTTCACAGTCCTCTGAATGAGATTACTACTGCCTCTTGTGTACATAGTGAACATATGTTTTGTTGTGCATTGTGATATTAATATTTGTGCAATTTATTTAATCTCATATTTAGAGAGTTAGGACTCTAGTAACTAAACAACTTCAAACTAGTTCTAAATTCTACTATGAGATTCTACACAAGTTTCTTAATTTCTCTGTGCTCCTTTCTAAGTAAGCACCAAGATCACATGTGTACCTTGACAAATGAAACACACTGAAGCAGGTCTATACAAACAAAACAAAAAAAAGGATTTGGTTATGCATGTTTAACCTAACTGGGATGTTTTGTTTGTCTGAAGCACCTGATGTATGGAAGATTTTGGACTATTCCCACTAAGATTCATGGCTTTGTTGATGCCTTTTCTTTGCATGTGGCTATTTTCATTTACTCTCCACTGATATCTTTCTGCCTTTCTTTTGCTGCCAGAAGATCTCTGCCTGTCTTGTCTTGATCTAGGTTGACTTGACACACTCTAGAGAATGTGGGCAAGAAAAACAGACAAATGCAGGGTTAAAATTATATATACATAATTTATATATACACTCTTAAAAATAAAGGTGCTTCAAAAGGTTCTAAAAGCGATGCCATAGAAGAACCATTTTTGGTTCCACAAAGAACAATTCAGTCAAAGGTTTTTTAAAGAACCTTCTCTTTCTTACCTTTTTATAATCTGAAGAACCTTCTTTCGCCACAAAGAACCTTTTGTGAAACCGAAAGGTTCTTCAGATGTTAAAGGTTCTTTATGGAGCCATTTAGACAAAAAGGTTCTTCTATGGCATCATGAAGCACCTTTATTTTTAAGAGTGTATATGTAACATTATATATATGTGTTTTAATAACATACATAAACATACATGTTAGCCATGTTAGATTGGTCACCATTATTATGTATTATTTTGCGTGATTGTGCCAGTAGGAAATATCAGTAGTTTACATTTGCAAACATTCATTTTGCCATGAATGTGTTTCTGTATACAAGTGATAGGAGGGGGAAGAACAAAATACCAGCGTCAAATCCCATATGACATACCAGGTTTCAGACTGCTGGATTTAGTTAAAGGTGTGGTGGGGGCAATATGATGTCACCCCACCCCAAGGTTCTTTGATAAAGTAGGCAGTTATAGCTGGTCCCTTCTCTTTCCCTCTAAGGAATGAAGTACTGGGAATGTTTGCAGTCAAAGACAGTTACGGAGTCACATAGACAGGCCCATGCTGAGCCATTAAAAGATCCAGCTGAAATAAAGTAATGTATTAAACAGCAAACTCTGCGTCTTTAATTATTAAAAAGTGACACACTCATAGTCTCGCCTCTCTTCAGCAGCCAATCAATTTTGTAGCAAATGAGAAATTTGTCTCAAAAGTATGTGAAATAACATCCTTAGACTGCATTTCAAAATATTTGGCCTCACTATAATAGTGAGAACATCACTATTACATGACCGTAACCTGACCCACTAAAATGTACACACAGATTTAAATCAAAATAGGCTGATTTATGAGTTTGGACCACAATTTTATACCCTGTGCAGTATAAAGGTTGGATAAAATCCAATGTGTCTTGAGGGAAAAGCGTGTTTTGTGCCTTTTAATGTGACCTGTGTCCGAGTGTTTTAGTCAAGATAATTTTGTTCACTTAGACAATGGAAGTTCAAAATGAAATGAATAGCCTATTGTTACCTCAGAACTTGCAACACAACTCGAAGCTCTCTGTTGAGCAGCAGCAGCAGCAGCAGCAGCAGTGTTCGTGCATCAGGCAGATGGAGCAGATACAGGCGCTCTGAGTCTGAACAGGGTGACATCATACCTTTACAATCTGAAGGCGCGGCCGCCGGTATCACGCCAGCTCGAGACAGAAGAGTAGCCCCCTCTTTGATACTTTACCAATTAAGGTTCTCGCATTAAGACCAGAGAGGACAGAAGGAGGCAGAGACGACTAAGGGGTGTCACTAGTGGTTTTTTCTTGAGTTCAACGAGCAAGCTTTTCCTCCAGGGACACTCGTCGGCTCCGGGAGGGTCGTACAGTGAGGTTTCTGCACTGTGCTCCAGTCAAGTTCACTCTCCGCTGCCTGTGCCACACGCAGACTCCGAAGGAATACAGGAACAAGAGTTACTTCAAGACAAGCATCGGAATGTAAGTTATAAAACCGTGGTTTTGAGCCTGGTCGGCTTACTTTTATTCCGGTTCAAATCTAAGTTCGCTTAGGGTTCAAAATCATTGACGCAGACGTTCCCCACTAAACGTCTTGTATTTTGCGTAAATGTTTCTTCAAGCGGGATGGGTGAAGGGCGTGCAGCGTAGTGTCCGTAATTGCGCTGAATGACTGGATATCACATTCTTGCGTACCTATAAGTGCCATGCAAGCTTAAAGACATGTGAGGCGTACCTATACAATATTGCAAAAATGAGGAGACTGGATAAAACGAAACAAGCAAACGATAATTAAAAATGTATTTATATTAAAGGCTGTGTAGGCTCTGCAAATGCAAATCTAAATATTAATATTTACTTCATATTAATATTGCATGTCATTTACAAAAAGTGTATAAATCCGAAGCTCTTGAGGTTTTGGCGCATCACTGTCGTAATCTAATTAAGGCCTCCTCACCAAATAAGGGAAAATATGGAAAGATCCGCGAGCACTTCATCCTTTGAAGTGAGAGTTGCGCGCGCCCCCCCATGCTCGAGGAAAATCTTGCACGAAACATCGCGACATCACCTGGATGACAGTCGAGAGACAGTAGGGCTCGTGCAAAAACATCAGCTTTTACAGTAAAGTTCTTTCTTGATGGGAGAACAGGGCTAGTTGTCACAAGAGCTATGTATCAGTAACTATAATGTCAAGTCAAAAGTCCAATTACACAAATGTGTGTTTTCTCCAGAAGTCGTTTTGTATGTTGGTTTCAAACACATATAGCACAAAACCGTCTGAAATTGAGGGTATTTTGGTGAATTACGTCCTCCAAAATAAAATGTTTGTATCATTATATTTTTGTTATAGCTGTTCCTTAAACAAGTGAGCACAATAAAACCACATTGGCATACATTCAGACGAGTCAACTATGAATGAAAGCATATTTCATTTGAAAGGTTGGATTGTGTTTGTGTAAATAGACATTTTTTTAAATAAATGTGCAAGTTGTCACATTTGTATTTATATTTAGCAGGATCCATTGTGACAACTCACCCCAAGTGACCCTGCTTTTAGTCAGCCCACTTGCAATGAACTGTATCTTTTTTCCCGAGCAACAGTGGTCAAAATGTTCAGTAGATTTTTGTATCCAAGGTTTTAAGGTATATGCTTAAATTCACTTTCAAATGTAAACCTGCCCTGAGGAATATTCACTGCAGTACAAAAATGTGACAACTAGCCCCTAGCACTTGCAGTGCTATAATTATTTGCGTTTAAAATAATATAAAACACAACTTAGCTGCTCATATTTTTCTGTTTGGTTTCCATGTGCACAGAAGCAATAATAAAGCCACATCCTGTTGACAAAAGAATAAAACACCTTTACAAAATACCCATAGCGCCATTCTCCCCCTCAGTGTGTAATCTGTGTTTTTCACTGGTGCAGACGAGATGCACATCAGTCTTTGCGGCTGACAGCCAGTATGAGGGCTAACCACACTTTTCAGCATGGCTGAATCATGGCATCACGTGCCATCTCCACTTCACTATTTTGACAAGTATCTGTCCTCAAATGAACCTAACATTATAATGATTATACTAAAGACAAAATGATTACGTTTATCTTGGTTGAACTCACTACACTGATAGCATGTTTTGATGATATCAAAGTAATGAAATGTATGAAATTAATAATGATTATTATTATTAGGGTTTCCTACAGTTATGTTCACCATAGTTAACAGCTGGGAGTTAATATCCTTCTGTCATCAGGGTGACTGAAGAGTGTAACACAGTGTTCTTTTCAGCTATGTGCCTCAAATAATATTCCCATATTTGTCTGGTGCATATTAGAGTATTTTAGAAAACAATCCCATTTTTGGATTTTTTATTTTGGGTCCTGTAAAAATGCACTTGAAAACCCATCCTGCTTGGTAGACATGATATTTTATTTATTTATTTATTTTTTAAATAGGCCTAATTCAAATATGTAGCTTGTGTGAATGTTATATATTAAATTTAAAAAAAAGAGAACCTGCTGACTGAGATTATTTCAGTCATGACTGAATCAAATTATAAACTGGACTAAAATATTGCTTTTTTTAACCATCAATAAGCGTTGTATGTGGAGATGTTGGGTAGAAGGAACATAAAATCAGCCTGTCATACTTCATATTTCCTGCAGGTGACGCCAGAGTACAATATGGCTGCAGTAGTGACTTGTTCTGAACGACTGACTTGTTTGTTCATCCTTTGTTTCTGAGCACTGGCCTATTTACAGTTAGACTGCATTGTGGACATGATAATATCTCATGGGGTTTGAGAACAATAGGACATTGGTGATGTTGTTAACTGAAAATAAAACCAAAGAGATATAAAGTTATCCGAGGACTATAAATACCTAGCTATGAATGAAGTCCGTGATCTTGAGACTGTCTGACATGAAGTAACCTTATCGGTTAAGTTGTGACACTGTGATGAAAGCTTAATGACAAGTCTGAGCATTTCTTCTTCTCATCTTATGCTCTGCTAGAAATATAAAGTTTTCCCTGAGAATAAATATGAAGAGACAAAGAATGAGAGCAAGAGTAGGCCTATAACACATTATGTGGTTATGTAGATGTTTTATGATGGGGCGGGGAATTGGAGAGGGGGTCAGAGGGGCATCGGTGGCTCATTACATGAAGGGCATTCCACAGATTCTCCTGGAGAGACAAACGCTGAAAAATGCTCTAAAGGGAAACATTCTTTTTGGACTGCGTCCTCACACACTGTTTTGGCTCATTTGCCTTATTTAGACAAATGTGGGATTAATGCAGTTCTAAATTTTCTCTTACAAAATGGCTACAAGGAGGGTAGAGATCCGGCCAAGATTTTTATTCACACATTGGGTATTCAAACACCTCTTTAGAAATATTTTCAACTTTCTTACTCATCTATTGTGAATTTTCACTTAGGTTATTTGGACACCTTATCCAACTGCAGTTCATAATTTGATAATTGGCGGCATTACATCAACACACGAATATGGCAAAGTAGAACATTTGCTTAGATTTAGTCTGGACTTTATCTAGGCTATATGTGTTGATAAATGCATAAAGTGAAACACTATTTTAGTATCAAATAAAAATATTTTTTAAACATGACAAAACATATACATAAGATACAACAGAGCTTTAATTAAATTCTGTGTAACACAAATGATTTATTTAATTGAAATCGCTTTCTCACGTCAGAAGAGGTATACTTCGAAATACTGATTTTGAACGATATTTTAAGTATTTTTGTCAGTACATGATGCGACAGAGGTTTATGCACACTTGACATTGCGTAATATCCCGTGAATGCTGTATCATGTGAGCTGTTTTCAGACCAGTTACCGTACACAAATGAATGACACACAATGGCATACTTTCATTCAGCAACTTCTTAAAAACTGAATAAGTTTTATAGAATATGTTTGAAAATGTCCACGTACTTCAGCCATGTGTCGATGAGAAACACAAATGTAATTAAACGCATGTGTATTTTAGCCTGATTTCAGTCCATTCTTTGTTTTCCCTTCTAGTCACATAACTTTGGAAAGAAGATAACGCAAATTGTACAATTCCTCAAGACTCCACCCAAAAAGCGAGACAGCGAATTAGTGCAGGAGACCCGAGTCGATAAAAATGAGTCAACACACACGCCCCCACCAGTCGAGCGCCGCCGCTCCCCTATCCAACGCTTCTCTCTCCCCGGACAAGGACGCAGACATGCCCGCTACAGAGAAAGATCTCGCCGAGGACGCGCCATGGAAGAAGATCCAGCAAAACACATTCACGCGTTGGTGCAACGAGCATCTGAAATGTGTCAATAAGCGCTTAGCGAACCTGCAGACGGACCTGAGCGATGGGCTCCGGCTGATCGCGCTTCTGGAGGTGCTCAGCCAGAAGAAGATGTTCCGCAAGTTCAACCAGCGCCCCACGTTCAGACAGATGCAGCTGGAGAACGTCTCTGTGGCTCTGGAGTTCCTCGACAGGGAAAATATCAAGCTGGTGTCTATAGGTATGTTCTGATTTCAATCGAACATTGCACTTTATTAAATATAGTATGTAAGTTATAAAACAAAGCTTGTGGCATCCAATATGACCCGGCATTTGGCCAACAAACAGGGCATTACATTTTAGACAGGCCACAAAATAACGGGAAAGAATGATGGGAACCAAGGCCTTTGTGGCCACGGATTGTTTTGTGCACATTTGTATGATTGTCTCACGAGTTGCACGTGTTTTGTGAACTTTTTGTAGCTTGTTGCTCATGCAGAGGGTTGTGAAAATAAGATAAGATTGCTTTAATCGCCTTTGAAGTTGAGAATCTGACAAAGAAGTGAGGAACCACAGTCGCAACATTCAACTGTTATAAGTCCAGCCCTGAATGTCGTAAAGCAGCAGCAGACATCGTGGCGAATAGTTTGGGGTGGTTTAACCCTAGTTTGAGTGCTGAATGAGTCCATTTTCAACAAGTGCACCAAAACTTTGTTTTCTGCATTGATGCAGTAAAAGGGTGGGGAAAAAACCTGTACTGTTCCTCTTAATAGGAATAGTTATCACTTCCCACGCTAGAGGCTTTTATTTCAGTGAAGTTTGCTTTTTGGTATTTTTTTTTTATTGTCCGTGTCCATTTTTTATTATAGTTCAGTGAACATGGCCTTCACCGGTGGCACAAAGTAGAATTATCGATCCACGAGGACACGCCTTCCTCTCATGAGGAGCACAGCTGTCTTCAACAATTTAATGTGGTTGTTTTGGGTGTCAACGGTTTAACTGAGGGATTAGAACATAAAGTTGCACAACATGGCTTGTGTTGGAGATGTCAAGACATGGTTCCTTCATTCAGTGCTGGTGTGATTGATTGATTGATGACTAACACTGTGACACACCCTCCAGTTTATGGCTCATTTCTGCATCTAACTGAAGTTCATTCAAACAAGATTGCATTTAGCATTTCCTCTTTATTACAAAACAAATTGCTCAGCCTAGTAAGAGAGAAGCTGGGTTATTGTAATGTAAAATTGGCATGAATTTGAAAATGCCCCTTTTTGCTTTAATGACAGCACTCCAGTATCATAATCAAGTTTTACATGGTTTACATTTGGTTTTCATGTTCTCCTGATTGATTTAAGAGAATCTTGAGCTTCAGTGGAGCAAAATCTACTATCTGTACAGTCACATGATCTGTCACAAGTTTGCATCTTTGATTCATGTCCTAGAAATAGTGCAGTATCTTTAGTTTTTCATTTTTCTTAAATTCTATATTTTAGGTTTTTCAAAAACCTAAACGTTTTTGATAATTTTCAAGTTTAAACTAGCTTTTTAATTCCAAGATGTTCAGTCCTGACAGATCATTCTGTCTTAGTGTTTTAGTATAATTTGTTCTCTTCCGGAAGCCCATGCTTTCATCAGTAGAGCCACAACCCAATGGCTGTAGGGTTTTGCTCTTAATGGGCGCATTTCTCAACAGCGCCCAGAGGGCATAAATAAACATCCTCTTAGATGGTGCAATCAAGGATTATTCAGCAATTGCACAATATTTGTACTTCGAAACCCCTTCATCCCTTACTGTTAATATGAGCAAACCGTTTTGCTGGACTGAGTTGCTCACCCACAGGTGATGGTGTAATTTTTTTATGATGGCATCTAACAGCCAGTGAAGCATTTTTCACCATGTATGGGAGTTATTTGCATCCTTAGGAATTCAATATGCTTATTAGTTGGGGAATGTGTTTTTCTAGTCATTGCTATGAGTTTTTTTGTAACTGGAACTGTTTGTATCATTGACTGTTCTTTCTTTGCAATAAGAACATTGCAACATGAATGTACAGAGAATTACTGAGCAAGCATAAAGGTGGTATGTGTGTACCCCTGTCATGACAGGCCCCATATTTTACCTGTCTACGAATATAGTGCTGCCTTCCAAAGCCTGGAAGAGCATGACAGCTCTATCTCGGTCTTCATCTGGGTGGGGCTCATACAAGAGCTTTCAAGTGTGGAGCCTAGAGACGTGCTAATCTGTTTCTTCATCTGGCGTGTTGGTACTTAAATGTGCTGTAACAAAACACGATCTTGATCAGCATAGCCTTTTTAACCATATTTAGGACACTTAAGAACATTTGATGCTGTTCAACAAAGAAATTGCTCGATGTCTTGTCTCAGTTGAGGTGATTTTTAAATGCAATAATTCTGAATAAGTCAGAACAATGAATTTGAGTATAATTGTCTTCGTTCAGCTTGTCAAAATGAGTTACAAGTAAAGACTTGATTCTGTTGTGTAGGTGTAATGTATGCCTAGAGGTGCAGAATAGAGAAACTTTATGCATTGGTTCAGAGCCTCTGAGATGCGGTAAGGAATCTTGGGTTTACTGCAATATATGTACATGACCTCAATCATTTTTGGTGACGCAATATATTGCCCATTATATTTACTTAAAAATTGATGTCACCATGTTTTTTGCATTCCACTTGTGCCCATGTCTTTTGCAGCTTCTCATACATAACGTGGTCTAGTCATGTGGTGCTAGTTCAAATAAAAAAAATGCTTCTACAAACAAAGTTTAATCTGCAGATGTGGTCTTGTTTAGGTATCTGTGCCTTTGTGCATACGAATATCTGACTGACTGCTAAGTAGTGATTGTGTTTTTCAGCAATAGTGTGCACCCTTCATTTACAGAGAAAAGAATGTCAGGAAAAAATCTGTAGATGGAAAAATCTCCATACAAGTGCTTTGTGCATTTTTCTTTTCTAGTTGTTACTTTGCACTTTTTGTTAGAAAATGTTTATTTACTATTTAATCAAGTTTAAGGTATCTAATATTTTGATATTTATTTCCATGATCTAAATATTCTTAAAAATGTAAAAGTTTGTCATTTGGAAGTGTGTAGGCCTTCTTGCGTTATGCTGTTACCTTATGTTTATATATTCAGTGGCATAAAAAGGTCTTTTAAAATGACAATTATTTATCACAATTATTTCTGGGGTAATATATCGCACAACAAAAAGTTATCGTGACGGACCTAGTTCTGACCACTTGAGGTTGTTGTCGGGTTAAGTCTTTCCCTGGTCATCACATTTAGTTGATAAAAATTCTCACTATAACACGCACTTAGCTTTTCAGTGTTTTTATTTAAGTTTTAAGCTGAATTGTTAAAGGTAAACATTTTATTTATAAAGACTTATAGATCTAAATGGAGAGGTATGTAGTTATTTAACAGGTCAATAGCTGAGGTAGGCTTGCTGATGTTCCTGCTTTATTGGCAATGCCAGGATTTCCTGTTCGTTTGTGCGACAGTCCTGTGACAATGGAGCTCAGCAGTGGGGCATTTTTCCAGCTGCCTTTGTTGCAGAATTTATTTTTCCCATTCGTTTTCTCCATGGGGATTAAAAAAGCTGAATAAAGTTCTAAGACATGAACCAAACCAACCAGATAAAACGGAACCTTAGATTTTGATTTGAAAGCAAAAAAGGTATCTAATAGTGGGATGCCTGACTTAATTGTCATGCACAATGCTTCATGGGAATGGGAGTTTGCCGCTGAGCTCTTTTTGGCATGGTTTTCTATGGTTATAGTGACAGCTTGGTGGATCCTGTTCAGGATTATTGGTAGTTCTATGCTTGACATCAAACTTGAAATCTCACTCTATAGATGCATATATTGTTGCTTTAATCTCTGAGCTCTGTTGTGAAAGGCAGAAAATAAAACTGATTTTACTTCTGGAACCCAACTGCTGCACTCTAGTGCTCTTGAACAGAACTTTCACATCACTGCAGCTGCTTTAAATATGAGAAACTAAAGTTGGCGTAAACTGAAGTACATTCGGTGTACTTATGCCTACTTGCACCAGCGAATAAGTGGCATGTGTGCAAGTGTGCGTGATTATGTATCCTCACACCCTTCACCACACTGGAAAGCACCCTATGGCAAGTCTCACCAGTGCTCTTTTAATTGGTCACACTTGAACCGCCAAATTTCTGCATAAACAAAAGAATAAGGTGATTTTTGCACTTGAATGTCTCTTTTGTGACTCAAATGTTGAAGTTCCACTTTACTGTGGAACTGTAAAGAATTTTTAAGGTTGTTGTCACCCTGCTAGACAAAACTGCTGCATGGAAACCACATGAAGACATCTGCCACGCGCTCTGTATTCTCCAAAAAGCCTCATGACTACAAACTGAGACAGACAAATAGGTAGGTAGACCCGATAAACGGACGCAGCCTGGAGTGGAGACCGTGAATTAAGATGAGTAAAATAGAATGTGGCTAGGCAATCGATGAAAGGGGGAAAAACTCTTCCTCTGCTGAGCATAGATTGCTGCAATTCAGTTTTTCCTCCTCCTTTTGGAGATAAGAAATTGAATTTGACTGAAGTTAAGCTAATGCAGAGAAATTGGGTTTTTTGCAATATTTTTAGACTGAGGGTATGACTTACTCATTTTGGTTGAAGGGAGGTTTCCTAATGGGTAATATTGCATGGCACTTCTTTGATCTGACAACCCATAGAAGAATGCATCACCAAATTTTATTTATTTTTTACATGCTAGTGTAAGACTTCTTTCAAGAATTGTCTAATGGAGATGGTAGGGTGATTCACCCTTGGTTTCAGGAAAGAATCCAGCACAATTGGCACTTATCTGATTGTCCCAAGGCATTTATCTCCACCCCTATTTAAGAGCAGAGATTTATATTCGCGGTCACACTGGCAGAACTACTGATTAATGGAAATATCGCTGAACATGGCCACATCTTTAGTGATCTTGTTAAAATGTAGGCTGGCCTTGTATGTCTTTGTGATGTATGGATTGTGGCACTAAACACGCTCTATTGGCTTGACATAATAAAAATCGTATGTTTAATATGGACCGATACTCTCCTGGCCTCTTTTTTGAGGTGAAGTTGATGGGACTGGGTTTTGTCCAGCCACTAAAGAACCAAGCCAAATGACAATCCAGCTCTGTCAATATGGGGTTTTACAAAAGCACTACCACAGCAGTTTTCTGCTAGAGTCAGTTTTCCCTCCCTCACTCCTTCTCTTCCTTTCCCTGCCTCCCCCTGTTCCCTCCCTCTCCCAGCTGTAATCAGAAACCCCTGTGCAAGGGAATGGGTGGCCTGCCAGGATCAAGTTTGATTCTGCCCTTTTAAGGCTAAAAAACCAAGGGGAACATTTCCAGAGAGAGAGGGAGGAAAGGAGGGAGGGACATTTGGAAGTCATACAAAGTAAAAGAAAAGGAAGTTTTCTTGCAGAGTTCATGCTCCTAATGTCGTGTATTAGATGTGCTCTGTTTTGAAAACCGAAGTCGGGATGCACAGAATTTTTGACATTTCTATGCCACGTGGTCCTCATGAAGACCTGTGGCACAACAGTTGTTTTTATTTTATTTGTTTTTTTTAAGTTCTTCAAACTGCAGATGTTTGAGATAAAAGAAACATGCGGAGCGGCACTAGTAGCATTGTGTGCGACCCATGTGGTGAAAGTTTATCATGGTGTTAAACTGAAATATAACATTGAATCACACAGAATGTTATATCTTAGAAAATCCAGGCACCCCTAGTTAACACTCTTAAAGTTGGCATTAAATGGAAATATTACTATATTTTCTATAGTCTATTTTATATGTTGTAAGCGATTCATCCATGCATGGGTTTCTTCTCGTTATTAATCAAATAATAGAATTATCCAATCACGTAGTCTGCTTAAACCTGCCCCGTTCTTCCAATCAGCTGCAAGCTCTCATTCAGATCTGCCTCCATCCAATCATCAACTGATGGCCAGGACTAAATCCCACCCTAAAAAAAAAAAAAAATTCCTATATATTGTTGCTGTATAATTCCTGATAATCAGTACTGTCGCGTTTTCCATGACTCTGATTGCATTTGTGTATAGATGTCCTGATGATAAGACCTTTTTGGAATGCGTGCAATTTCCTCAACCCTCCTCTACGGCCGTGCGCAAACATGAAACCCCCACTGCTGGAAAAGGACCTCAACTTTGTGAATGAAAAGTTATTTGGCTAATTATCTTACAGAAATGTATGAAATGCATCTCGGGACGAACACTCCTCCTCATCCTCGGCGTGTCTTCAGACATCTGCAGTGTGTTATGTTGTCTGGCAGTGTGGGGTCAAGGTTGAGGGTTGACGTCAGAGTGGCTGAAGTGATTTGGCAGGTCCAGACAGGGGGTGAGTCATGGGAATGAATCTGTGCTCTGATCCACTACTGATGACTCGGCACTCCCACATGGCTCGAACAGGAAGGCCACAACTCACCAACCCTGTTTCTCTGTCCCTCCTTGTCCAAGTCCTTGGTTGTGTCTGAAAGCTTGGCAAGCAGAATATGGTGTGGTAGGAAGGTAACGAAGCACATGCGAATCAAATGTTTGCATAACATTGTCTACCAAGATGCCTTCATTTGATTGGCAGCATATTTTTGCCTTTAAGCCACAATGGTTTGTGTGTGGTCGATGGTTGGTAGAAAATAACAGCATGTGATGGAGCTGTGTAAATTTATCTAAGAATATATGACTCCTCATGTCTCCTGAGAAATAAGCATTATGGTCACTAAATATTTGCTTTGGTTATCTTGAAATCTCTAGATTTGTTTTGGATCATCAGACATGATGTCATGATGCCTTCATGCAGAAAACATCAAGTTTAGTCATCGAGTGACTGGGCAGGAATGCCGCTTCCTTGGGTTTCGAACACAAGCCATCTCTGTCCTTTTGTATATTTTGTCTTTGATCGTTTTAGTCACCATCTTTTTTTTTTGTGGTTCTCTCCCTGTCTTTCCGTCATCGATCTCTTTCTCAGCCTCTTTCATTCATCTTCTCTTACTCACTGCCAGCTTTCTCTCTCGGACGTGAAATTCATGTTTTGGGAATTTGATGGAGAGCTGTGAGCACAAATGTCCTTAAAAGGAATGAGTGTGCTGCGTGTTTCCTGCAGTGTGTGGTGGGAATGCTGCAGCAACACAGATTCCTGTCATGTTTCATATGTTTGCCATTGTGTGCAGTGCGTTTCCGTGCATGTGTCCCCCTCCGACCCCCACCCACCACATTTAGAAATGGTTGAGGATGGTTGATGACTTGATTAGTGATGTCGCATGTCCGATCTGCAGAATATATATATAATATCTATATATATATATATATATATATATATCTAATCTTATAATAATATATACATATACATATATATATCATACATAAACTACATAGCATCACACAGTGGGAAAAAAAGTATGTAGTCCCCACCAATTGTGCAAGTTTTCTCCCACTGAAAAAGATGAGAGAGGCCTGTAATTTTCATCATAGAGTTTCATCATTTCAACTATGAGAGACAAAATGAGAAACAAATCCAGAAAAATAACATTGAAGGATTTATTAAAAGAATTTATTTGCAAATTATGGTGGAAAATAAGGATTTGGTCAATAACAAAATTTAATCTAAATACTTTGTTATATACCCTTTGTTGTCAATGACAGAGGTCAAACGTTTTCTGTAAGTCTTCACAAGGTTTTCACACTCTGTTGCTGGTATTTTGGCCCATTCCCCCATGCAGATCTCCTCTAGAGCAGTAATGTTTTGGGGCTGTCGCTGGACAACACGGATTTTCAACTCCCTCCAAAGATTTTCTATGGGGTTGAGTTCTGGAGACTGGCTAGGCCACTCCAGTACCTTGAAATGCTTCTTACGAAGCCAATCTTTCGTTGCCCGGGCGGTGTGTTTGGATCATTGTCATGCTGAAAGACCCAACCATGTTTCATCTTCAATGCCCTTGCTGCTGGAAGGAGGATTTCACTCAAAATCTCACAATACATGACCCCATTCATTCTTTCGTTTACACGGATAGTCGTCCTGGTCCCTTTGCAGAAAAACAGCCCCAAAGCATGATGTTTCCACCAACATGCTTCACAGTAGGTATGGTGTTTCTTTGGATGCAACTCAGCATTCTTACTCCTCCAAACACGACAAGTTGAGTTAACCAAAAAGTTCTATTTTGGTTTCATCTGACCATATGACATTCTGGATCATCCAATCCTCTTCTGGATCATCCAATTGCTCTCTAGCAAACTTCAGATGGGCCTGTACATGTACTGGCTTAAGCAGGGTGACACGTCTGGCACTGCAGGATTTGATCCCTGGCGGCGCAGTGTGTTACTGATGGTAGCCTTTGTTATTTTGGTCCCAGGTCTCTGCAGGTCATTCACTAGTTTCCCCCCGTGTGGTTCTGGGATTTTTTTTGCTCACAGTTCTTGTGATCATGTTGACCCCACGGGTGAGATCTTGCGTAGAGCCCCAGATCAAGGGAGATTATCAATGGTCTTGTATGTCTTCCATTTTCTAATAATTTCTCCCACAGTTGATTTCTTCACACCAAGCTGCTTACCTCTTGCAGATCTCAGTCTTCCCAGCCTGGTGCGGTCTAGCAATTTTGTTCTGGTGTCCTTTGACAGCTCTTTGGTCTTGGCCATGGTGGAGTTTGAGTGTGACTGTTTGAGGTTGTGGACAAGTGTCTTTTATACTGATAACAAGTTAAAACAGATGCCATTAATACAGGTAACGAGTGGAGGAAAGAGGAGCCTCTTAAAGAAGAAGTTAAAGGTCTGTGAGAGCCAGAAATCTTTGCCTGTTTTAGGTGACCAAATACTTATTTTACCGAGAAATTTACCAATTAATTCTTTAAAAATCCCACAATGTGATTTTCTGGATTTTTTTTTCTTTCTCATTTTGTCTCTCATATTTGAAGTATACCTATGATGAAAATTACAGGCCTCTCTCATCTCTTTAAGTGGGAGAACTTGCACAATTGTGGGCTGACTACATACTTTTTTTTTGGCCCACACACGATGTGTTGGTGTGTGTGTGTGGTGTGTGGGTGGGTGTGTGTGTATATATTATATATATATATATATACAAAATACAAAATTAAAACAATGCTTAGCACAGTAATGAGGCTAGCAACATTGTATAGATCAACAAGAAGACTATAATATCTTTCATTGCGCAAAAGTATTATAATAGGAAAGGGTGTGGCTCCAATTCGAAGTTGGCACACGCGCTTAGCCATCCCCGGTGTCAAAATGTTGCGTTTGTTTTTTGTTGTTCTTATACTCTACATTCAACTGTTTATAAAATCCAGAACAGTCTGTGAACGCCTCCTAAGAAATTCTTTTGATCAATGTGGAACAAGACTCTAAATCAGCCTAATTACATGGGGCTCATGCTGACTAGTAGACTCGTCGTTAAAACATCCTAAACCCCAATCCCAAATGCACCCCAAAAATTGTCCTGAAACATTAGCTCACTTTACATTTTTACTCATTTATTAGATTTTTGGGAACCGTAAACCACAGCATGCTTTTCTGTCTGTGAGGGTGGGCTGCTGGGGGGTGATAAATAAGCATCAGTTTTAAATGCACAACCACTCAATCCCAGTTCCATTGAGCATCAAGGTCTTTCCTGTGAATTTAACCATTTGAAACGAACTGGCAAAGGATTTTGAGATGTCAAAAGCAGATCAATACCCAAGGCTCTAGAGGCCAAAAAATACTGCATTACGAAAAATAACTGGGGATCATTTTATTTGTACAGCCCTCAGGATGTCTGTGTAAGCCCTGCTTTAAGCTGATGGTAAGGTCCGCCTCTAATACCTTAAACAAGCGCCAACAAGTTCCCATGTAATAACACTCTTTTTGTTATTTCTCTGTCTTCTCTTCACTGCCATAACAGTGAATCATACTGTAATAGTCACTCATCATAGTCTGCACACTTGTATTATGCTGATTTGGGTTTGTTTATAATATTTCACTCATATTTTTTTCCCGTTAGTACCCTTGTAGGAATAAGATTAATCATAGTCCAAGGCAGCACGATCTACAGGACGTTCCACTAGAGCTGACTCTGGAAGAATTTGGTGATACTTAAACTTCCCCTTCCAGCATTAACCATAATGGCGCTTCTTTATAGGTCCATAAATTTCCATATTATTGCTCCGATTCTGAAGCACATGCCCAGTGTGTTTGGTCTGTGAATAAAGGGATCAGGGAGGGTTCAATAGCACCTTCACCAGAAGCCAAGATGAATTCCAGCAGGCTCTGGGGGCTCATGGTTTGTAAACCGCACCGGGAGACCAGAACTAGAGAAAAATGCGAATGTATTATTTTACATGGCCAAACAAGCGCTGCTGGATAACTGGAACGGGTCAGGAGGGGGATAAAATGTTATGTGAGATCTCACAATATACAGCGCATTCATTGAGTATTTCTGAACCGATCAAATGCTTACTTTCCTCCTTGAGACAATGATTTGCTTATAGATTGAGTTTTGCTGTGTTTTAAAGGGAAAGTTTACCAAAAAATCAAAACTGTAATTTCTCACGTCATACCTCTACTGAAAGTCTGATTTCTCAAAACCTTGGATGATTCAAAAAGTTAACTGTAAAAATCCTTATGAATTAGTTTATTCCAAGTGTTGGATGAGCTCTATGTATGTGCGTTGATCATTACTGATGAGTGAAAGCCTAAACTGAAATAAAATGCTTGATTCATATGGATTAGATATGAATTGTTTACAACATTTTTATGAACCATTAGAAGCTTCAAAGTTGTCAAAGAAATCTAATTTTTCATTAAATTATATTAAATAAAAAAAATAAATAATAATAAACAATGCTTAAACATTACCTAACAAAGAGCGTTACATCTTTTTTTACCATATTTTATTAATCTTCATTGACTTTGTTATAATTCAACTGCTCAGTGGTAGTTCATGTTAGCTCAGTCAGTTCCATTAAATATTAACGGATACAACTTTTGATTTTTTTTCTTTATTGTATTAGTAAGTTTTGAAATTAACATGAATAAATGCTGAAATGAAGCGTACTTAACTTTCACAGTATGGTTCGATCGAAAGTGTCACCTTTGGTTATGAAATGCCAAATCAATATTTTTCTGTATGTCTGGGTTATATCGAAATATTCTCCCCTCCCTTTGTCCCCTGCAAGGTTAACTGCATCCTCAGTGGAGCATGTGTCAGTTAAAACAGGAAGTTGCACTGCATTGCACTGCCCTGCCCAAGTCCTTCCCCAGGGCATGCGAGCGCTATCAAAGAACAATTATCCACGTTATCTTCAAATATGTCTTGATTCTCTCACTGTCCCAGCTTGGATTAGGCCTCACTTACATACTAAATGCAGCATAGGATGTGGTAAGAGTGTTCTGTTTGTGCATTGAAGTTGTTTTGCATTTCTTCTGTAGCTCGGGACGCATGTGCAAGCCTATAACCGGATTTTGAATGGGCGTATGCTCTTGTTAAAGAGAAATGGTAGGGGAAAGGGAAGTGTGAAAGTGTTGTATGAGGGTGGAGATCAGACTATGATCAGATCTTGAAGTCGACACAGGGTGGAGCGACTAGAGGAGGAGATGGGTTTACATTTATTTCCATCCTTTTTAAGAACCGTAAGAGCAGAGCAAATAATAAAAGGCTACCAGACTTCATCCGGCTCTCTTAGATTTCAAATTGAAATTGTCCTGAAATAATCCTCAGATGGGATGGTGCCAACCATCTAGATAGTTTAATCCACAAATGTCTTCTCTGATTATCATCTGCACTCTGAATCTGAAGTCCTGCCAGCATTAAGTCTGATTGTTTCACATGTGCAGTGCAGATACAAGCGCTTCATTGTTTGGTGACCATTTGTGGCATGGTCTGCAACTTATTGCACCGTCTTTGTGCTGAATGATAAAAGTATTCGTTCCAGCTTTATAGATCCAGATGCCCTCAGATGATAAAAATATCTTATTTACTCCAATGCGTTTTGGCAAACTCTATGTAACTCTTCTCTCTGTCTCTGTTTACAGACAGTAAGGCCATAGTGGATGGGAACCTGAAGCTGATCCTGGGTCTGATATGGACTCTGATTCTTCATTATTCCATCTCCATGCCCATGTGGGACGAGGAGGAGGAGACCGAAGAAAGCAAGCAGAAGACACCCAAACAGAGGCTGCTCGGATGGATCCAGAACAAGCTGCCCGAGCTGCCCATCACCAACTTCAGCCGGGACTGGCAGTCAGGGAAAGCCCTTGGCGCTTTGGTGGACAGTTGTGCCCCAGGTGAAATATCTGGGATGGTGTTTTGTGGGAATTTAGAGATCTCAGGGATCTGGTCTGAGAATATATTTAATATATTTAGTATTAAATTTGGTGTTCCTATTAGGCATGTTCAGTCTACATGAATCATGATCAATAGACTTAAATTTATACATTTGCTCAGATTGTTTATATACAGTATTTTTTTTTTAATTAAATTGAATGCATAAATGTTTAAAGAGGTCCCTGCTTAGATTTGTAGTAATAACGAGTAATTCATTGAATCAACTTTTTTTTTCGTGCTGTCGATAGCAACACCAGCAAGTATTTTAAAGCAAGTCTTACACAGTCCTTAGAAAACGTGAGCAAATACAGTTTATTTATTTTTGTTTTTGGTTTGCAGGTCTTTGTCCAGACTGGGATTCCTGGGACCAGACCAAGCCTGTGGACAATGCCAGGGAGGCCATGCAGCAAGCTGATGACTGGCTTGGTGTTCCTCAGGTACTTTATCTTAGATCGGTCATCTCTGGCCTTTTCATTAACTACTGAATAATCAGAGAACAGAATGTTCTAGAGCCCCCACCTGGCATGTTTCTAATTCAATGCAGCAACCATGGCTTTTGTGGTTTCATCATGACCTGAATTGGAAAGGAAACAAATGAAAAAGCATTTGCCTCAGTCACGCCACATGCTGTTTTCACCTTGGTCATAACGGTAAAGTTGCAGTATGCAATCTCACCTATTGCAGTAGTGTTTATGGTTTAACTTAAAAAAAAAAAAAAATTTGACTAGACAAATAGGGAACTGAGTCAAATCACTTTTCTCTCTACTGATGTATCAAAACTACCCAGTGAGGTTTCTTTGTCACGGTGCATGCTGATGGTGTGCCAAGGCTGGCATGTTGCGTGCCGTCAGTTATGCTTGTGGTTAGGTGTTTCCGTCCCTAGGGCTGATGTTACTATGATACAGACTTCTCAATTTGTATGTAATAAACTTCCTGTTGGCAATGGTATGCTAAAAACACGCTTGTTTTCATGTTGGTTAGTGTTAAATTGCATGCCGTTTTTTCTTCACCAGTGATCACATCCAGAAGAAATCGTTGATCCAATGTTGAAGAGCACTCGTTTGACGTACCGTCCAGTTCCCCAAAGCCAAACTCAGCCTGGTGCCCCCCCTGCTGCCCAAACTCAACCCAAAATTCCCGTGCCTATGGACCAGGTAAACCGTGACCAGCTGCATATTTGCTATGGTTTTATTTTAGTTATGTCTGAAACTGATTGTTTTAATAAGTGTTTGAGATGCAGTTCTTGGAAAGTGAAAAATCATGGGTATTGTTCTGTGCCATGCAGGTATTGAGCCCACAGGTAATGTTGTGATGAAGAAGGCAGTGTTCACTGTTGAGACCATCAGTGCTGGTCAGGGCGAGGTTCTGGTTTACGTGGAGGATCCAGCTGGCCACCGTGAGGAGGCCAAAGTTACAGCCAACAATGACAAGAACCGCACCTACTCTGTATTCTATGTACCAAAAGTCACTGGACAACACAAGGTACCCAGAAGTGTTTACATGAAAAAGTTGAAACAATGTCTCAACAAAAAAAAAATTACACTGATATTTTAAAATGGGGGCAGTGCATCACCATGTGGAAGCAAACATTCTTGCCTGGTTTTTAATAGACCTTTGTCTGTTCTCCTAGGTGACAGTGCTGTTTGCAGGGCAACACATCTCTAAGAGCCCATTTGAGGTGGATGTGGGAATGGCTCAGGGAGACTCCAGCAAGGTCACTGCCCAGGGCCCAGGACTTGAGCCTGCTGGCAACATTGCCAACAAGACCACATACTTTGATGTCTACACAGCTGGTACTGGTCCTTGATGTATCATACGTTATGCTTATTTTGGTTGTAGATGATGCTTTAAAAATAAAGTATATAAAATAAGCTGTTTATTTATTTTAGCTAAATAAAGATAGGAGTAGACAAAATAAACATCATATTATTCGTTTATCTAAAGAAGTAACATAATTTAACCTAAACCAACCAAAATAAACATTTTTAAAAATAAGATGTTGTTTCTCAGGTGCTGGAGTAGGAGAGGTCGAAGTGGTCGTTATGGACCCCAGTGGAAAGAAGGGCACTGTTGAATGCAGTGTTGAGGATAAGGGCAACAGCAGCTACCGATGCACTTACAAGCCCACTCAGGAGGGCCAGCACATCATCTATATCACCTTTGCTGGGGGGCAGATCTCCAAAAGCCCTTACACTGTCCATGTGGGAGAGGGTAAGATCCAGAGAAGGGCTAAGCATGAATGTATTGTGTGTAAGACAGGAAAGGGAAGTAGGTGGAAGGGATATACACACAGGATTCATTTTAATGAGGCATGGAAAGGCCATTATCACTAAATGGCATGTACAAAACTTCATTTAAAAGTTTAGGTTTCTGTTATCTCTCCTTGTCTGCATTGCTTTTTCTTGCTGTCTTTTTCCTCTGTTTTTCTTCACTGGCAATTGTGTCTCTCCTTTTGAAGGACGGGTTTCGTCTACATCCACTGGTATCTCTCCTTTTCTCTTTGGATCGGCCTCCCTTTGGCTTTTGATGTCTTTTCCTTGGATATGTCTTGGGTACTTGACATGCTGCTTTTCTGTCAATGTCCTGTTGTTTTCAGTTGCCCCTCACTTTAGGCTGCAAACACTTTACAGTGCCAGTGAAATTACATGACATCATTTTGGACCGCTGGTTCTACTGACCAGAAAGTGTTTAACTGCCCATATAAGTGCTAATAGATGTTCGCTTCTCTGGAGACGTGTGTAGACAATGTTATCCATGGCGTTGTAAGCCAAGCAAAATTCCTGTGACTCAGTAATGTGTGGAGCAGTAGTCAAATGGAACATTAAAAATAGCGTTTTATTATCAGACAGTTTTTCCACCAGTATTATTCAGCACTGTAAAGTCATTCTTACCACTTCCTCTTGTAATGCTGTTTGGATCAAGACAAAGAAAGATAAGAATTTACACCACGAGCAGAGCCTAGTATTACTCCCCCCCGTATGCTCCATGTTTTTCTGCGTGCTTTTTTTGAAGAACAGATATGCAGTACAAGTTTCTTTTTATTTTTAAAATAGAAATCATAAATTTCAACTTGTTCCTCCGTTTGTAAATACCAGACACATTTACAGTAATGCAATGTACAATCAAAGTCGGTGTTGCAAGGCATTACATTGAAATGTTGAACATACGGTTTCGAAAGTATGCTCCCGACATTATACATGTTAACATGAGAATATTTTGTTAATGGAACCTACACCGCTCTTCACACAGTTAGCATATTTCAATCCTGTCATGACCACAAAAAGGCTGTTAACTTATGCAAGGATATCATACATTATACATAGTGACACTATTTCTCAATTGTGACTTTAAATTTCACAGTTGTGACTCTCGATCTCACAGTGTATCTTTTATATCTTATTTTTTATTTACTAATAGGGATGTTGCTTTTTCTGTTGAATCCTTTGTTTTTGTAAATAGAAGGGTACACAGTTAACTACAAATTTGTACTAACTTGGTTATGTTCTCACCAGCCTGTAATCCAAGCCTGTGTAGAGCCAAGGGCCGTGGTCTGCAGCCTAAAGGCTTGAGAATCAAGGAGACTGCAGAGTTCAAGGTTTACACCAAAGGAGCTGGCACTGGAGACCTCAAAGTCACCATCAAAGGGCCCAGTGAGTGGATGTCATACTCATTCACAATGTTCACGGTGCCCTCAGTATTAACTTAAGCTACAGTACAGATGTTTTAAGAGCTTTTTACCCAACAACTAAATGTTTTACGCAGAGGGTCTTGAGGAGCCCTGTAAGAAGAAGGAACTGGGAGATGGCGTGTACAGCTTTGAGTATTACCCTACCACAGCTGGGAATTACATCATCACGATCACATGGGGTGGACAACACATCCCACGCAGGTAAATAATTAATCCCATATAGTGGGTTTCTATTCCCAATAAGAGAGTAGTGATTGGACTTGATAAATGTCAATTCCTTTTTCTTGTTTTCAGTCCGTTTGAGTTAAAGATTGGATCTGAAGCAGGACCGCAGCAGGTCAGGGCATGGGGTCCAGGACTGGAGAGTGGTGTGGTAGGCAAGTCAGCTGACTTTGTGGTGGAAGCTGTCGGGGGTGACGGGGGTACTTTGGGTATGTTCCATTAGCTTTTCTTTCATCCGCCTGTTTGAACAGCATACAATTGTATTTCTTAAATCCAATATGAACTTGGGAACTCTCCATTCAGGGTTCTCAGTGGAGGGCCCATCCCCGGCTAAGATCGAATGTGACGATAAGGGAGATGGCTCCTGTGATGTGAGGTACTGGCCCACAGAACCGGGTGAGTATGCAGTTCATGTGCTCTGTAAGAACGAGGACATCCAGCTCAGCCCTTTCATGGCTGAAGTCGTACCTGCTCCAGGAAAAGACTTCTACCCTGACAAGGTAATTAATCTGCCGCCTTTCTAGAAATATTTGATGTGAAATTATTCCTAACATGAGCAGCTGATAGTCCATACTCTAAATGAGTCTGTTGTTGGTAATTCTTATGATGCGTCTCATTTTGTAATTCAGGTGAAGGCTTATGGTCCAGGTCTGGAGAGCGCTGGCCTTTCAGTCGGCAAACCAGCAGAGTTCACTGTGGATGCCAAACTAGGTGGCAAAGCTCCTATAAAGATTCTAGCTCAGGTGTGGATTCTGCTTTATGGCTCATGACTGACTCTTCACTAAAAATCAAAGCACTAACAAGCTCTTTCCCTCTCAGGACCGTGATGGAAACCCAGTGGATGTGCAGGTGAAGGACAACGGTAACGGAACATACAGCTGCAGCTACACCCCTCGCAAACCACTCAAACACACTATGATGGTGTCCTGGGGCGGAGTCAACATCCCAGAGAGCCCATTCAGGGTGGGTAGTCATTCAGATATGGTTAACGTCCTTGGAATCAGTAATGAAAAGTGTTTTAATGTGTTCTCACTGCATTTGTTGTGTAGATGAACATTGGGGCAGGGTGCCATCCCAATAAGGTGAAAGTATCTGGACCTGGAGTGGCCAAGACTGGCCTGAAGGCATTTGAACCAACATACTTCACTGTGGATTGTGCCGAGGCGGGACAGGGTAAGAAATTTAACTCTAAAAGAACTAGATGTAAACTAATATTTTCATGTCTTTTTGGGGCAAATAAGCTTAGTGTTGTTTTTGTCCTCCTGTTTTTCTAGGTGACATCAGCATAGGCATAAAATGCGCTCCAGGTGTTGTGGGACCTGCTGAGGCTGACATCGATTTCGACATCATTAGAAATGACAATGACACATTCACCGTCAAATACACCCCCCCTGGAGCGGGCAGCTACACAATCATGGTGCTGTTTGCTGAGCAGGTAAGAGGAAGCACAAGTGTATGTGGTGAATGGTCTAGTGAGGTTTCTTTTATTCAAACTAGTTTCATTTTCTAGGCCATTCCCCTGACGCCCATCAGAATCAAGGTTGATCCCTCTCATGATGCCAGCAAGGTTAAAGCAGAAGGCCCTGGACTCAACCGTACTGGTGAGGAAAACGTATTTATTAAAATGGGGGGAAAAAAATAATAAGTAGACAATTATTTAGTATGACCAACCCATTCAGTTAAAAAGTTTTCAGTTTTGTTTTTTAGTTTAAAGGGGAATCTCCAATGCTGTTATTTCTTTTCAAGGTGTGGAGCTGAACAAACCCACTCACTTCACTGTGAACACCAAGGCCGCAGGCAAAGCTAGGCTTGACGCTCAGTTTACTGGACCCACCAAGGGAGAGGCGTTCCGTGACTTTGAAATCATCAACAATCATGACGGCACCCACACTGTTAAATACACCCCTGTTCAACAGGTGAGCCAATGTTTGCTCTTGAAGTCTCCATGACTGGTGATGCTTGGTTTTGAAAAGAATATTGCCGTGTTTGAATGTTGTAACTATGGTTTTCTAAATGTTATTTAGCAAATGAGTACTGCTGCAATCTAAGTGCTCATTTTCTTCTGTAGGGCAATATGGGTTTGAATGTCACATATGGTGGTGATCCCATTCCCAAGAGCCCGTTTGCTGTAGCAGTCGCCCCATCCCTGGATCTCAATAAAGTTAAAGTGGCTGGTATTGGAGATAGTAAGTTATCACTTTACTTGTCTAGCTTGCCAGTTAACCTGAAAGTCACGAATGAGAGTTGCTTTGACATCTTTGACTGAATGTAACATTGAAACGTCTGTGAGGCTGCTTTGAAATGTGTTGTGAAAAGTGCTATACAAACAACCTTTGATTGGATTGAATCACCTTTAACCTTTTACAAGTCAAAATTATCTGCTCTTTATTTTTTTAGCAATGACCGTTGGCAAGGATCAGGAGATCACAGTCAAGTCCAAAGGAGCAGGTGGCCAGGGCAAGGTTGGCGCCAAGGTCACAGGTCCATCTGGCAAATCGGTGCCTTGTAAAGTTGAACCAGGCCTGAGCCCAGAAACCAGTCAGGTCCGTTTTATCCCCAGAGATAAGGGACCCTATGAGGTTGAACTGACATTTGATGGCGCCCCCATCCCCGGCAGTCCGTTCCCCGTGGAAGCCATTGCACCTACTGACCCATCTAAGGTAAGGCAGTTTAGAAACCTAGGAATTAAATATTATTGGCAGTTTAACAAGGCGACAACAAGGCGTCAGGAAAAGCTCTTTGTGGGGTGTTTATTCTATAAACTGTAATTTGCTTAATGTTGCACGACTTCTCAGTGAGTGGTTTTGGCGTCGAAGTCCCATATTTGCTTTAGCAGTGGAACAAATATACCCTTTCATTCATATCCCCTCTTCTCATGTATAGGTGCGATGTTCTGGGCCAGGTCTGGAGCGAGCTAAGGTTGGCGAGCCAGGACAGTTTGTGGTCGATTGCACTAATGCTGGTCCTGCTGAGCTGACTATCGAGATCATCTCAGACAATGGCACCGAGGCTGAAGTCCATATTCAGGACAATGGGGATGGAACCTACACCATCACTTACATCCCTCTGTACCCTGGAGCTTATACTCTCACCATCCGCTATGGTGATCAGGATGTGCCAAACTTCCCAGCCAGACTCAACGTGGAGCCTGCTGTGGAAACCGGTGGAGTGAAAGTGTTCGGACCTGGAGTGGAAGGCAAAGGTAGTGTGGTGTTCTCCGGTTTATCAAGCAGGAGTTCCTCTTGTCTTGGCTTATTTAGCCACTTTGAATGTTTGTCTGTAGGTGTTTTCCGGGAGGCCACTACTGATTTCACTGTGGATGCTCGTCCTCTCACCAAAACGGGTGGCAATCATATCAAGACTTGTATCAATAACCCATCAGGCAACCGCACAGAAGCTCTGATTAGAGACCTGGGAGATGGCACCTACCAAGTGGAGTACACGCCCTATGAGGAGGGTGAGTTTCAGCACCACTTTTAAAAATTGTAAAAATGTGGTTTATTATGGGTTGCTTTTACACCAGTCTTCTATATTGTATGTTAATAGGCACACACAGTGTTGAGGTTACATACGATAATGCCCCAGTTCCCAAGAGCCCGTTCTGTGTGCCAGTGACCGAGGGTTGTGACCCAGCACGTGTGCGTGTACATGGTCCAGGACTTCAGTCTGGCATCACTAACAAACCCAACAAGTTTACAGTGGAGACCCGGTGGGTAGATTCAACACTCTGCTATTTGTTTTAATCTTGAGCTAAAATCAGTTGCTGTGTCAATAGGTCTGGTTTTAAGGTTCTCTGCCTCACTTCATGTCTGTGTTTTGATGCAGTGGGGCCGGTACAGGTGGCCTGGGGCTGGCTATGGAGGGACCCTCTGAGGCCAAAATGTCCTGCACTGATAACAAAGATGGCAGCTGTTGTGTTGAATACATCCCATATGAGCCAGGCACATACAACCTCAATGTCACCTATGGAGGCCAACCAATCACTGGTCAGCATTTTTACATGTGCTAGTATTCTTTCTGTCATGTCTCTCTCTTATATTCTTTTATGTAATTTATTTGGTTTTATTTTTTATTTGTAGTTTCTTTTTTCTTTATTTAAATTAATATATTTTTCATCTGGTTTTAATTATCTCCCCCCCCCCCCTCCCGCCCCCACTCCCACAAGCCCTTCTCTGTACCTGTCCCACGATACTGTTGATGCAACGACAGTGAAATTCCAGGGTCAGGGGCTTGGGAACAATGTGCGTGCCAATATCCCACAGGTCTTTTCTGTGGATACAAGCAAGGCTGGAGTGGCTCCCTTGCAGGTCAGAGTGCAGGGACCCAAAGGTGAGACCGTGATTCAATAATCATCTTGTTTATTTGGCTTTTTCCCCCCTCCATTGATTTAAGAGGACTGTTTGTTGTGTAGGTGTCGTGGAGCCTGTTGAGGTGGTGGATAATGGTGACCAGACTCACACTGTCAGCTATGTACCCACCAGAGAGGGGCCGTATTCTATTAATGTCCTGTATGCTGATGAAGAGATCCCACACAGGTAAACTCCAGATCAATGACTAACCACCCTGTAAATCAAAATGAGTTTTGAAAATGGATTGTAAACATGCAAGTTTTGTTTCTGGTTCTCTTTTTACCTGGAATTTGCATTAAGAATATATACATAGAAACTGACATCGCTTAACAAAAAGTGTACCTTCTGCATTGTTGATATTGAGTACTTTCAATTAAGAAATATTTGATGCATTTTATCCTTTAATATTTAACAGCATGATGTGTAATCAGTTTTTGCTGTGGTCTTCAGTTGGCATTAAAGTATTGTGAAGTTTCAGTGGTGTTGGCATCGACTACTGGAGTTGATATTATAGCAGGCCTGTTGCATTTTTAAATTCCCTTGGTCCCTGTCCTTCCCTGCTGTTTATTTCCCCTCTCACACGCTCGTCTTGGTCTCTTTATTCAGTCCTTATAAGGTGAAGGTTCTGCCCACTCATGATGCTAGTAAAGTCCGTGCCAGTGGCCCTGGTCTGAATACCACCGGTGTGCCTGCCAGTCTGCCTGTGGAGTTCACTATTGATGCCAAAGATGCAGGAGAGGGACTCTTGGCGGTCCAGATCACTGTGAGTTGATGCGTTTTACTCTTTACAGCCATAAAGTTGCCATGGTCTCTTTCAACGTTTTTTGCATTGTTTGGTTCTTAATGCTTGTTTTAGGACCCTGACGGGAAACCAAAGAAGGCTAACATTCGTGATAATCAGGATGGGACGTATCTTGTGTCCTATGTGCCTGACATGACTGGCCGCTACACTATTCTCATCAAATACGGTGGTGATGAGATCCCATACTCTCCATATCGTATCAGAGCCCTGCCAACGGGAGATGCCAGCAAATGCACAGTCACAGGTATGTAATGCTCAGGTTGGATCAGTTGAAATAAATTACCATTCCATTCATTACTGATTGCTACAATTTGGTAGGGCAGCGTGATGTTGAAATAAAATCAATGTAATCGGTATTGCTTAATGTGATAATCAAATTACACAATATAGATTAAAAATGTAATACGAAATATAGCTGAAACATTGTCCTGAGCCGCATACAGTGCCATGTGTCACTCTGAAACCAGCAGTGTAATTTGCCGACAGTTTAACACTTGAAAATTAAAAATTAGAATGTAAATATTAGTGTTGTGATTTTACTGTTATACTTTTTTATTTTTCTTAAATGGTCAAAAAAAATTGTGTAGTATTATTGCAATTTTAATTTGTACTATATTGCAGTTACATCATTAAATGTCAATTTAATGAGAATTTGGTTATGAAAACAACCAAATTTTTCAAGTTTTATGAATTGTTCAACACTTTTATACAAAAGTATGGTTCGCACTTCAAAAAAAGTTTCAGATTTAAAAATTGTAACTATTCAAATCATCTGGTGAAAATTCCTGTATTGTTTTCATATCACAAAATATGAAATTGCAGTGTCAGTTTTTCAAAATACTTTTTTTCTGAAAAATGAGCCAAACTGCTTGATGTCCATATTACAGAAAGGAGAGGGTAAATGTACCTCTTTATTTACCCATTTCTGGTGTCTTAAGATGGTCTGCCACTGTACACTGAGTGGAGGGATCAGAATAATCCTGTGGATTTAGAGCTACTGGAAACTGAATGTTTTGATGACTCTCCACTGTGTTCTTTGAACCATTTTTCTATCTAATCTAAACCTCAATGTTCAGGCTGGTTGTTACAAGGGAACAGATTTTGATCCTTTTGTGTAAAGTTTGTTCTGTGTACTGCTCCCATCTTCATCCCCCACCCAGAAACACACCACCTGTTGTGCAGCGCTGCTCACATTCCCATCACTTCATTCCTCACTTCTGTTTTATCTTTTGCACACATTGTTGTATTTTGCCCTGATTGTTACTTTTTCACTTTTTCTCGCTCTGCTTCACGGTCTCTCAGTCTCAATCGGAGGTCACGGTTTGGGTAAGCGCTTTGAATAATGCTCTAGTCTTGTCATTTGGTACTGCATGCAGAATTGCACGGTGTCTGATACCAACGGCCTCATAATTTGCCATCCTATCCACTACTATAGCTAAGACGTAGTCCATATGTAGATTACCTTGCATTTCCCGCCATTTCAAAATGACTCCAAGTACAACAACATCTCAAAGTAGTTGATGATTGCAGGTGACTAATGACTAACTTACCAGGTCTTTAATATGCCAGTATGGTGGAATGTACGTGTACTGATATTGTTTTCCTCAGCTTGCGTATTTTTCTTTTGTATTAGTGGTCGCATCATTAAATCGACAGCTCTGGAAATCGAGGTAACAGACAAAAAGGATAGTGGATCTATCATTTTAAAGTCACAGAGGAGTATTACGTTTTGCATTAAATCTTAACCTGTATAGACTGAGTAGATCTCTTTAAATGATGGATCCCAAATCTCTAAAGCTGTTGCCTTGATGCTCCAGACATTTTGCATTAGTGCATGGTGGAATGTAACTATGGAGGGATGGGTACTAAACTATCTAATAAGACATCTGTCTGCATGATACCTGTTACTAAACCTTTCTCTGCATTCTGTAGGTGCTGGAGTTGGTCCAACTATTCAGATCGGAGAGCAGACGGTCATCACTGTGGATGCAAAGGCGGCTGGGAAGGGCAAGGTGACGTGCACGGTGTGCACTCCGGATGGAGGCGAGGTGGATGTGGACGTAGTTGAAAATGAGGATGGAACATTTGACATCTTCTACACAGCACCCCAGCCTGGCAAATATGTCATCTGTGTGCGCTTCGGTGGAGAACACATCCCCAACAGCCCCTTCCAAGTCACGGTACATATATGCCATACAGATCCTTTGTGTTCATATGGAGCACTGTTTATTCATTTCAAATGTTGAACTCTCACAGGAAAATCTTTCCAGCAGGATAGTGTTAAATGTACACTGTGAACCTTTAGTGCAAAACCACCATTCCAATGTGAATAAATTTGTAGCTTATTCTTGCAGTTACACTGTTGTGTTAGCATCAACATGCAATTTAAGGGATTAGTTCACCCAAAAATGAACATTGTCATCCTCGCGGTGTTCCAAAACCGAATTACTTTCTTTCCTCTAGGGTAGCGGTTGACTCAGGCCCCTCATTGTCCAACAACCAAAATATTCAAAGCCCCTCAGTATTGGCAAAGATATTTTCTCTTGTATTTCTGCTGTAATTATGACAGCACTGCTTGTTTTCAAATTTTGTTCACAGAAACTGGGAGTGATAAATTAAATTGGAAGACATAATATATTAAATAAGTTTAAGATACTGTATCTGTATGTTTCTTTAAAATAGATTGAGAAGTTTAAAATAAACTTTTAGGACAAGGCCTTTTCAAGCCTTAACTTCAAAATGTTTTTAATTTTATGCGACATGTTCATAGCAAATTTTAGCATGTTGCTGGCATGTATTAATACTTCCATGTTTTAGCATAAATTTAAAGTATCTCTAAAAGTAATTAAAGTTTGAATGTTTAAATTTGAATTTTTGACAGTTGGTGTTTGAAGAGTCTTGGCTCATTTGAACATTTCATCAGTTGTAGACTATGATTTGGTTTTTTTTTTTTTTTTTAATTTATCGTTGATTTAAGAAACCGTAAGTCTGATCATAGGAAAGATACAGCATACAGTAAGTCAGAATAACCTGAATGTCTGGCCTGAGTTTGCTCATGGATTGAAAACTCTAGGCTCTGTTAATGATGGTGATTTTGGTCTCAGAGGAAGGCCACATTGTTGTATTTGAGTCCTTACTGGAGTGATGACTGTATTGTGTAACCAAACTCGCACTCTTAAATTTTCAGGACTCTCAGCCATTTTTCTGCATTTCTTCTGTGAGAACTGAAGCATACTGGACAAGTTCATTTTGTGTGTGTTTATAGAATTTTTTTTTTTCTTTTTTTCTAAAATGCAATTCCTGTTAAGTTTACTGTTGAACCACTGTGCTGAGGCAAATATCATTTAGTGACATTTTAGCCAATTCCTCACACAAAAACTGGTTTTAGAAAAACGTAAGGGTCAAAATTGACAGCATTTGAATTTCAGGATGAACTGTTGTTTGGCAAGAATCTAGATCTCTTAAAGTGGCTTCTGGTTGAACAGCTTTGAACCGGAGGTGGTTGTTATTAAAGGGATTTCATCTTTGATTCTGTTGCCCTGTCTCAGGCTTTGGAAGGTGACTCTCCTGACCAACTAATGCAGCAGACCCAGAACCTGCAGTACGCCTACGCGCCCAACATGGGCCAGCCATGGGTACTGACACACCCCTCTTTCCTCCCCGTCTCCATGTCCTGCTCTGCTACTGATGAGTCCCAAATCAGTCCTACGTCCTTCCCCTTTTCACCCTCCTGTTTTTCTCTTCCTCCAGGTTTAGGGTTTATTTCACCTCATTTCCAATGATTCTGCTTTATGTGGACTCTTAAATACATTTTCATTGAATCAGAATGACAGCCATTTTGGAAAACACTAAATGTGGGGAATCACACATTTGAACAAAATGGCTGGTTGTTGCCGAGCTTAAGCTGTGTGTTTGACACTTTCATTGTCTCTTGTGTGGGCATTTAGATGTTGTTGTTCTTGTGTGTGTGTGTGTGGTACATCATCGTTGGTCACGTTGTCACTTGTCTGCTTGGCTTTTTCTCCACCCCTTCTCCAGATTGGTCAATCACTGACTGATCCTGCAATCTCTCATTAGAGTGTCATTCTCTCTCAGTGTTGGTGGCTGCTTCATTATCCTCGCCATCCTCATCTCCATTATCAATGGGTTTTTTTTTTTTTTTTTTAAGGGTACTGTTGTCATGTCTACTGTTTGTGCGCTTCATCTCCATTCATGATATAAGTGTGTTTTCTTGGCATCAATATACAGTTCACTACCGTTAAAAAGTTTGGAGTCACGAAGATTGTTTTATTATTATTAAACAAATGTGATCCTTTTCAGTTTATTTGATTAAGAGACATTTTCACAAAAATATTAAGTAGCACAACTGGTTTTAACATTGATAATATTAGAAATATTTCTTGATCACCAACATCAGTGTATTAGAATGATTTCTGGAGGATCATTTGACACTGAAGACTGGAGGAATGATGATAAATTCAGGCAAATGACATTGAAAGACTTTTCAAAACACTTTGAAATCTTAGACACCAAAATTTTAACTGTAGTATATGTAGACCTCAGCCATAACTTTATATTCTCAGGATGTCAGTTTAATATTATTCTTTGTCTGCTGTTGATCATGTATCTTGTATAAACTCATGACCTAGTAAATTAAACACAAAGTGGAATAAAAAGTAACATTGAACCAATTAAGCAATAAGCAAATCCTGATTACTTGACATAAGCCTCAGAAACTAACCCATTAGTTACAGATCTTCAGTTTCTGATGGCAATCTGAGTTCAGTGTCGACCTTATGGTTAGTTTTGATCTGACTGATTCCCCTCTTCTTCCTCACAGGCTACAGACGGGCAGTTGGGCATGAACGGACTGGATGTAGCTGGTCTGAGACCCTTCGACTTGGTCATTCCTTTCACCATCCAGAAAGGAGAAATTACAGGTATTCTACTCTTCTGTTATTGGACAGATTTGTAATGTCCTGATTTCTACAAGAAGATTCTTGTGTACCCCACGCCTTACAGGTGATGTGAGAATGCCTTCTGGAAAAGTGGCCAAGCCTGATATTACCGATAACAAGGACGGCACAGTCACTGTGAAATACGCCCCAACTGAGGCTGGCCTGCATGAGATGGACATTAAATACGACGGAATACACATCCCAGGTAAAAGAACCTGTAATTGGCCACTTGTTTCTTTTTCCAGCCATACAAACAAGTTTACAAGAGATAAATACTTAAAAAAAAATTTTTTTGGGGGGGGTTAATCAGTATATAAACTGCTCAAGAAATCCTTCTCTTGCGTCTTAGGAAGTCCACTGCAGTTCTATGTGGATTATGTCAACAGTGGTCATGTGACTGCCTATGGTCCTGGTCTAATTCATGGCATGGTTAATAAACCTGCAGTCTTCGCTGTCAACACCAAGGATGCTGGAGAGGGTATAGATGCTCACATATTGACCAATTCAGCTTTTATTTTATGTATCCTATTTATTTATTAACTTTTTTTATTTACCAACTTCCTTAGTTTTATTTCTTATTTTTTTTTATATCCTGTTGGTTTTTTTCCCCCTTAATTTTCTTAATTCATTAATTATTTATTATACTAATGCTTAAGCCATTCTGTTATTTAACAGACAACCTTAAACTCTATAGTGTGAACAGCCCAAAATGGAAAAACTGGTTACAATATTTCTTGTTTATTAGGTGGTCTGTCTCTGGCCATCGAGGGTCCGTCAAAGGCAGATATCAGCTGCACTGATAATCAGGACGGTACCTGTACGGTCTCTTACCTCCCTGTTCTTCCTGGAGACTACAACATCATTGTCAAGTACAACGACAAGCACATTCCCGGCAGCCCTTTCATGGCCAAGATCACAGGTGCTTTAAGTGCTGCTTTGAGATTTGGAAGCAAAAAAGTCCATTCATGTCCATTGTTTAAAGTGAAGTCATCAAATCTGTGTCTGTCCGCAGGCGATGACTCGATGCGCATGTCTCATCTGAAGGTGGGCTCATCGGCTGACATCCCTCTAGACATCGGCGAGCTGGACCTCAGCCAGCTGACCGCATCTCTTACCACCCCCTCTGGCCGGGAGGAGCCGTGTCTGCTCAAGATGCTCAGGAATGGGCATGTGGGTAAGTGTTACGATGGAAGTGACAGTATGTGGAATGAAATGTGTGAAATCTGCGGTTGTTCTAATCGCATCTATTTCGGGCGTTTTCTCTCAAGGTATTTCCTTTGTGCCCAAGGAAATTGGAGAGCATCTGGTTAACATTAAGAAAAATGGACGTCATATTCCTAATAGCCCCATCTCAGTCATGATCAACCAATCTGAGCTCGGTGATGCCAGCCGCGTGCGTGTAACTGGTCAAGGCCTGAGTGAAGCTCGCACCTTTGAGCCTGCAGAATTTGTCATTGACACCAGAGATGCAGGTAATAAGTTCAAAAACAAAATGTTGTATTATTTTTAATACTTATGAATTTATGAATCTGGTCTCTTTTTTTGTATTTAATTTATATATATATTTTTTTTAATTCAAATTTTTTTTTTTTTTTTTTTAGGATATGGAGGACTAGCTGGTATTGGAGGACCCAGTAATAAAGTAGAGATAAACACTGAACGATTCAGAAAGGAGGGCACTGCAAAGTCACTTATACCCACAGAACCCAGGAGAAATTTACATTATTAGAGATCAAATTTCAGACCAACTGTTCCAGGTATTTACTATTTACTAGCAGTGTTGCACTTTCAGAATGACAGTTTTAGTTAGTCCTTTATTGATGTATGATTCCACAGACTGTTTAACTTCACCCGTTATGGTCCTCCAACAGGAAGTGCTTTTACCGTCAAAGTGACAGGAGAGGGTCGGATGAAGGAGAGCATCACCCGCAGAAGAAGAGCTGCCTCTGTGGCCAATGTTGGCAGCCAGTGCGACCTCAGCCTGAAGATCCCTGGTAAAACTTGTGGGAAAAATATTAACATAATCATCATAAACAATTCCCTCCTTTAACACGCCTACATCTGTCGCCCTCTGTACTTTTTGATCCACAGAGATCAGCATCGCAGACATGACCGCTCAGGTGACCAGCCCATCTGGCAAAGTACACAAGGCTGAGATCATGGAGGGAGAAAACAACACGTACTGCATTCGCTTCGTGCCCACGGAGATGGGTGTGCACACGGTCAGTGTGAAGTATCAAGGTCAGCATGTCCCCGGATCCCCCTTCCAATTCACTGTGGGTCCTCTTGGAGAGGGAGGCGCCCATAAGGTCCGTGCAGGAGGCCCAGGATTAGAGAGAGCAGAGGCGGGTGTACCAGGTATGAGGTGTTGGTCTGTCTTTACATATTCGGTGTCAGATTAGTTTTAACGGTCACATTTTGGCAAAATTTCATATGCACTTTCAAATCAAGCAGCTTTCCATTGGTCAGCATGGCATTAACAACTGCAAAATCTATGTTGGGATATCTTTCACCTTCAATTGTGTGGAATATGATTGAAAAGACTGGATTTCACCCACAAATTTGCAGAACAGTGATCTTAATGCTTCATGTTTTCCCCTTGTGCAGCTGAGTTCAGCATTTGGACCCGTGAAGCAGGAGCTGGTGGTCTGTCCATTGCGGTCGAGGGACCCAGCAAGGCAGAGATTGCATTTGAAGACCGCAAGGATGGATCCAGCGGTGTCTCCTACATTGTCCAGGAGCCTGGTGAGGCTTTTGTTCTGAATTCTCCCTGTTCTTCCTTATGGTAGGTTTTAAGCGTCTAAGCTGACTGCTTTCCATCCATTTCAGGCGATTATGAAGTATCCATCAGATTCAATGATGAGCACCATCCCTGACAGTCCAAGTTGTTTTTGATTTTTTTTTTTTTTTAGTTTTTTTGGGCCTGTGGCCTCACCATCTGATGACGCCCGCCGTCTCACTGTTGCCAGTCTTCAGGTGAGGCTTCGAGAAAGACAGACATTTGTCCACCCAAAACAACTCCCAAGTCAACCCTTGGCACAGCAGCCACAACGCACCGCAGGAACCTTTTCATAGTAACAGAACTAATTGTGGAACTACCCACTTATCGGCGTGTTCGCACCGCCGGAACTGGGAGCGATTTTAGTACAGGACTGCCTTTTTCGAGAACCAAATTAACTCCTACTCCAGAGTAGGGTCTAATCAGCACAACTGGTACTAATCGTAACGCAAGTAGACATTGATTGGCCAAACATGTACAAAAAACTCCCTCACCCGCCATGATTTAAAATGCTGTGTAAACATATTGTAAACATTGTCAACTTATTTCGCAAGTATGGAGAACAACGATAGATGGACGGACGCTGAAGTGCAGGCACTTGTAGCAAATGTAGCACTGCCAGTTGTCGTTGGAAATTCTTAGTCCTCCATTCCGTTCTTTCAATCGCTTTACATATACATCGACTTTCCATGTCCATTATTGTGAAACCCCCGAGACACAACAAAAACAGCTCCGATCACCGCGTCCTCCATCCTCCTGTTGTTAACAATGTTCTTTTTTGTTTCTGTTGTTGAACGCCACGCAAAAACGATGACGCTGTCAACTGGCTTATGTCACTTCTTAGTACGCACGCTTGGTGCGAATGCAGCCCTTTAAATGGTACTGGGAAACAGTTCGCGCAAAATCGTCCCAGTACTTAAGTACCGTACATTTAGTTCTGGAACTAAAAATGACAGTGAAAACATTACCTCACATTAAACAAATCAAACTTGGCTTCATGTCATGGTACTATCTCAAATACAGGAAAGGAGAGGTAAATGTCATACAGCACTACACATGCTCTCACATACATGCACACTTTTGAAAACTGCGTAATGAGTAAATCTTTTACTTCAACTATTGATAAATGAAGTCAAAATATTGCATACACATCACACCAAAAAGGCCCCAGTTATCAGTTGCTGCTGTGTTCACGGGCTGCACTGGGGTTTCTGGGATATTGAAGGACTGTTTGTAATTCTCGTGCCTTGTCCTAAAGGCTCCCAACAGCCCTACCACCAACATGGCTGGAAATGATTGGCTAAAGGGTTAAAGAGGGCAAAAGAGGCTTGTTTGTCTTTCTGTTTTTTACTTTGAACTATTTCCTTTTGTGTATTGCTGGGGGTGGAGGGTTTTCATTTCTTGGTCTCTCAAAGCCTCTCTCTTTAACCCTGTTAGCCCGAAGGTAAGAGATGTAGTGTGTCATATTAGACGAGGGCCTGTTACATGTTTGTAGTGTCAGACTTTTACGCAGTTTTTGATGCTTGGTTGAGTGTGGCAGTGTTGTGTTAATGCAGGAGTCCGGATTAAAGGTGAACCAGCCGGCCTCTTTTGCTGTGAGCCTAAATGGGGCGAAGGGAGTCATCGATGCCAAAGTTCACAGCCCATCCGGAGCACTTGAAGAGTGCTGTGTTACAGAGATCGATGAAGGTAATGATGGGTTAAAGGTTTGACTGTGTTTTGCATTGTATGCTTGCACTTCAAAATGAAACCTATTGAGGCATTTACATATTTTCTGGAAATGAAGCATCCAGAAGAAAGATTAACAGCTTCAAAAAGGACTTAAATGTTGTTACTTGTATTACCATCTGCCATATGCCTTGTGCTTTATATATATATTTTTTTTTTACATTTGACCTTATTTGTATAATTGTATAGTTATATTTTATATTTAAATCTGTATTTATGTAAATCTGTTAGTGTTATCTGTATGCACCAAGGGTCTGAGAGTAACGCAATTTCAATTCTCTGTGTGTATGTGCTGTACATGTGGAAGAATTGACAATAAAGCAGACTTGACTTGACTTACCTCAAGGCTACCACATGTAATGTTGGTGCCAAAATTAGCAAAAGTAGTTCTAATTTATCTTCAACTGCTTTCCTCTTGCCGCCTTTCCTCACAGATAAGTATGCTGTGAGATTCATCCCCAGGGAGAATGGCCTGTACCTGATAGATGTGAAATTCAATGGTTCTCACATCCCTGGAAGCCCCTTCAAGATCCGTGTTGGTGAAACTGGCCAGGCTGGAGACCCAGGAATGGTGTCTGCTTATGGAGCTGGTCTGGAAGGAGGCACCACTGGTACAATGCACTTTAGATATCATGTATAGTGTAATCTTTTATAGTTGTCAAAGTGTGCAGCTGAACTAAACTGACCGTACACCACCACCTTCTCAGGATCTCCATGTGAGTTCATTGTGAACACAAGTTCAGCTGGCCCAGGAGCTTTGGCAGTGACCATCGATGGGCCTTCCAAGGTGAAGATGGACTGTCAGGAATGCCCAGAGGGCTACAAGGTCACCTACACACCTATGGCACCTGGAAACTACCTAATTTCTATCAAATACGGTGGACCATACCATATTGTTGGCAGCCCATTCAAAGCTAAAATTACAGGTATGGGGGAAAAAAAAAAGCGTTAGGTTCAATTACATACCATGGTTTATCTTGGTATATTGAAAAAAATAAATGAATTATAACTACTAGAACTTGTTGTTTTTGTCCAATTCAATGTTTTATCATGGTGTTATCGTGTGTAATGTCAAATGTGTCTTTTGCAGGCTCCCGATTGGTCAATAGCCACAGCATGCACGAGACTTCATCCGTACTAGTTGACCCTGTGACCCGCAGTGTGACGACCAGCCAGCAGGCAGCGCCGGGCTGGGGCAGCTCCGACGCCAGCCGTGTAGTTGCCAAGGGTCTTGGACTCAACAAGGGCTTCATAGGACAGAAGAACACTTTCAGTGTGGACTGTAGTAAAGCAGGTATGAATTATCTAGAAATTGATTACTTTGAAACTGAACAATTGGCCATTCAGTCCTGTTTCCTGTTAATTGCGAGCATTTGACACTATATTTCCATCAATCTCCACAGGGAGGAACATGCTCCTGGTTGGAGTGGATGGACCCAAAGTGCCCTGCGAGGAGATCTTGGTGAAACACTTGGGTAACCGTCTGTATAATGTGTCCTACCAGCTGAAGGAGAAAGGAGAGTACATCCTGGTGGTGAAATGGGGCGACGAGCACATCCCCGGGAGCCCGTATCACATCACTGTCTAACTGCCCTCCACCAAAACCTCCAGCATCAAATACAGGAACACTGAAAACTCTCTTGTCCTTCTTCCTTTGTATGATCCTCTCATCCTGTATCTTCCTGCACCACTATTCAGCTTTCAAGCAAGAGAGGGATTTCAAAGAAGCATTTTGTCACTGTATGCCAGTCATTTTTGGATCCTGTTACATTTGCTGCATTCAGTAATCCTTTAAATCAGAGGGTCCTGGTGGCTTTTGCTCCGTGTTTGGTTTGTTGCTGATCTAGTCTCTAACACAGAGTAGCTGCTAGTATGTTTTGCCTGGTTTAGGAGACTGCTGTTCCAGTCATAACTGTACAGAGTAACCATTGCTAGTAGCGGGAGAAATACAGATGTGATTCAGCCGCTTGTTTAACACAAATTTTTCATTATACTTACCATTGGGTGAAGAGGCACTTAAACATAGACTGTCACGTAGACTGAATTAACATTGATGCCGAAGCTCTGTGGGTCTGACCTTCTGTCTTGAGTGTTTTGAATATTTTTCAGTCTGCAGAGCTGCATGTTGCTTCCGTTTGACCATGAAGACATTTTTGAAAATGTCATTTGGGTGCCATTTAAAACCAGGATTGTGTGCCAAGTGATTTAGCAATCAAAGGGAAGTTACATGGCAGAATAAAGATGATGTTGACCATGTCATTTGGCTGAAGGTGTAACAAAAGGGAGATTTTTGATGCATACTGCTTGAGTTTATTGTTGGTTATGTAAAACACACTTGGAAGTTGTAACAACTGGCAAAACGTCACTTATTTGCGCTCACTTTGTCAGCTCTTTAGCCCTTTGTGCTCCAATGTCAATGTATAATCAGTATTCCAGAATTAAACAAAAAAATTATAAATTAGTTGTCTAAAAAAAAAAATTAAAGTTGACATTTTGACAAAGTATTTTGATACACAATAAAGATGTCTTGACTATTTTTCTGTCAACCAACGTGTAACTGTTTTCATTTTCTTGTGTATCTGTGATTTTGAACTCTTTTTGGAGTTTATCCATTTTTCATGAATATGTTTTCATGGTTAAATTTGAATATGGGTTATATGCATTTAAGGGAACTGTATATTGAAATTTAGTGATCGGATTCTGTAATGTGTGCAAAACGTCTGGAGACCTTTGAGCTAGTATTAAGCATATTTAAACCTCAAATATTGTAGAGTTTTGAAGGAAAATTGACTAATTGAGAACATTCAAGATTACCTTAGTCACCATGAAATCAAAATTGCCAGTTCTTTTATGAAATCTTTTAAATGATTTAGCCATGCAAATCTTTTTAGTTTTTTTCCTTGTTCAAGAAGCCGTTTCACTCGGATACAAGCCACATTGGGAAGTAAAATTAATTACAACAATGGTTTCGGTCAATGTAAAAAATAAACTAAATATACTACTAAAAGACACCTACACTGGCACAAAAAGTAAAACCACTACTGTAATTGCTTAGTTACTGGTTTATCAAATCAGTTGTGGCTCCTGATGAAATCTTTTGAGTAATTCTAAATCAGGTTGACGCCCAAGGCTGGCATGCAGCGGAGTCAAGACAATCAAGATCCTGTCCATAAACAGCTGTACTCTGTCCATATAAGGTATGACAGGTCAGAACTATGTTTTCCAGGGCCCTGGATCTGTTGGTTTCTGCAGGCCCCTGTTATAAATATGATTTGACTGGCTTTTTCCACACCAAAAGTAATTTACACCGGTATCACAGGTAGCTTCGGCGATTTAGTTAGTATAAAAGGAAAGAGCTTCGCGTGACAGTGAATCACGTTACAGCTGTCTGTCCATGACAACGCGAAAACAAACAGTTTGGGTTTTCTCCTACCTTTGAAAACGTCTGAAAAAAAAGTCCTCCATCAGTCGCCCCACAGCGGTAGAAAAGTGCACTGCACGTAATCACACTCGTGTCGTTCTGAGCCAGTATTTATCTCTTTTCCGTAAAATGTCGACTATTGTTTTATTTTATTTTTTTCATGAAATGGCAAGATGGGGGGGGGGGGGGGGGGGGGGACATGAGATGTCAGAGCATGGCCCCCCAAAAAATGGACCTAATTTACAAGTTATAAAATAACTAGGTTCCAAAGAATACATGTTCAGGTCAGTACGTTGACATTTACCGGACCCAGACGTTCAAAAGTTTGGGGTGGGTACGTTTTTTTTAAAAACGTTTTTGAAAGAAGTTTCTTATTCTCACCAACTGTGCATTTATTTGATCAAAAATAATGTAAAAACAGTAAATATTTGTTGAAAGATGTAATACAATGGATTTTTTAATTTGTATTATATTTTTAAAATGTATTTAATTAAATCCTGTAGGGAGGGCCCAAGTGGAATTAATCAGCCCAGTACGCCAGTCTTCAGTGTCAGCGTGATGCCTCAGAAAATCTTCTAATGATAGCCTGTATGATAAAGTTGATTCAAGTTTGATGGATTTGGCATTCGAGCAAAAAAAAACATTATCAGTGTTGAAGTTCTGCCAGACTTAATATTTTGTGGACTAAGCTTGATACGTATTTTCACATTCTGTGGAATAGAAGACACCAAGAAAAAAAAAGATATGCTATTTGAAAATGGAAATCTTTGTACAATGTAAAAGTATTTTCTGTCATTTGATCAGCTGAATGGGGGCCTTTGCGCACTAAAGAAAAACAAAATAGTTTGTATTATTCTTTTATTTTACAAAATATTTCTTGCTTGTCTTCTAAATTGGTATTAGGGTCTTTATAAATAAACATATAGACAACAGTAAGCTTGTTGTTGAAACGGCCGCCGACTTTTACACAACTTTTGGATTTACAGTGAGTTAAATAAAAAAAAAAAAATGAATAAAAAAAATGTAATTGACAAAAAAAAAAAAAGGCTCGACGCTTTGAACACTAGTCCCTGCGAGGCGAAGTGATGCGTCATGCGTGTCTCCTCCTCCAGCGCGAGCGCGACGCGACGCGACGCGACACGCCCAGCTCAGGAAAGCGCCTTTAACGTCCGGGGATCGTTTGAGGTAATTCAATTATGACCATTTTTTATTTTTAAACATAAATAATGTATATTTAGGCGACAAAATACTCGAAACTATTGCTATTGCATTACTATTGCTCACTCTTCTATCCTAACTAAGTCGTGCTAAATGCGCTGTTGAACTTGCTAACGTTAGCTCGATCTAAGAAATCCCTTTCTCTGACCGTTTGTTCGCCTGAAAACGCTTTTGTGGTCCTTTTCTCCCGAATGCCCTGACAGAAGATGCCATGTTCACTTGATCTTTGCTTAGGACGTGTCTTTTGTCCAGAGTAGCTTTACCTCACAAAGTTTACAGCTGTTGCAGGCTGCACATGTGTGACACTCAGCCCCAGATGTTATAGCAGTCTGACACTGAAGTAACGTTACGTTTATTCGTGTGCAGTGCTGGTTGTTGCATCTCTCTATGAGAGATTGTTTTTGTTCTTTCAGACTCTCTTTAGAGATAAAATAATCTTGTTTTACGGTTTTACGTTACGTTTCTCAGTCAACCAGTAGGCCTACTAGTTACCTACATGCTACAACATTATTATGAGTCATCAGTTTTAAATCTAAAACCTTTACATAAATCCTGTTGTTGCAGATATGTCCTCATTAAGTGGAAAGTCTGATAAAGAGATCAGTCAGCTGCTGGATGAATATGGCATTAAACATGGACCCATAGTAGGTATGTGATAACAAGCCTTTAGTCTTTTAGAGTAAGTTGTAACATGGTAGTCATAAAAAAAATAATATAAATATAAAAAATGATGTAAGAAGGAAACATTTTTATTAAAAACTTAGCATTTTATTTTTATTTTTTTATCATTAAATGCACACATTAGCTCAAGCAAAGCGTGTTAGAGCATGTTTTTGTCATTATTCTGTGGCAAGTTGTGCTGGTATTTGAGGTCTGGTGGCGGCTTTGTCCTTTTGCAGAAACACAAACGGAAAAGCTCTATGAAAGAAACTGGAATACGCAAGGATCAAAAAAGCGAAGCCTTACTCGTCTGTACGACTACTACGAGAAGACGTAAGGCTTATCCTTTGACAGTCCCCATATTTAAGCGTAGAATGCACTTGTAAAATTTGCTTTGTTTTCATAGAGGAGGAAGTGGCATATATTAGCTTTCATTCAGTACAGTAAGTAAAAACGGAACTTAACTTGAAGGATAACTGCTCTATTACTATTATTATTAAGCCATTTTTCATATTCGGCAGCCACAACTGAGTATATACGATGGATCTGGTGATGTGTAAGTAAGCTATTTTTCATTTCGACCATGCTAAGGGGTTTTGCAGGCCTTAAAGAGTCTTAATTTGACCATCCACAAATTAAGGCCTTAAAAAGGACTTAAATGAGCAGAAAGTCTTAAATTCATAAAAGCATGGTATGAAATTTTGCATGCATTGCAAAAAAATAAATAATCAGGATAAATCAGGACACATCAAAGTCTTGAGAAACTGAACAAAATTAAGTGGGTTTATGCTTAAAGCAAGAAGAAATACAGTATCTGTCAAAAGGATATGAAAACTTTTTCCATGTTCTGTTTTTGTAAAATGAATGGAAGTTGTATTTTCAAACTTTGAAGTTATACAACATTTTGACACGGAACATACACAGAAAATAAACCCGCAGAAACCCTGATGGTAAGCAGTAATCTGAAATCATAACATCTATCAAAACGTCTAGCTGAGTTCACAAATATACTTATATGCTTACAGTAATCGTATATGTGTGATCTCTCCCCAGCACAAGGAGGTCAAAGGTCACCGGTGCCGATTTTGCCCATGAGTGAGATTCATTGTTCCTTTTTCATCTCATTTTTTAGCTTACTTAGGTTTCCACCTAACTGCTAACTGGATATATGGCATCTCTCCACAGCATACGGAGGTCAAAGCTGACTGATTACAGAGATGAAGACATAGGCTATAACAATGAGTGAGTTTTTGTTTGAACAATATTATTTAAGTGTTTTTCTTCTTATTTTCATCTTCTCCTAAAATATGTTACTACAATGTGTGTATAATACTGTAATGTAATAACCTCACTTGAAAACAGGGTTTCCGCAGGGTCTTAAAACGTCTTAAATTGTACAAGAAAGTCTTAATTATGATTTCAATAGGTCTTAAATTTGGGGATGGAAAGACCAGAATTGCGATATCGCTGAATGTGACGATTAAACTTCAAAAGGCTATGATTTCATTAAATAAACATGAGCGCTGCACGTTCAAAGTCCAGTGCTGCACTGCTTTGTGTTCTGCCGTTACAGGTAAAAACAGTTATATTTCTACCAAACGCTCCACCTACTGGCAGAGAATGAATTTGCATATAAACTGATGTTTTGTTCAGAGTTCAGACCAGTGCGAAAATCGACCCATGTTTTTACCCTGCAAACACGCAGAGCTTTGAATGTGAACTGGTGGATCGATAAGAAGACAATGCATTATAAAAATCGAAACATAGGGGTGTGCTATATGTATGGTCTGCAATAATATCGTAATTGTTGTTATAACGATTTGCGATTTGACATTATCAAGTATTTTGCAAAAAACATTCAAAACACACCTACAGAGTGCACGCATACATTAGGTGATGAAGTCTAGTAGGTTAGACTAGTGTGCGTGCGCATTTAGAGTGCGTTTTTCACTGCATGAATCAGTCTGTTAAAAAGAATGTAGTATTATCACATAATTAAGATATGGGGCGAAAATTTATATCATTTCATATAGTCAAGATCCACGAAGATCGTTTTTTCTCAAAAGAAACAGAATTACAAATGGGATCTTTATTTTATACACAGTTCAATAACAAGAGGTAAATTAGAGATCTAAGCTTTTAGAACAATATTTTGTTTGCTCCTATTTATCCAACAAAAATCCATTTCAAACTCACTAGCCCACAAGCATCTTGTTTTGCATTCTCCTTTGAGCACAGGAGAGCTGTTTCGTTTTCCCTGAATGTATTCACTCCCCGCTTGTATTAAAATGATTTCGGGTTCAGCGCAAGACTCACTTATTAACACCGTGACTTTTGCGTGCAACCGACTGGCGAGAGGTCTGAATTTCACATTGTAGGTAGATACCTTCATTTTTTAGGAGTAATTTCAAACACGTTTTCAATGTCTTTTATGTTTTGTAAATATCAAAAACATTATTCAGCATTTGTTAATCGCAGGTTAAGGTATTTCATGTACCTCAAAGCGCATTAAACATGAGTGTAAATACATCCTAAATGCCACTTCTATGCAGCTTCGGTGTTTCCCTGCACTGCAAAGATGTATTTTGTTGATACTGATTTAATTTGCGTGGTAACAAAACCAAATGAGAACATTTTTAGGAAAAAATGACGCTTAAAGGGTTAAAAATGCCCAATAAAACTTTTTGGAAATATTCATTTACTTTATACTGCTGCGAACCAGACCCACACAGATATGCAGTCAGGGAGTCAGCTGTCCACAGCAGTCCTTAAGATATCAGCACAAGAACACACTCAGCAAAATATCGTCTCATTATCCTTATCGATAAAATCCCAGAAGCTTATCGAGACGATATCAGTTTTTTTGGTCAAATACGTCACCCCTAATTTGTTATTTAGATTGATATAATAATTTATTGATGATAATTGTTTAAATTAATATAATAACTTATGCTTGGACTCACCCTTTTCTTAACAAGTTTTAAAGGCTGAAGTAAAGGTGATAATTTTATATAAACTTTTGTTTTGTGAAAAATTGGTCTCTGAACGGTAGAATAATGTTTTTACCAGTATGTTACAGGGCGACTGGTTAATACCGACGCTATAGACATTGCCCTACCCTGCTCATATGGTATTAATTTTTATTTGTGCAGGTCTTAAAAAGTCTTAAATTTGAGCATAAAAATCCTGCAGAAACCCTGGAAAATAAATGAAATGTCCTTCCTATCTATTTTGAAGGCCCATTATCAGCCCAGCTCACTCATCCTATCAGAGTTCTTCTCGGCCAGGCCCGTCAGTCTCCACATCCATGCAACGTGGTCAGTCCAGTGCAGAGACCAGCAAATCTGGAGGTGTGCCGGGCTGGCTTTGTGTCTTGCTGTTTCTTATCATTGCTGTTTCTCTTTATTATGTGTACACGTGTATGGAGCCTGCAGAGGAGATCCCCCTTAAAAGCATTCAGTAGAGGAACAGTGAGATGTTTTAAATGTTCATTAGCCCCAAACTAAACTGATTCAGTACAAGAACAACCAAAAATATAGCCTGGAATAAGAGCAAGTAATATTCTGTTTGAGTACAGATTGTGAGGTTTAGTACCAGTTGTCGAACAACCATAAACTTGCGTAAAGTTTTAACCAAATGCTTGCTTTGTGCATTTTTGTAATCAAACAGATACAGATGTGGAAGACTATCCACATGAAGAAAATTCAGATTTTTTTTTATCATTGGGGCATTCAAGTGTCTTTAAAACTTATTTTCTCATGAATTGTATGTAAAATCCTTTTGCTGTGGCCGTGTATTTAGGGCTTGTGGTTGTGACATTCTGTTACAATTTTCTGTTTTCAGTGTTAAACCCTTTTTTAAATAAATTCCAAGGTGCTGAATTGAAAACTGAAAAGACTTAAGCTTGTGTACACAAGCTTGTGCTAGTTTGTGAGTAATAGTTACAGCTAAAGGCTATTGTTTGGCACAATGCAACAACCCCTTCAGCCAAGACTAGATTCACCGCACACCCCCTGGCCGTCCTGCCCCTAAACATCCATGAATATACTAAGCATTAATGTCCTATTACGATATGGAAAATGATTAAGGGTGATAAGATTGTATAATTTTTTATTAAACCGATTAATTCATTCATTACTATCTTACTGCTGCTTGTCCCTGACATGTTAACACTACCAAAATGCCTTTTTTAGTTTATATATATATATATAGTCGCCAAAAGTATATATATTTTTTGACAACCTAAGCCACACATACAATGTGTGAATAGCATTGTTATAAGAATTACTAGATAACGCATGCAAAGACATGTTTAAACTAAAGCATTTCTCATTTTGCAAAGTGATTGAACATATAAAAAAAATGTCCAAACACTTCTTAAATTCCCAATGTTTACTTGAAAAACATGTACCATCTTTAAAAAAAATGACACTTGATTTGAAATGTTGTCTAATAAAGTGACATCTGTGTAAGATTTTTTCCATGTATTTGTCGACTTTATTAAATACTTATTTTGGATGCGATTAATCGTTTGACAGCACTACTGGTAATATATTGTGAAGTCTTTATTTCTTATTTGAGGTCAATGAAGTGAATAAACAGTAACAAATTCAACTAAGGAAATTCAGAACATCAAATTTACTCAGATATGAGTGCTTTATCAAAGTGAAGGTATCCATAAAAACATCAAAAACCATACATGACTATCTGTATGGATCAAAATGATGGCAGAATTTTTTTTTCAACAATTAGTCAATGGTAGCAACTCAGAGGTTTGGTAAAAGTATAAATAATAAATCTTGTGTGTAAATATATGTGAGCAGTTCTTAAATATTATTCAGAGGAACTGCAATATCAGATGCTGGTTCTGAAAAAGAAGAGATGTAAAGTAAAGTGCAGTACAGTATTAGAATTAATGTATTGTAAAGACTATAGTATAGATGTCCAGACAAAAATATTCACGATTTTAAATTCAATTTACAAATACATTACAACTTGACAAATTCCTGCAGATTCTGTAAAGTCTGAAAAAATAACAATGTCATTCGCTAACGAGACTCTGCTCACCCTCCAGACTCGAATCCCAATGCTGTTATGATGATGTTGATAAGAACAGTAAAGAACACAAAAACAGTGGCCATATTATTCATCGTGTTAAGTCTCGGCTGTTTCTTAACATCATTCAGGTCATACTTCACTGAAGGGAGCAAGAGAAAACACATCAGTGTTACATCAATGAAATTACAGCAGAATACTTTCAAAGAGATAACTAACCAATGAAGATGAGCAGGAGGCCAACAATGACCTGCAGTGAGATGGACAGTGAGATCAGAGCGATGAGAGGAACGTAGAAGCGGTGCTGTGCTCCTGAATGCAGCACTGTCTTCAGCTGAGAGGAGTTCGCCATCAGAAGAGCCACATCCAGCATGCTCTGCGCTGCACTCTTCTTAGTAGCGTAATGATTCATGTTGAAGCGATGCTGTGCGTTCCCTGCGCCAGGAGCCTGACAGGGAGTGAGTATAATAACATTCATTGGCCTGTCCACTCAAGATCATGTAATTAGGAAATAGTTAAGTAAAAAGTAGTTAATGAGTGTTAGACAAGAGTGAATGAACACACCTCATGAAAAATCTTCAGAAAGAAAACGTAACAAATGTTTAAATCTGTGGCACGTTTAGGCTGAAAGATGTCTGTTCCTCAAGCAAGACAAGTTCTTTCCACAGGACAGTATCACCGACAGCTTAAGCAAATATGAAACTTCACACAGCACTGCTTGTACACACAACTGAAGGACCTTTGCAACAGAAGTATGAGCATCACTTAGGTGCTATCAAGGGGTGTTGTCTTGTGGATAGTCTGCTTGCATGCAACAAAACCAGATATTTAACAAATGAATTCATATAAAGCATATATTATTGCCTCTGTAGAGTTACAAGATGTTATCTGTGCTGTAAAATGCTTTTGGAACACTGCATCATTTTTAACAAACAAACAAACAAGAAAAAGATTAGAAAGCAGGCATCTATCACTCACCTCTCCACGTTGATTATGGGCTTGATTCTCCATTTTCTTCGGGTTTTGTTTAGCAACAGAAATGTTTACAGGAAGCTCGCAAACATAACAGCTCAGCCGGAGAAGTGTTTTACACTAAAACTCCTGGCTCTCTCCAAAAGATGTGCTTTTGAACATTGAGAGAAAGACCCTCCCATTAGTGTCACCAATGAGACACTACCCGACCAGTAACGCTTGTCTGTCTGCAGCTGTTGCACTGTTTGTGTGAGAGACGACAAGGTTTCAGACAGACAATAACTTTAGTTAACAAATGTAAATTATCTATAAACTAAAAACACCTTGTGTTTCTAGAAGGTGAGTCTTTATTAAAAAAAACAGGTCATGACAGTGATTGCAAATCAAACACTGGCATATACTAATCACAGGCTTTTGTAAAGAAAGAGGATTATAGTTTATAGCGGTTTAGGAGTATTCTATTAGAAAGCAATTTTATAAGTGGAATGCTTATTGATCAGTGTCTTGGCGTTCAAAAAACAACAGTTTGTTATTTATTCCTAGTATAAATCTGCCATAGTGGTGTTATAAATCATACAGTGCTTTGGGAACAGTCCTGAACATGTAAATAAGTGGTCTGATTGGTTATGTTTGACACGTAATGTCTTTCACTAATTAAATCCAAGCTGTAGGTTGTAGATTTCTGCTTAGTCCTTGAGGTTATGATTGGTGAAGGGAGAGAAAACACATCGTTGTGATGTAGCTCCTACACAAACGTTTGGCTAAAAAAAAAAAAAGCAAGCATGTTAATTAGAAGTTTGTGTACAAAATTCTGCTCAAATCCAAGACATCACTCACGCAGCGTGTGCTTCTCCCCTTTAGACCAATACCGCTTGTCTGTCTGCAGCTGTTGCACTGTTTGTGTGAGAGACGACGAGGTTTCAGACAGCTGCTTAAGACCCTCTAGTTCCTGAAACGTAAATGAAGAATATGCAAAACATTTGTATTTGAATTGCATACACTAGACGTAGTGATCAGGCAAAGGGCTGTACCAGAGGTCGTAGCCAGCCAGGCTGCTAATTTCAAAGACTCTCGTTTGCAACTGTGAAGACTACACGGCAAAACTACCGGCAGTATGCGGTGGTTGGTCCACAGCAAAGAGAAGACAGACTTTGGGTTCACTTGCAAAAGGTTAGCATTCTTTCGCAAAACTATTGCATTCCGCCAAGAAACTTTGCATTTGCTCCTATAAAAACATGCAAACTCTAAATGGATTACAGGTATTAATGTTCAGTTTCTTGCACAGACCAATGATTTTGCTTCATAAGACCTCAATATATTGTCAGGAGCCATATGTATTAAATTTTGTGTCCCCTGATTTTATTTTTTTTACTCTCAACGTGACTGTAGCCATTGACTTGTATTTCATGCATTACAAATGGTTTCAGTACCCCAAAACTAAAACAATACTTTACTTGCAGCAGGGACCACAGCTAGAGACACAACTAAAAAATATCACTATAACAGCAAATTTTCATTTCTGGGTGAACAATCGCTTTAAGTTACTGCAGATAAATGATGTAGGATGCTTTACCGCATTACAGGTGTGCAGGAGCTGATGTACAGACTGAAACACAATAGCGCCAGAACTGAGGGCCGGAGGGGCTCTTTGGCAGTACGCCTTAAAGTCTGTGTTGTAGATGTGTCCGAAAGCCGTCATGAGCTGAGACATGTCTGAGATGGCCACTTTCAGCGCACAGGGGGACAGAACAGCTGCCGAACCTGACGAATGTGAGTGAAGGAATTCACACTGAGGAACAGAGAGGATCATGCTATTATTATGGAAACCAAACAAATCATATCAGATGTGAAAAATGCACATGATGGTCCCACCTCTTTGTGGAGCTCGACTAATGTGCTCTGCGTAGACTGCAGCAGCGCCATGGCCTCTGTCAGGCTTTCTTCTCCATGACTTCCTAGTCGGGAATGTTGATCACCCCTTCGATGGCAGTACATAAAAACCGTGTTAAAGAAAACAGCTGAAAACGTACATGGGTGCATAACAATCATACAGACCTGTTTATGAAATCACTGGGTTTACTGTGTTGTTTTCCGTTCATTTTGTTGTGAGTTGACTGTGTGCGTATTAGATGTTCACGGATATGCGCAGGCCACGGGTTGCAGACCGGATTCAGGAGCATATCCAGGTCTGATAAGTGATCCTGAAACATTAGTTCCCCAAGAAGATCATCGTTCCTCACACCGTCATCACCAGAGGATGAGTTCTGCCTACATCCATCAAAACAAACAGCATAGAAACAAGACCACATTCAATTATTGCAGGGGCATAAGAGGGCAGGACTAAAGGTTGATGTTAAATCAATGGTACAAAAAGCTGCAGAAGTCAGATACCTAGAGTTTATGGAGGAGTCTGCTTGAATGACCATCAGAAGCTGCTCCAGAAACCTCAGCTGCTGTAATGGTGGTGCAAAACCCTGAAAATATAACAGACACAACAGGACACATTAGTTCATTCTGTTTTAGATAATACATTTAAAACGATTAAATAAGAATAGTTGTTCTTAACCAAGTATCAATCTGTCCCAAACATTTTTGCTTGTTCAATCATGTTAATGAAGTATTCAACAGTGTTGCTAAAGGTGCATGTGAAACTGAAAACATTTCAGAGTAATCTCTATTCTGCTCTATACATAAATTGCACTAGACAGTATAAAGATCAGCATTGTATAACTTCATACCTTGATTAAATCCTGGTCGTTAGCTTTACATAACATCATTTCATAACCAAACCGTGTGAGTTCTGTGTGCGAGAGAGAAAGCAAAACAAAACAATAAGCATAAGAAAATAACAAAACAATTGGAAAGAGCAGACCGAGATTTTGCTGGCTCTTCTCTTTGTAAATGAATAAATATCAGAGTGACAGATATACTCATGCAAAACTGAAACAACTCACTTATTCTAATCTGTGCTTATTAAAATATATAAAAGAAAAAGTGATCATAATTTATTTTAATTAAATTACAATTAGCGATCCTTATATAGAGTCCTTTAATGTCATCTAATGATTCTTGTTCTAAATCTACCGGACAAGTTTTTAAACTATTATTACACTGAATGGCATGGTGGGTGTCATGGTAAAAATGTACGTAGCATTATCTAGGCTTCAGAAAAACAAAGAACAGTGTAAAAGACAATTCTATGTAGGGGGGGGGGGACTAAATTTAAAGCTTAAAATGTACATTTAAAACGTATTGTTTTTATGCCTGAAAACCTCTTTTCGTCTTTGACCCATACAAAGGATTACCTTGAACTAAATCCTCATTCTGAGTTGCTTTAATTGTGGAAAACTTCTCCTTTAGGGATGGACAAATGCTTTGTAAAAACAAACACACAAACAAAGCAAGGCATTTTAGTACACAGATTTGCAAACTACACATTTGACATCATTCTAATCATGTTTGATGATCAATCAGGCATCAGACCTGGCGCAAATCCACTTGAGTAGATCAGTAGCCCAGACTCTGAGCAGTCAACACAACAGTTCATACAGCCTCTAGTTATTGTGTTACTGACACTTTGCTCTGGTTTCTTGTATTTGTCAGCTCGCTAAACAGATACATATGCAGCAAACATTGAGCTTGACAGAAGAAACGATAACGTTAACTAAACCAGCAATTATATCAAGCACTGTATTTTTTCTATTACACAAATGGTGTCCTGAATTGTGGACAAAAGATAATATCTTAAAACTAGGTGTTATTTTAATTAAGTTACACACACAGCTGTCCACAACTAGCAGCTCACAGACCCAACACAGCCCGTTTTGAATTCGCGAAACGTCATAAAATGATTGAGTGTGTCATTGTCTGTGCGTGGTGTGTCTATGAAGATGTGTAAACTACCTGAAGGGTGTTGTAAACTCGCACAGACAGCAGCTGCTCTTTTGAATTGCCCGCCATGTTGTTATTCCCGCAGCTGAGCGAGTCCGAGCCGAGGCTGTGCGTCAGCGTCATTCTGCGCATGCGGCTACAGCGACCCCCGGCGGCCACAAGCATATTACAACGAAACACAATCCACAATAGGCTATATACTATAATTATACAGGCCTAAGTAGGGTTATAATATTTACCTTGAGCATTATAATAATTGAGGATTTGAGCATTTTTGTTTGGTGACTCAGTTAAACAAATAGTGTGGGTTGTTCATTTCTTATATTTCAGGTATGGATGGGTGTATGTATGTGTATGCGTTCATATTTCTAAACATCCCCAAACTGTTTTTAATTCTTCGTTTTAGATCACATGCAAAGTGATTTATCATTACATCCCAAACATTTTTGCTGGTACAAATCAAATCTCTAATGTACGTATGGCATTTTCAGCAGTGTTGCTATAAAGATGCAATAACCAAGAGGGAAAAAATTAAAATCACAAACATTTGACTATATTCTCTATTGTGTCCCTTATGTAAAAAGGTGTCTTTCACATAAACTGAGAAAAAGACAAATTCATAGTTTGTTCAAATGTGCTGCCTAAACATTACAAAATATCACATGAGATCTTTTGCTGAGATATGATATGGAGTACAATGTCCAGTAAGTTGTTTGGTAAATACATGTCGATGACATGAAAGGCAGGTTGAGTGGCAATACAATCATGTGAGCAGTCCTTGTGTGCTTATACATCATCAGTGAAGTTTAAAGATCTGGTCTGAGCGAGTGCAGTTTCAAATATTACACTGCCCCTGAAACAAGGGGATGAGATGTAAAGTTAGTACAGTCTGAGAACTATTCCGACATGGGAATAAAGAAGGGATAGATGTTCATAGACGTGCAGATTTCTCATTGGGACATTACCTCAATTAACTTAACTATAAAAATGATGGAAAGATATGATACTTTGCTGTTACTCTGCTCACCCTCCAGACTCAAATCCCAAAGCTGTGATGAAGATGTTGATAAGAACAGTAAAGAACACAAACACAGTTGCTGCGTCATTCATTGTGTTAAGTCTCGGCTGTTTCTTAACATCATTCAGGTCATACTTCACTGAAGGGAGCAAGAGAAAACACATCAGTGTTACATCAATGAAATTACAGCAGAATACTTTCAAAGAGATAACTAACCAATGAAGATGAGCAGGAGGCCAACAATGACCTGCAGTGAGATGGACAGTGAGATCAGAGCGATGAGAGGAACGTAGAAGCGGTGCTGTGCTCCTGAATGCAGCACTGTCTTCAGCTGAGAGGAGTTCGCCATCAGAAGAGCCACATCCAGCATGCTCTGCGCTGCACTCTTCTTAGTAGCGTAATGATTCATGTTGAAGCGATGCTGTGCGTTCCCTGCGCCAGGAGCCTGACAGGGAGTGAACATTACATAAAAAAATCTATTGGTGAACACTGTAAACATTCAACATAATTTCTATTATATATAATATTATCTAGCTATATATATCTCTATATATATATTATATATATATTACCGCCACAAATAACATTCTGAGTTTTGTCAAATGTCTTACATTACATGATTTTACTGTAGAATACTTAACATTGATGCCATTTCATATTACGTCATTATCCTACGTGTTAAAGTTCACTATGCTTAAATACTATAGGTACAGGTATTATCAAATAAAACTTTTAATCACATTTGCGTAATTCCACTGTCTCAGGGGTTGGAAATGGTAAAAGCTATCCCTAGGTCATTACCAGTACACCGTTGACTGTAGCGAATCCGCCTCATGGAGTACATAAATAATTTACTCATAACTATTAAAGTTATTATAAATATTAGATCGCGCTGTAATATTTCTTGACCTCTCAGGTTCACTGTCTGTCCAATTCTAAGAATTAATTTCCTGGTTACGGGAAATACTTTCTTACTGTTACAACTCTCCACATAGCCCTGTCGCATAAATCTGCATGATTGTACTTCCGTTTGAGCGAACCAAGAACACGTCAGTGTGATAAAAGTAATACTTTATTAGCTCATAAACACTAACAGTCCAACAAATTACATAAACACTGAAACTAGAACTCTAACATAAACCATACACTACAGCACCAACACACGCATACAGTTGGTATAGGAAAGGGTTAAAGCTTAAGCAGTAAAGAGGAGAGAAATAAGGAATGAAGTTATGGAACCATTTGCATATTCAGCAGATTTACAGCCTGAAAAGAACATCAGATTCTTAGTTCAAACACACCGTTGTAAAAAGGTGCAAATGATACCTCATGTATCAATTAATAAGACTAAGTTTAAATACTTGCACATCTCGTCTGTCTGAAAGAAAAGCTTGATGCAATCTGAAAGCTCATGTGGATCTTTGCTGAAGTTGGTTGATAAAAAAAAGAACCAGTTTGCGTCAGAGAAACTTGATGAATGGAAAAGTCGAGGCCGAAGCCTGGCACGAACTTAGTGGTTTGCAGAAGCGTTTTAGCTCATGTCTTCATCTTCTCCAGGAATTCAACCGAACCACCGACTTGGGCGGGTCACATGGAGTGTGGCCTTTTAAAACCTGCAGAGATTCATGCCTCTTAAGATGGGTTTGTCCAATGAGGAAGGTTGAAATCCCAAGCGGGAGGTTGGAAATTCTGGGGAGTTTTATGACCCTTTGTGTGGAAGCATGGTAATTTGCAAATGGAACTTGAATCGAAAATACTAAAGGTTCTCAGGGCACTAATATATGCCTATGTACCAACATATAATATACACGCTCGTTTAGATCATCAGAAGGCGAATTCATAGATACTAAACATGGTAGGATTACATATAGGTAAGATGACAGGAACGAGTGGTTCCATCATAAGCCTGCATAAAAACAGTATAAAATCTCAAAGACAACATACACATTGACCTGAAGGATATGTGTGTTCATTCAAAGAAAAGGTTTTCCTACGAATTAATTAGTAGAAAAATCCATTTCTACTGTGCATGTTGGATTTCCTATGGAGATTGTAGTGAGAAAGGTGTTTCTCAACATGCCATTAGGTTGTAAATGTATCTGGTCTAGCAAAGGTGTCCCGTGGTTGCCTGGTGTCGTTCACAGACATCTTGGCACCCAGTATGTTTATTGGGTGAGGGGTCTGTGAATGTTTGTTAATCTAATGAATAATTGATTTGTTAAATCAAATGAAAAATGGTGTGTCTGATTGGTCCAGACGCTACACACCTGAAGGCTCCATTCTTGTACCTTAAAGGTATATATTAGTACCTGTAATGTACAGGTACCATCCCTGTAATAGCTTTTCTACCTTTTTCTGAGAGCGTACATATGATTTTATTGCTAAGATGATGAAGAAATCTGCCGACAAATGCAATACAACATAGGTTTTTGAGTTATTGAGACCCCCAGACCGGAGGGTTAATAGCCTATAGGTGCATGATATGATAGTGCTCAAACATTTGTATCCAGAATATTGAGCTGAACATCAAAATAAGTCTTGAGGGTTAGTGCTATATACTGAAACATATACATTCAAGTTCATACAAATATAAGTGTTGTATCATATGTGTAATCATAACTTTTTATTTCCCAAGAACATAATTCACAAAGATCCTCAATTTGTTCATATATTGTTTTTCTTATCTTACATTTCTTTTGAAGTGTTCGTGTAGCTTGTTCCTGTATAGTCAAGAGATGGATATATTTTAAACAGGGATTAAGGATAACAACTGTTTTGGTTATATACAAAAGGGTGAGCCTGATTTCACCAAGTACAACATTGTTCCTGGATCAACATCCTTGTTGATCCTGGAACAACATTCCAATCAATCAATCAGAATTAAGGGATAACTTTTCAGGAAATATCTGTTTTAGGCTTACAATCAGGGTTAGGTGCTTCTACACCCTTGTTAATCAGCTATCATTTCACACTGATTTTAGAAATATAAATTATGGGTAGGGTTAGGTTTAGGGGTAGGGATTGGGTTTAGTCTATATTTTTCGACAGTAATGTTGAATCCAGGATCAACAAAAGAAGTTGATCCAGGAACATGTCTTACTTGGCACAATCACGGCGACCTATCAAAAGATTGAATGAAAACATCCCCAAGGTATGACTGCAGTTGTGTCTGTCAGTCAGCATAGCAGTTTTGGGTGGTGATGAAGGGTGTTCTCCAGTTCTTTCAAATCTAAAGTTACATTATGTAAGAGAAGCCAATATGTACACTCCCTAATATGCTATTTATAGTTACAAAACAGAACTGATTTAATTCCTCTTTTACATGCTAAATGCACTCTAACAGATGTTTATTACAATATTTTGTAAAACTGAATATAGGTTGGCTAATCGATTAACCTGTAAATAAAGTGATAAAAACGAATAATACAGAATATAAACCATTTTAAGATCACCTATAGTTATCCCTTTAAGATAAATAACACAGCACATCTCCATTTTTATCCTTTTAGCATTAAAACAGTTAAGTGTTTTGAAATTGAACTTTTTCCGTTTGTTTAATAAAAAGCATCAAACATCAAGAAAAACGTTACCTCTACAGTTCCTGATTCATTGAGAGGTTGTTTCTCCTCCATAGAGATGGAATAGCTTTAAAGATTTTGCTTAGTTGGACTAGGTATTTAAAAGAAGCATTCGAGAAGCTCACGAATACAAAAACTGCGTGAGAAATGAATGATTTCTACACTAAAACATAAACAACCGATTGCACCTTCAGCTCTGCCCAATGTTTTCTGGTTGTAAGCGTATGAGGACTGATTCATCCTTTCACTAAAAAGAGTCGCTATGATTCGTTCAGGGACTCTTTCAGTAGTTCACATAGTTACGTCAGAAGGTGTGGTACATCAGCATTCCTTTAATTACAGGTTTTTAAGTCAACACATGTTGTTAAAACCTAAGTCTTGTTTACACAGTGATTACTCACCTCATGTATTCTATTGACACAACAAAACATCTAGACATTTTTAAAACTCATCTACCAAGCCATTACCAAGTATAATAACATAAAACAATTTTATCTTTTGGAATGATCTTTTTATGTATTTATCAGCAATTTGACTTGAAACAAACTATGAATATAAATTGTGTACTCCCAGGATGTTTTGCTCCAGCCAAGCCAGGGATGCTCACTAATGCTCACTTACCTCATTCCATGACAATTCATCCAGAAACCCGGCACCATCCCATCCCAGCTCAGCTAAATATTATATATTCTTATTAAGCAGAGCTCCATCATGGGAAGCAAGACAGTTACATTAACCTTGTCTCCCATTGGTAGCATTTAATTCAGATAAATGGCATGTAAAAATGATAGTTAATCACTTCGCATGTAAGTCACATGTTCTCTTCCAGTCTAAGTGGGCAGTTCCTGGCCAGAGTAACCTGCAATGAGAACCAGAACAAACTATGTACAGAATACGAAGTTTGACAATATGTGATGCAAAAGTGTTGGACACCTTGTTGCCCATCCCAAAATGATAACCAGAATTACTTCATCTTTCCAAAAAAGATTTCCTTTAAGGGAAGAGCTGTTCTGGCAGTTTGTGAAGCAATGTCATCAGGCAGAAGAAATAATCACAGGCACACAATAAAACACAACCACAGACACTGGTCAAAGTTATTATTGTAGAATACCTTGATTTGATTTTTTATACAGACAAAAAGTGTTGACTTATTTTCCCATTAAATTCTTAGATTTCCATACAGTTTTGTCTACAGTATACAGCTGTGTTCTTTCATCATAGATAGATACTTTTTTCTCTTAAGTAACAGGCAGGTAATTATTAATATATTTAATAGTTCAATTTTTTCCCTCTTTTTTGTCTTTTTTTCCCTTTGTAGAGCAGTAAGTGTATGTTCAGGAGAATGTGCAACTGTTTTTTTCCATCAGCTAAAAGAGCACTGATGGAAAAAGACAATAATAATAATAATTATAATAATATAGTAATCATAATAATGTACAAGCTGTTCAATTTGAATTCTTTACAAAAAAGCAAAAGGAGAAAGAAAGAGGAAGGAACAAAAAAATTTGCTTAAATCGTAAACAAAAGATGCACATGTGTACATTTTGGCAAAATGTACAGTGATGGTGCAGTTGTACAATAATGTATAACGTTTATATTAAATATAGTATATTATTTACTCTTTTTCACATTACATTTTTTCACCTTACCTTGCGTGATTTTTCTACAACAGAATGAAACAAAATGTAGGCAGACGATGGAGTTTTGGATGATCTGTTTTCTTTTTTCTTTTTGTTTAAATATATATATGCGTATATATATTTGTCACTCTATCAGGAGTCTTGATAAAGTGGCTGTCTGTTGTGGTGGAGAGGAGGGATACCATACATATGCCACTGTAATAAATATCATCACTGTCTGGAGAGTTCAATGATCGGGGTATACGTCGTAGATATAGTTGTTAGATTGAAAAATTATTAAGAGACGAGCATAGCTTGAGGCCTATTTTGGTAGTTAAGCTTTGCTGAGGATAAGATAAGGTTAGGAAATGTTTATTTATTATGGTATAGCAGGCTCACTGACCTATCCTCCCTGACCACCACTTTGGCCTGCTGACTGTGTCTGGGCCTTTAAATGGGTTCACTCTGTGAGACCTGCCAGCGCTCTCGACACTAGAGACTCCACTGGAACTGTCTGAGCCCGATCGAACCCAGCGAAAGGTCGGACACACTCGTGCAGATATAACACAGTTTTGCTTGAAGGAATATTCCAGGTTCAATGCATGTGAAGCATTTGTGACATAATGTTGATTACCACAATAAATACTTTTAAATTAAAACTTTTAAAAGAAAATGAGAGACAATTATTGATAATATTATTGATAATAAATTAAGTAGCAAAAATCAAGGTTGCGATTAGGCACCTACAATGAAATTGAATGGGTTTTGAAGGATTTAAAAGCAAAAATGTGAAGCTTATAATTTTATAAAAGCACTTACATTAATTCTTCTGTTAAAACTTGTGTATTATTTGAGCTGTAAAGCTGTTTAAATGATCATTTTTACAATCATTTTAGGGTTTTATGGTCTATGCTGTTGCACCATCATGGCAAAAGTTGTTCATTTGGATTTGATTTTACACAGAAAATGTTAGCAAGCCATTTTTCACATGTTGACATTAATACTCTTTGCATCTTCTGGGTATACTATTGAAACAATGAGTATTTTAATGTTTACGGATTGGCCCCATTCACTTCCACTGTAAGCCTTGCTGTATCCCCCAGGTTTTGGATTTTTTTAAACAAAAGCAGGGACTGAACACAGAATATTCCTTTAAAAATGGGTTTCCATTTAAAGATCCAACGACAAAATATTCTGCTAGTCGTAGAACAAGTCAACCCATTTTAGGCAATGTGTTTGTTGGCATATAACAAGTAGTCAGATTGGCAGTGCAACACTGCTCCACCTCCAGGCTCCACGCCACAGACAGGGCAGAGTATCAGCAGGAGAACATCAGCATGGACTATAGCACATTAATGACAGCACAGATGCGCTGGGAGGAGAAACGTGTGTCCACCAACCGCTTAAGAGCCACAGTGAAGCATCAACAGACAAACGTGAAGTCAAACAATGACAGTGTAAAGCAAGCAATATGATATCAACATGCTCCACAAAGACACGACCGACCAATGCAATGACATGATCTAGTGGCGCTCATGCTTGCATTGTCTGTTTTCAATATTCGCCAGTTTCTTTGAACTGGACAATCTAGAAAAGTATTCTATACAGATAAAGTTTTTTTTTCTCGAGATATGTACATGTCGTGAAGCGTATTTCACAGAGCTGTGGGCTGGGCAGTCTGTTGCATAAGTGCCGGTCTCATTCCCCAAAATGATTGTAATAAGTTGCAATGCATCGACTGAAGTGGTATGATAGTAACGGTACCATTCCAGACAATTATAGGGTGTAAAAGGAGGTAACCCCGGATGACACAACTGATCAATGGAACGTCAATGGAATGTAACTGAATCAAACACACTATCATCTGACATGGAGAATCATGCATGTCTTTACATATATAATAGGGATTACTGTTCTGTTGTTCTGAATTGCTAAAATATAGACCAATAGCCAGACAGTGTGTCTATCAAAGTCCACGGTGAACCTCGATAATGTGCAAAAGTAATGATACCCTCATGGATTGTCCATCTTTAGTATCTTTGATTTTTTTTAACTATGGTGTGGCAGTATAAGATGGATTCCCTACCCTGGGGACCACAGTCTGCAGATATTCACAATCTGATAAATATTTCACACACACGAGGAAAGCAAGTATGTATTTAAAGAGAAAATAAAAGAAAGAAAGGAAGGCGAGGCAGAATATTCATGTACTGAGTAAATAGAATTATTTGAACATGTTTAAAGGGTTGATGCATTTGTTGGTGTCATCTGCACGACATGAATTTTAATGGCTTTTATGTGAAAGAAATATAAGACACCATTAAATGTGGAGTCTGGGCAAACCCACTGAAAAACTTAAATCCAATTTCAGCTACTTTGAACAAGGTATAACATATTAACGAGGCTATTTTGTCGTAAGGCTGATTTCCATAGCTGAGATGGAAAACCCCCGAAATCCCACCCACGATCATTGAATTGCTGTGATGGGATTGCCCAAATCCTCTACCCTGTAGTATATTTTAAACATGAACATGTTGCGTAAATGTTTAAAATATCATGAGCATGATTTCTGTGTTTAGAGTGAAGCTACAAATTTCTCTAAAATAATATTATTATTTCTTTGCTGTAAACAATGATCGTTAAAATGGTGCAGCGACGTTTTTGTCTTCTTTTTGTTATCAGCAGACGCATTATAATTGAATTAGTCTAAGCTTCAAATTAATATTATCTTTGCTTTGTTAGTACTTCTTTTTTCTAGCTTTTTTATGCTTTTAGGACAGA
>JADLZN010000187.1:0-244809 GCA_018155175.1 Sinocyclocheilus anophthalmus
AGCTTAGCCGGTGATCGTGTGAGGAGGCCTGGCCGGCCATTGATTTGGAGTGTCGGTGTGACGGCCCGGAGGTTCATTCTGCACGCGACCAGGAGGGCGGTACACTGTCCGAGGAACGCTGGCGCCATCAGGCCGGTGCGGAGCCCTGTTCCTCTGCGTCGTCTCGCTCGTCAGACGCTCTAGTCCCAAATTGGAAAAAAAATGCTGTTCTCTCGGATAGCATGCTCTAATTCGCCTATACTTTGCTCCATAATGGCATCTTCGAAACGGCCTGAATCTCAGAAATCCCACTTCTGACACCAATGTAACAATGCACCGTTGTTCTATCGAACGTGGGGCTGACCAGAGCTAAGATAGGCTATTAAACTTTTGCTAAGTTAACTGCTAACAGGTTGCTAGCATCTATAAGCGAGACTTTTACTATGGTTAGTGGAAAGTGTGAACACTCACATCCCATACACCGCACGACTATGAGTGTCTCTATGAGCATAAGCACAGACAGAACAAACCAGCAGGAGGCAGTACTGTCATCTTTCTCCTTTTATTCTGAACACAGAATAAGAACTTACACAGGCAAGGCCATATCGCCAAGTCCCTCCCCGACACATCTCTCTCCATGACGGTAACATCCACACTTTTTATAACAAGGCAGTAAATCAACCAAACCCACCCGAACTAACTTAAACAAACACAAATAACATTGCTAACGCAAAAAACCCAACCATCTTGCTTAATTAACACATAAAACAACTCTAAACAAATACCCATAATGCACCTGGCTGCTAGCGCTCACTGCCGTTTCATTACAATAGGGGGTGTAAATGGGTTGTTTTGCTTTCCGGGCGTTGGTGGTGGGGGTAGGTGGGTGTTATGGGTGTTGGGGTATCGTGCTATTGTGGCAGCAGCAGTAGTGTTCTTGGAAAGGGGTACTCATGCAACCATATCACCATAGACCATTGGCAGTAGCAAGTTCTTGTACTTTCTTGCAGCAGCAGCAATAATCTACAATTACAGCAATAACCAACAGCAGCAGCATTTCAGCAGCAGCGTAGCAGATCTGTTCCGCCAAGACCTAATATATTTTAACATTGTCATATCCATCACCATGCTGAAATGTTCCGAGAGTTGTCATGATTGAACTACTGTTTTAAAATGTAATTAATTCCTGTGAGGACATTGCTGAAAATTCAGCAGACATTACAGTCTTTAGTGTCACATGATCCCTCAGAAATCATTATAATATTCTGATTTGCTGCTCAAGAACACTTATTATCAATGTATCTATTATTATTATTATCATTATCAATGTTAATTGCAGTTGTGCTCCTTAATAATGGTTATATATACTCACTCACAACAACATACACACACAACACACATCACACACACACCCACTCATCTACAGGCCATGAAGTGTTTTTTTTTTTTTTTCATGTGTCCCTTAAAAGATTTCAGATCATCAAACAAATTTTAATATTACACAAAGATAATGCAAGTAAATACAAAATGCAGTTTTTGAATTATGATTTCATTTATTAAAGGGGGAAAAAAGCTGTTCAAACCTACCTGGCCCTACGTGAAAAAAATGAATTGCCCCCGTCCTGTTAAGTCATGAAAGAACTGTGAACCACAGTATTTTAGAAAGCCGAGTTAAATTTCACTAGCCACACCCAGGCCTGCTTACTGCCAGACCTGTTGAATCAAGAAATCAATTAAATAGAACCTGTCTGACAAAGTGATGCATGCTTAAAGAGCAACACATCATGAAGAAATTTAAGAACAGATGAGAAACAGAATAGTTGATATTTATTTTATCTGGAAAAAGCTTTGGAACTCCAGCAAACCACGGTCAGAGCCATTATCCACAAATGGAGAAAACTTGGAACAGTGGTGAACCTTCCCAGAAGTGGCCGGCCTACCAAAATTACTCCAAGAGCGCAACGACGACTCATCCAAGAGGTCATAAATGAACCCAGAACAACATCTAAAGAACTTCAGGCCTCACTTTCCTCAATTAAGGTCAGTGTTCATGGTTTAACAATAAGAAAGAGACTGGGCAAAAATGGCATCCATGGGAGAGTTCCAAGGCAAAAACCACTGCTGACCAAAGGGAACACAAAGGCTCGTCTCACATTGGCCAAAAAATATCTTGATTATCCCCAAGACTTTTGGGCAAATTCTGTGGACTGATGAGACAAAAGTTGAACTTTTTGGAAGGTGTGTGTGAGACCCGTTACATGTGGCGTAAAACAAACACCGCATTTCATAAAAAGAACGTCATACCGACAGTCAAACATGGTGGTGGTAGTGTGATGATCTGGGTTTGCTTTGCAGCTTCAGGACCTGGACGACTTTCCATATTTGATGGAACCATGAATTCTGCACTCTAACTGAAAATCCTGAAGGAGAATGTCCGGCCTTCAGTTTGTGACCTCAAGCTGAAGCGAACTTGGGTTATGCAGCAGGACAATGATCCCAAACACAACAGCAAGTCCACCTCTGAATGGCTGAAGAAAAACAAAATTAAGGTTTTGGAGTGACCAAGTCAAAGTCCTGACCTTAATCATATTGAGATGTTGTGGCATGACCTTAAAAAGGCGGTTAATGCTTGAAAATCCTCCAATGTGGCTGAATTAATACAATTCTGCAAAGAAGAGTGGGTCAAAATTCCTCCACAGCAATGTGAAAGACTCATTGCCAGTTATCGCAAATGCTTGATGGTAGTTGTTGTCGCAAAGTGTGGCAAAACCAGTTATTCGATTTTAGGGGGCAATTACTTTTTCCACATAGTGCCAGGTAGGTTTGGACCACTTGGTTCCCTTAATAAATGAAATCATTATTTTAAAACTGCATTTTGTATTTACTCGGGTTGAGTTATTAAAATTTGTTTGATCTGAATCATTCAAGTGTGACATATATGCGAAAAGAAGAAAAAAAAAAACGGGTCAAAAACTTTAACACCACTGTGTGTGTGTGTGTGTGTATACACATATATATATATATATATATATTATATATATATATATTATAATAGATATTATATCTATTATAATTGCTCACCCAGGGTGCCAAAATTAGTAGAACACTAGTATTTTCACCAGCTAAAAATGGTTTTAAGTCTGTTATTTCTATCTTTTGCTGTAGTGTGTTTGTAGGAAATATCAGTTTACATTTCCGAACGTTCATTTTGCCATTAATTGTAATAATCCAGTGAGGTTTTTGTCTGACAGCAGCCAGTGCTGCACACAGAGATCTGATATGATCATCATCAGTCTGTCTGGAATGGCATGAAGAAACAGAAAAAACTGAGACAGACTAACTCCAGAAGAACTGTGGCAACGTCTCTTCGTCATAAAACGTTTTAGGCACTTGTGTAAAAAATGCTGTAAAATGAGGATGCTGTCAAAATAATGTCATAAATAGATTTTAATTATCAATTAACTTAACTAAATTAAATCAACATTTGGTGTGACCAACCTTTGTGTTTAAAAGCAGCTTTTTGCCCTCGGTGCACTTGCGCATAGTTTTGCATGTAGCTTTGCAGGTAGGTTTCTTGAAGCACCTTGGAGACGTTGCCACAGTTCTTCTGGATTTAGTCCATCTCAGTTTGTTCTGTTTCTTCATTACATTCCAGACAGACTGGATGATGATCAGACCAGATCTCTGTGTGGAGCACTGGCTGTGCTCATATCATCATATAAAATTGTAACGTATTACATTTACTATACAGTAAATGTGTCTATTTGAAATGGTACACATTTGTTATTTTTGCTGATAGCCATACCATTGTTTTGGGAAAGTTACTTTTAAAAGTAATGCATACAATATTACAATAATGCGTTACTCCCTAAAAAAGTAACCAATTACGTTACTTATTTACTTTTTATGGAAAGTAATGCATTACATTACTTTTGCGTTACTTTTTCAATATAAGCAGGGCTTGATTGTTTTTAATATAAGAAGTTCTATTCATAGCAATTGTAAAAGCCCTTTCACACCTAAAAGTGTAATGAATAAACCTCAGACTGAAGCAAAAGTAAATTCATGTCTGTACAGTAGAACACAGGAGAAGAAACACTCCTCAGCAATAAAAAAACAAAGCACAATTTTTAGTTTATCTAAAGTAATTTTTGCTTATTAGTATGGTTGATCTGGATCATCAAAGGTCAGCAGCAAAGATATTGGTTAATAAATTGGGATTAGATACATTTGTGTTATTTACCATATTTAATTATTGCAGGTTTGCGTCTTATTCTGAGTTTGCATTTCACTGTTTGTACTTCTATATTGATGCAATACATCTTGTTTTTTTTGTAGTGGGTGTAATGTGGTGTTTGTGTTTGGTTCATGTTCATGTGTTCATGTCCTTTTATTTTGTAATTATTTCACCTTTCACCCTGTTTGTTGTCATGCGTCCCTTGCCTCATGTATTCATCCCTTGGTTCTCTTGTTCATTGTGTCCATGTTCCTTGTTTCTCCATAGTTTGTTTCTTGTCATGTGACCCTCTTGGCTGCTATAAGTAGCCCTCATGTGCCATCGTCTTTCGTCGTGTATGCAGTTGTAAGACCCTCTGTCTGGTGAGTCTAGGCTGTTCAAATGTCTAGTCTGGTCATTCATACCTCGTCCGTTCCTACCTCGTCAGTCTGTCATTGCCTCCAAGTCAGTCCAAGTCGGTTCATGTCATGGTCAGTCACGGAGTTACTTTTCTAGTCTTCGTCTATTTGGTATTATGTTTTGGAATTGTTTGGACACTGTCAATACACTTCACAGTGGTTCTTCACCATAAGCTCGCTGCAGTGGATGATTGCGTTCAGAATACACTTACCCACCATATGAACCCATCAGTTTATCGCCTAGTTCGCCTCTCCAAGTTACATGGCCCATTGAGGATTATGTGGCATACGTTTTAAATTGTGTTAGTTGGTAGACTCACATACTTCCTTAAAGACATTTTCCTGTTTTAGTTTGGACAAAACATTTCACATTTCATGTCCACGCATACCCCCCACTGGTCCCTGAACAAACATTGACTTTGCACTCCGGTTGGCTGTGGCTTTCACTTCTGCCATTTACTGTGGGGATAGAGTCGATGAGGATCCGCTATCCTTGCAGTATCCGCACACCACAATGTTGTTCACAGTACATCTTGGATTATTTTCAAGTCACTCAGAGTCTACTTAACTGTCAGTCATCCCTGCCAGCCACCGCTCACGTCAATGGGCCCGCTAGTCCAGGACCTGCCACATCATGCCAGTTACGTCAAAGTTTCTCATGTCCATGTCTACCAAGGCAAGCCTGATCACGTCATGTCCTGCCCAGCCAAGTCCTGCTAATGTCATGTCTGCTACTCCAGAACCTGCTCAAGTCATGCCTGCTACTCCAGGGCCTGCTCACATCATGCCTGCCAAGCCACAGCCTTCTCACGTCACGTCTGCCAAGCCACAGCCTGCTCACCCTCATATCATCTCACCACTCGGAGATTCTTCACAAGATGGCCGCCACACAGGAGTCTCTTCACAAAATGGCCGTCCTTCTAGAGTCTCGTCACGTCTCAGCTGATCTTCCAGAGTTTCACTCAACAAACTCACGCCCTAGTCCCCGGCCAAGATGGCTGTGGCACGCCTGAGTCCCCGCCAAGATGGCCGCCACGCCTGAGTCCCCGGCTAAGATGGCCGCCACGCCTGAGTCGGACGCGGAGCTTGGGCTTGGACTGAAAGGTCTGATTGTTAGTGTGATGGACCCACCTCTGATGTTGGTGCGAGCTGCAGGCATCCCGGTGACTTCAGCGCTCTCAAGCCACGCTGTCTTAGAGGTCATGCCATACTCTGCTGCCCTTCCTGTAATGGTGGTCACTATTTTGAGTGTGTGGGCTGCACACTGTGCTCCAGAGTCCTCTGCTGTCCACGATTCTGCCTCGGAGCCCTCTCCTAACCACAAGTCTGCTCCAAGGGCCTTTCCTGTGCATGAGTCTGCTCCAGATGCCTCTTTCTGTCCACGAGTCTGCCTCGGAGGCCTCTCCTGTCCACGAATCTGCCCCGGAGGCCTCTCCTGTCCATAAATCTGCCCCGGAGGCCTCTCCTGTCCATGAATCTGCTCCTGAGGCCTTTCCTGTCTATGAATCTGCCCCAGTGGCCTCTCCTGCCTTTGAGTCTGTCTCAGAGCCCTCTCCTATCCCCGAGTCTGCTCTGATGGCCTTTCCTGTGCCTCCAGAAGTGGTTGCATCCACTGCAGTACCTCCAGAGGTGGCGCATCCGCTGCAGAACCTCCAGAGGTGGCGGCACCCGTTCCGAACTCACTGTCTGCCCTGTCACGGCCACAGAGGCCGTTCACAAACTCACTGTCTGCCCTGTTACGGCCACGGAGGCCGGTCATGAACTCACAGACTGTCTTGCCACGGCCACGGAACCGTGGTGGGTACGGGAACTCCCTGCCTTCCCTTTCACAGCCGTGTCGGTTTTCCATGAATTCACTGTCTGTCCTGTTACGGCCATGGAGCCCGTTCATGAACTTACTGTCTGTCCAGCACGGCCAAGGAGGCCGTCCACAAACTCCATCTGACCCTGTCAATGGGCCATGGAGGCCGTTCGGAACTCACAGACTGTTCTTGTCACGGCCCGGAGGCCGGTTCACCAACTCACTGCCTGCCCTAGTCCACGTCCCGGAGGCCGTTTCACTAGACCATCACTGTGTCTCTGTCTGTCCTGTCACGGCCATGGAGGCTGTCCATGAATTCACTGCCTGTCCTTTTATGGCCATGGAGGCCGTTCATGAACTCCCTGCTCTGCCTGCTCCGCCATGGCTGCCCGCTCTGCCTGCTCCGCCATGGCTGCCCGATCTGCCTGCCCGGCCATGGCTGCCCGATCTGCCTGCCCCGCCATGGCCGCCCGCTCTGCCTGCACCGCCATGGCCCCCCACTCTGCCTGCTCCGCCATGGCCCCCCAATCTGCCTGCACCGCCATGGTCCCTTGCTCTGCTTTTTCGCTTCATTGGCCTGGCCCTCCATCCCTCCCCGCCAGTTCCACCTCCACTCCACCACCTCCTGAACTTGTTGGGTTTTGGGTTTTGTTTGGGCATCTGGAGCCGCACTTAGAGGGGGGGAAATGTAATGTGGGGTTTGGTGTTTGGGTTTTGGTTCATGTTCATGTTTTCATGTCTTTTATTTTGTAATTGTTTCACCCTGTTTGTGTCATGCTTCCCTTGCTCTCATGTATTCATGCCATTGGTTCTCTTGTTCATTGTGTCATGTGTCTTGTTTCCCATAGGTTTATTCTTGTTATGTGACCCTCTTGTCTGCTATAAGTAGCCCTCATGTTGCCATTGTCTTTCGTCGTGTATTGAAGTTGTAACCCGCTGTCGGTGAGTTTAGTCCTGTTCATATGATGCCAAGTCAAGTCTGTTCATGTCAAGTCACGGATTATTGTTTCTAGTCTTCGTCTATTTGGATTATGTTTGGATCACTGTAAATAAACTGCACTTGGGTTCTTCACTACGCTCGCCTTCAGTGGATGATTCGTTACAGTGGGATGAATTAATGCACATTCACATTTAGTCTAGAAATACAGTAACATCATGTTCACACAGCGCACACAACGCCTCTGTACTCCCGATTTCTCCCAATATGGGGACAGGAGAGCTGTCAGTCAATAAATGGGAAAACAAAGTAACTGGCATTACTTTTTTGAAAAAGTAACTCAGATATTTTCTTGTAAATTAAAAAAGTAATGCGTTACTTTACTAGTTACTTGAAAAAAGTAATCTGATTACGTAACTCGCATTACTTGTAATGAGTTACCCCAACACAGGGGTATTTCCTTTTGTTTTGAAAAAAAAAAACGTCTCTTCTGTGGAGAAATTCTGGTTAGAGCAAAAAACTTCCCTGTTAGAATTTAGTTCATTTTTGAAAACAACTACATTAAAATCACTGCAGTAAAATGCAATTATGATATGAAGCAACTAGTTAAAAAACAAACCCTTCTTGTCTCTGTTTCTATGTATAAATTTAACCTAATTGGTTTTGTACAGAAGCTAATGGACCAGTTTAGACACGTTACAATATCTTGTCTGCATTTGTACATTTTAATATCTTGCACTAGCATGTAATTTCATGAGAAGAATCAGAGTCAGGTTGACTTTCAGTACAAAATGAAATCAGCCAACATCTTTAACTTTGACATTTATTAAGCAGGGGGTTTACTTATTTTATTATTTTGTTGTTTTAATATTTACAATATAAAAGGTATTTGTAGTATTTTCAGTTACATTGATTAAGCCATAAGGTCCCAGTAGAGTAGGTATCTCAGATTGGGCCCCGTCTATGTGCATAGTGACTTCATAAACTAAAGAATATTTTCCACAACACTGCTGCTACTGTTAGTTATTGCAGCTTCTCTAGTTCCAGTAGTTTTACAAACAGAGCTGCTGATCATGGTATGTTGCTTCAGGGCTTCTGTCCAAGCACATAACTGCTGAAACTTGGGCAGCTTCACTTTTACGAAATGTTATTGTCATTCTCACAGTCTTCAGTAACGCAACGATATCACTCTAGCATGCAGAGTGAAATATTGTTTCTGAGTAGGAAGATAAATAATTGCTAATAATACTTGTATATTAGAAATATGTATTATATATTTAAATCTATTCTCAAAGATAGATCAAAGTTCAATTTAAACTATTGCACTGTAGATGTCGCTAATGTTCTTCTAATAAAGTCAGCAGTTAAACATTGCCTACATCCTCCAGCAACCACAAGAAGGCGATGATTACTCAGTGGTGCTTACTGTACCGTAAACATTGAAGCACATCAAGTGTGACACATTCCTAAATACATAATGATAGATACAATCATATTTCTTATAATTTTTCTTAAATTCTGTATCCTACTGGACCTAATTCAATTGATTTTTTTAGGCTGATTTTATAAAGTGCAGACTCCCAGGAAGTACAGAAGGCTCCAGATTGTAGTCTGTGTTACAGCTTGTTGATCTGACAGTGAAGAACTGTCTGACCAAAAGAACATGCTCAGTCAAGCAAGTGTGAGGCCCGTAGTTCTGCGCTCCTACAAAAGTGAGAAAAACATTTCCTATTTATCCAATTCCTTTATCACCCAGTCACCTGAGCGACTTGCAGTCTTCAAATTAAGTTTCAACCTCTCTTCTCAAGTCCCACAGCTTTTAAACATTTCTGAAATAAGTCAAAGTCAAAAAAGTACTTTTTAATTGCACCTTCAGGAAAAAAACCCTAAAGGAATTTTCAGCCCTACTTATTCCCTCCTAAGCAGTCACTTTCACTGACAAAGTGTTTTTTTTTTATTTTATTTTTTTATTATATGATTTAAAAAAAAAAAAAAAAAAAAAAATATCATTAATTAATAATTGTTATTTTTATAATAATTAAATCTGCGAAATAAAGCGAAATAAATCTGTTAGCTGGAGTTCACCTTCAAGCAGACTTACAGACCAGCATTGTCTAATAAGAGTCTTAAGAGTGTCTTTAATAACCGTCCAGGAATAAAACGCACTTAAAATAAAGGACTGAAGAGGACTAGGGTATCTCAGAGGCTGTATTATTAAAGGGGTCATTTGATGTTGCTAAAAAGAACATTATTTTGTGTATTTGGTGTAATGAAATGTGTTTATGCGGTTTAAGGTTCGAAAATACGTTATTTTCCACATACTGTACATTATTGTTTCTCCTCTATGCCCCGCCTTTCTGAAACATGTCGATTTTTACAAAGCTCATTGGTCTGAAAAGCGAGGTGTGCTGTGATTGGCCAGCTATCCAGTGTGTTGTGATTGGCCAAATACCTCAAGCGTGTGATGGAAATGTTATGCCCCTACCATACTGTGAGGCCGTGTCCCGGCCGGAGAGACGAGACAAAAACATGAAAACCCATTTTAAACGAGGCATTCGTTGCATCCATTGGGTACATAATTAAATATAATGACTTGTACTGTTTTTTTACGCGTTGCGTTGCATCGCGCCGCGTAAACATAAAACCATGTCTGCATTTGTGATCGGAGAAATGACAAACAACAAGCGCTACTCTACACTGCTCAAAACTCGCGTTTGAATCGTCAGTGGCAAATTCTTTAAATATAAAAAACGTACTTACAGTCTGTGAGTCAGAACAGCCGGCATTATAGTCTACTCTACCAGGATCAGGAAACAGTCCTCCATAAAATGTGCTGCACACATCTGAATATTTGGGTTGAAGTGTTCTGGAACAGTGTTGTAAATACAACTTAACCACTGATTTCTAGTCGTGTCCTCTTTTGGAAGCCAAACAAAGTAGTTTCGCTTTCCCAACGAAACACACAGCATCACACACGGCGGGCTAGAGTGAGTGGCGGCCGGCGGGCTTGCGGCAACAACATGTGACGACCCCGGGCTGGACTCCGCTTCGTCCACGGTGAAAGCCGATCCGGTGATCCACAGCGCAAAGTTGTTGTATTTCCTCAGCGACCAGCACGGATCAGCTCCAGGCATAACGAAGCAGATATCGTCCTCTTTTGGAAGGCCAAACAAAGTAGTTTCGCTTTCACAACGAAACACACAGCGTCTCCACGACATGGCGGCGGCGGTGACAGCAATTCTATATACAGGTGCATTTCAATAAATTAGAATGTCGTGAAAAAGTTTTTTTATTTATTTCAGTAATTCAACTCAATTGGTGAAACTCATGGATTAAATAAATTCAATGCACACAAGTAGTTTAAGTCTTTGGTTCTTTTAATGTGATGATTTTGGCTCACATTTAACAAAAACCCCCCAATTCACTATCTCAACAATTGAATATGGTGACATGCCAATCACTAAATCAACTCAAACCCCTGCAAGGGGTGCCTGACCTTCAAATGGTCTCTCATTTGGGTTCACTAGCTACCGACTCATGGGGAGACTGCGATTGACAGATTGTCCAAAGACATCATTGACCACCCTCACAAGTATGTATCCCCAAATTCATTGTTAAAGAAGCTGGTTGTTCACAGAGTGTTGTATCCAAGCATATTCATAGAAAGTTTGAGTGGAAGGAAAAAGTGTGGAAGAAAAAGATGCACAACCAACCGAGATAACCACAACCTGATGAGGATTGTCAAGCAAAATCAATTAAAAAATTTGAGTGAACTTCACAAGGAATAAACTGAGGCTGGGGTCAAGGCATCAAAAGCCACCACACACAGACGTGTCAAGAATTTGGCTACAGTTTTCGTATTCCTCTTGTTAAGCCACTCCTGAACCAGAGACAACATCAGGAGCATCTTACCTGGGCTAAGGATAAAAAGAACTGGACTTTTGCTCAGTGGTCCAAAGTCCTCTTTGCAGATGAGAGCAAGTTTTGTATTTCATTTTGAAACCAAGGTCCTAGAGTCTGGAGGAAGGGTGGAGAATAGCCCAAGTTGCTTGAAGTCCAGTGTGTAAATTTTCCACACCCCTCTTGATGATTTGGTGTGCACTGTCATCTGCTGGTGTTGTTGCCATTTTGGTTTTTTTGAAAACCCGTCCTGTCACCGTCCAAGACATTTTGAGCACTTCAGCTCCTTCTGCGGACCAGTGGCTTTTTGAATATTCTGATTTCCATTTCCAAGCAGGATTGTGGCCACCTTCCCCACTGCCAACAGTCAACCAAAGTTGTTAAATGACCAGGGGTTGCTGTGCTTGACTGCCAGCAAACTGACCTTGAACCCCATAGAGAATATATGGGGTTTTGTCAAGAGGAAGATGAGAGACACCGGACCCAACAATGCAGATGAGTTGAAGGCCGCTATCAAAGCAACCTGGGTTTCTATACCACCTCAGCAGTGCCACAAACTGCTCACCTCCATGCCACACCGAATTGAGGCAGTAATTAAAGCAAAGTATTGAGCCCCTACCAAGTATTGAGTACACGTAAAGTAAATGAACATACTTTTCAGAAGGACAACAATTCACTAAAAAGTTTTTTTTATTGGTCTTATGAAATATTCTAATTTGTTGAGATAGTGAAATGGTAGTTTTTTGTTAAATGTGAGCCAAAATCATCACAATTAAAGGAACCAAAGACTTAAACTACTTTAGTTTGTGTGCATTGAATTTATTTAATACAGAGTTTCACAATTTGAGTGAATTACTGAAATAAATGAACTTTTTCACTACATTCTAATTTATTGAGATGCAGCTATATATATATATATATAGTATATATATATATTAATCTTATTTGATATTAAAAAGCATTAGTAGTTCAACGCATTATATTTGGTATTTTTTTTGGTCCCAGATCGAGTATGTTTTTTAATTCGATAAGCAAGAAAAGAAAATGTGAAGGGTTTTTGACATAGGCTAATTTTATGTGTATGTATATGCAACTCTGTATTTCCGCGCTGTCTGAAACATGTCTCTATGCTTGTGCGCACTTTGATTGTGTGCGAGAACATCGCGTGAGTAACGAATTGAGCTCTCTTTCATTTCTTCTTGTGGTTTAAAATCGCTTGAACTAGTAAATTGGCTAATTAATCTGCGAATCACGTGCGTGCTGAATGGTAGGGTCTCATCTGTACGTATTACGGATCAACTGCGATCCTTTTAACTCCTAATATGTGACATATCAGAGCAATCTTTCATTTACTTATTTTACATAAAATGTTCAAATTGCTACTCCATATCAATCGCATACAAAAAAAACCCAGAATAATTAGAACTATCATTAACATAAATAAATAACAGTTTCATATCTATACACATTTTTCCCAGAACACTCTTGCGACCCGGTAGCAATTCTTCCACAGCCCGGTAGTGGGTCACGACCCAGTGGTTGGGGACCTCTGGTGTAGAGGATCTGTGTGTTTTTATAACAAATTTTGGGTAATATTACTTTTTAAATAATCCTTCCGGGAAAAGAGAGAAGATTATATACGACTACTGACAAAAAGGCCATGTTTGCACTTGGTATTAAGATCGGTCTCGGTTGATCCAATCACATGTGGGCAGCACGGCCATTAAAGAATGCGTGAAAAATTATATCACCGAAACAGCACCGTTTCTCCACAGGCATCCTTGATTTTTAATCTAAGCACAAACATGATATGCCACAGAATTTGGTCAATTATTTTAAAGCAGTACTGTGCTGAGCTATACATGATGTCATACTGAAGAAGTTCCATCTAGTCTTGTGCATGCTTAAGTGCACTATTTGAGAGGGCATCCATCTGCAGTGGTCTCCAAAACCATAGTGGGCATTATCGAGTGCAGTCATTCAATCCCATTAACCATACAACTGATGTGCAATGTCCAAGCACTGTAAGGCTGCGTTCCAGTGAATTTTTTATGCCCTTCACTCGCAAACTTCCCTCCATCTCATTCACTCGGATGTACATCATTGATTACGTTGCAAGAGTGCCCACTACCGGCAGAACCCTTGCAATGGGTTGAATTGGAGCATCCTAAGACCTTGATCACCTTGATCCGCTATAGCCTACATTTGGGTTGTTGTTTGTTACAATTTTCCCTTGTTTGGTGCAGTATTCTGTTGTAATTCTTATGTGTATAGTCTGTGTGGGCTTTATAAACGTTTTAAAATCATTATATATTATTGAGTTGTTTGGGGTGGGGATAAATTAAACGCGATCTGCGATGATGTCACAATTGTGTTGCATTGTGGTCTATGGAGCGGTCTGAAGTGTGCATATGAAGCAGACTCACTCGCTCTGTCAAAATTGAGGGGTCGAGGGTCTGTCCATATAAACTTCCCTCGTTCACTTCGCGAAGTGGAACGCACTTCAAAATGGCAGTGGGGATTCCCCCAAGGAGAAGTGCTTAGGGAAGTTCGCCAGTGGGTGTCTAAAAGTGGAGTGGAACCGTAACGCAGCCTAAGTGTTGCGCCAAATGAATTCACGGGTCCCACCGGAAGATGGCGTCCGCAGCTCTCTAGTGTCCAAATTAGTTTGCTCGTTCACTCAACTATCCACATTTTGCCTATGCCCCATGATGCTTTGCCTGAATTATAGGAGTAAAGAATAAGCAAAATATTCTCTCAGTAAATGCAATAAGCATTTTCTGTGGACAATGAGGTTATTCTTCTCATTGCACTCATTGTGGATCATTAAAAGCGTACAAGCATGCAATATGTGTTGAATGTCACTGTAGTAATATGTCTCTATAACATACCTTGCCTTAATCAAAAATCTTCATTAACTGAAACATTTAGTGATTATATTTTAGTTTCTGTCATTTTATATATTGTATTTACCTGCTTTAGAAGCTTGATGAACACTTTCTGCGGAGTAAGCTGCCACCTCCACGCCTGCCGTTCTTTTCCGATCTCCACACTGAGGTGTCGAGATCGTGGGCCAGACCTTAAAGGCTCCAGCATTGCCCTCCAAGCCCTTGCTTACTACTTCTAGCTTGGTAGGCAACGGGTATACGACGGCAGGTCAGGCAGGTGCGTGTCTGCACACCATGGCGTTACAAGGCAAGGCAAGGCACTGCAAGTTTATTTGTATAGCACATTTCATGCACAATGGTATTTCAAAGTGCTTTACATAAAATAAAATACAAACAATAATCACAACAATAAAACAAAGGAATTTAAAAACTTTGAAAATTATTTTTAAAAAAATTATTTAAGAGGTTTAAAATGATTTTAAGAAGACGATTATACATATAATTTAGTGCAATCAGTTCGGACATCGCACATTGCTACATTCAATAAATGCCCAGCTAAACAGATGAGTTTTGAGTCAGCATTTAAATGTGACTAATGTTTTAGCACTTCTGATCTCTTCTGGAAGCTGATTCCAACTACGGGTGGCAAAATAGGTAAAAGCAGATTCCCCTTGTTTTGTGTTAACCCTTGGTATTTCTAACTGACTCGCTCCTAATGATCTGAGTGGTCTGTTAGTTTTATATTCAGTGAGCATATCTGCTATGTATTTAGGTCCTAGGTCATTGAGTGATTTATAAACGAGTAAAGGTACTTTAAAATAAATCCTAAATATAACTGGTAGCCAGTGTAAGGACCTGAGGACTGGCGGATTTTCTGGTTCTTGTCAGAATTCTGGCAGCAGTGTTCTGGATTAGCTGTAGCTGTCTAATGGTCTTCTTGGGAAGTCCGGTGAGGAGACCATTACAATAGTCCACCCTTCTGGTGATAAAGGCATGACCAAGTTTCTCCAAGTCTTGACTGGAAACAGAACATCTAATTCTTGCAATGTTTTTGCGATGATAGTATGCTGATTTAGTTACAACTTTGACATGACTACTGAAACTAAGGTCTTTCTCCAGAATCACACCACGATTCCTGACTTGCTTTTGAGTGGGGGGGGGGGGGGGGGGGGGGGGGGGGGGGTTAACCCCTAGAGTAAGGTAGTTCATTCACTTGACAACTTCATCTTTGTGTTTCCAAATGCAATGACTTCGGTTTTTTTCTTTGTTTAACTGAAGAAAGTTCTGGCACATCCAACTTTTAATTTCATCAATGCATTGGCAGAGGGCGTCAATGGGGCTGTAGTCATTTGGAGATAAGGCTAGGTTAATCTGGGTATCATCTGCATAGCTGTGATAGGCGTTTTGGTTCTTTCTCATTATTTGACTTTGGGAGCATATACAGGCTAAACAAGAGCGTTGCAAGAATTGAGCCTTGTGGGACTCTGCGTGTCATGGACGTCCACTTAGATTTATGCTCTCCTATACTCACATAATAACCTCTCCCTTCTAATTATGACCTGAACCATTTAATTACCATACCAGAAAGCCCAACCAAGTTTTCCAGTATCTCTAGTAGTATGTTATGATCGACATTATCAAACGCAGCACTGAGATCTAGTAGTACCATCACTGAAATTTTGCCAGATTTTTGTCCCCCCCCCTTGAAAAAAAATTTTTAAGCGAATATCATTTATTTTCTTTATGAGTGCTGTCTCTGTGCTGTGATGCGGTCGAAAACCAGATTGAAAATTGTCCAGGTATTTATTTGAGTTTAAGTATTTGTTCAGCTTATTAAAGACTACCTTTTCAATAATCTTTCCTATAAAAGTAAGATTTTATATTGGTCTATAGTTGCTCAATATGGTGTTTTCAAGATTTCTCTTTTTCAGAAGGGGTTTAACATCTGCAGTTTTCAGGGAGTTTGGAAAATTCCCAGAAAGAAGTGAGGCGTTCACCTCTTCTAAGAGATCTGCTTCCAAACAGTTAAGCACTCTTTTGAAAAAATATGTGGGAAGTGTGGCAAGATAATTTTGCTTTAGTGATGATCTATTTCTTCCAAAATTTGCTACAATTTCTTCAAAAGCAACAAGTAATCGTCTTTTTGTCTCCGACCGGTTACAGGCTACCAAGGCCGACCTGCTAAGGAGAGGAACGGCTAGGGAAGTTAAATCTGAAGATATTTCGAACTACGTAACCTGCTGATTGTCTCTCCGTACCACCAGCTACCGCCTGTTCCATTAGGCGGTCTATGCATCTCTAGTGGCAGAGAAGAGGCTCTGTGGTTGACCCTGTCCTAGATTAAAGATAAGACAGGGTCTTCGCTCAGTCGTTTTCTGGCCTGTTCGGCGACGCTGTCAATTCCATCATCGACAGGTACCAGGAGGCTCGTAAACAGGTGGTGGCGTTCCAGCGGTTTCTCCCTCGCCGTTCTCTAGCTTTGGGGGCTGCTGGGCGGGAGCAGCCCTCGTCATGTACCTCCTTCTCATATCGCGAGGCACAAAAACAGAGTGTCGCTTCTCATGCTCCCCCGCAACGAGACTGAGTTCAGCGGCGCTCTAGGTCGGGGGCTTCGAAGTCGAAGCCCGGTCTGAGGGTCGTCCTTCAGTGGAAGTCCTCGACCAAAAGGCCCTGACATCCGTGGCTCAGGACCTTTAAGGGCGGCCCCTTCTGGGGAAGAGCGGGGTGCAATGCATCATACGGTGTCCATCTCTCCTCAATGCCCTCGGGAGATCTATCTGCCAACCCTGCCACCAATGGTGCTTCAGGGCGCAGCGGTCTACAGTGAGCGCTTCCCTCAGTCTCTTCTGCCTGGAAACGTAGCGGAGCTGAGGGGCTCGCCACCCCTGCGGGGGTCTCCAGAGCAGCTAGTTCGGAGAAAGGAGGGGAGTAGAGTATCCGTCTCCTACCGTCCGACGCTTCATGCTCCGGAATTAAGCAGCACAAGGTCCAGGAGCGGCAGTCTGCGAGAGACTTAGTTCGCCAGTTAGTAGAACTATCTTAGCTAAGCGTGGAAGGCTATCTGCCAATGTTCCTGACGGGTCTCTGGCATAGCTGTAAAAGAGGCATCGGCATATCAGTCGGCGGCGTGTCCTCCGCCGCCTTTCAACGGGGTCTTTCCCACGGTTGTGGGCCCTGAGTAGGCTCTAGTATTAGAACAAGAAGTGAACACTCTCTTGAGGAAGGAGGCCATCGAGGTGGTCCCCTGCCTCACTACAGAGAGAGTCCCGGGTTGCTACAGCCGGTAGCTGTGTTGCTTCAGTTGTTCCAATCAGATGGAGGGGTTCGTCCAATTTAGATCTATGCCGCTCGAACCGGGCCTCGTCAGTGTTATGGAGCTGAAGTTCCGATGCTCACCTATCACGTCAAGTGCGTGTCTCAGATCAGGTCTGAGGATGCTCTTGCGGCCTCTCGACTCCATGGCATCCGCTACTGAATTTATCATCCATACTTTTGAGATGATTTTGGCTCAATAAGAGCAGTTGGCGGTTGGGCATTGAGATGTCGTTCTTCAGCCTGGACCAATAAAGTAGCTCGGATTAAGACTAACGCCAAGAAAAGTATGTTTTGCTTCCATTATCAGAGGACTACTTATCTGGCATGGTGTGGGCTTGACGGCTAGCGAGGGGCGAGGGCAGCAGGTGTCCTCCTGCTCGAATTGAATCGATCTCACTAGCAGGCGGGGGCGAGAAGCAAGAAGGCCGGTCACCCTCCGTCAAGCCATTCAGAAACTTGCTGGGGGTTCTGCTGCAACGGCGTCTAACGTGATAATCATTGTGGCCTGCTGTACATAGACTCCTACAGTGGTGGCTCAAACGCAAGGGTCTCCCCAAGGGGAAAGCGCTGCTTCGCATGATCTGGTCCCGGTGGCGATGCCTATTTGTACCTTTTGGAGCATTGAGGACAGGTCCTTATTTCGTGTCTCATGGCCGGTGTTTGGAGCTTTGCCTTTTCCGCCGCGCTAATGGCTAATCTGACTTGAGCGCTCTCCTCACATGGTTAGGGAGCGGACCTCATGATTGGGCCTAACCCCCTGGCTAGGGTCTGTGGGAAGGCCATCATCTCACTTGGTACATCAACTGCCTGTAGATGCTGGCCGTGTTTTGAGCTTTGAAGCACTTCCTCCTGGACCTAAGAGATCGTCATGTGTTGGTGTGCACCGACAACACAACAGCGGTCTCTTACATCAACCACCAGGGAGTCTGCGTTCGCTCCTCTTGTACAAGCTGGCGCACCAGATCCTTGTGTGGTCGGCTGCACGGAGCAAACTTATTTCGTTGAAGGGCAGTACATATTCCGGGCTGTTGAGGCAGGGGCCGAGGCCCGAGGAATGGATGCTTCACCCCAGGGTGGCGAAGCAGATATCGAGAATTTTTGGCCAGGCAGGTGGACCTGTTTACGACTCAGATGCAGTGCAGCGTCGCTGGTTGGGGGGGGCTTATTATTTGGGGGATGAGGGGGCGGGGGAGGTTTGGTGGATACGCTTCGGTCTCACTTCTGATTCTTCCCAGCTCCACTGGGGCGGGATTGCCATGGTACAGATTTGCTAGAGGCTTCGGCTGTACCCTTTCCCCCAGATTTTGCCTGCCTCTATTCATTGAATTCTGAAGAGAGTGCGCCCAGGATGTGTCTGTCTGCTGGTATTAGGGCCCCGGGTTCTGGGCGCAGGCGCCGAGTATGGTTCTCGACTTCTGATCCTCTTCCATCGTGAGAAAACTATAGGAACGGCTCCAATGTGAGATTCTCTCACTCGCCCGTCCTCGGGCTGTGGAAGGCTGTGGTGTGGCCTCTAAGGGGGTCAGCAATCTAGCTATCCGTTCTCTCACTATGGTTGTTGAGACGCATGCCTCCAATCATCAGAAGGCGACCAATCTGCTTGGTGGCTATGTTCCCTATCCACAAGAGAGGTCTTCTGCTAGCTAAACTAGAGACCGCTCAGCCTGGTGAATAGTGGATGCCATTTTTATTTGCTATGAGTCCTCTGATCTCCCTTCGTCTCTTGGGGTCAAGGCTCACTCTACTAGAAGTGTGGAGGCCTCCAAGGCCTTTTTGGCAGGTGTATCCATGCAGGAAATCTGCAATGCAGCGGGATGGTCCAGGCCCCTCACGTTCGTCAGATTCTATGACCTTGATATGCAAGCCACTCTTGGCTCTTCTGTTCTCTCATCCTAACTGTGCTCTTCCACACTAGGCAGGGATTTGCAAGTCTGGTGGCGTGGACATCTCGTTCCCCTAGCGCTTTCCGACGCAGCTCGAGTTCCCTGAAGGGGAACGTCCCAGGTTACGTATGTAACCATGGTTCCCCGAGGTAACAAGATGCTATTTCTCAGGGGCCATACCTTTACCAGCAAAATAAAAAGAATAATTCCGGGGGCTGCTAGTGCTTGCTTCATAGTCCTGAAGCTGCCTATTGCCGTTTCACCGCAGTTGGCTTTTATACCTTGCCCTGGTCGTTACGTCAGCCACGCGGAGTGTGGTTCGCGTGACGTCTCGCCTTCCCTTTGATTGATTAGCACAGGTGATTCAGAGTCATGGTTCACCTGAATGTTTTCTCCATAGCAGTTTTCTGATGTGGCAGGCTTCTCGTTCCCATGCTGGTCATCGTACATTCTGGAACCATGTTAGCGCATGTCTTACCTGGAGACGTTTTTGAGAACAAGCATTCTCAGGAGTTTTGTCCTATAAGTGGAGTCTGTCAATGGCACCCGCCAAATGGGTGCAAGAAGTCATCTTCAACAGTGCACCGAACCGATAGAAGTGTCTTATCTATTGAAACGATTGGTCCTTTTCCCTCAAAAAAATGACCAATCGTTTGGACTAGATAAGACACTTATCCAAATGGGATTGTGTAGAGCCCTTTGAAGTCCACTATATGGAGAAAAATCCTGGAATGTTTTCCTCAAAAACCTTAATTTCTTTTCAACTGAAGAAAGAAAGACTGTTTTTAATTCTGAAAGTGAACTAATCCTTTAAGCAACTGACTTGTTGCCTCGCTGCCTTATCAGTCAATTATTTTGCAAGCAGCGTGCATGAAGCTATCTCCTGAAACTGATTTCAAAAAGGCTTCTGAGGCAGGATAATGGTCCAATGGTAACATTTTCTCCATAAATTACAATAAAAGTTGTTCAAAAACATGCAATTACACAATCTGACCACCAACTTTCAGACACCATTTTAGCCATTTTTATCTCAGCTGTCACGAAAACAAACAGGATAGTGGGATATGATATAGGCAGCAAAGAATACAAAACTGCTCAGATGAATCTATCTCAGTATGCGACACAAATTAATCATAGTATTTGCAAGTGGTTCCTAGCACCTTGCAGCTTTTATTTTTTGCGTTCTAATGCGGAGTAAGAGGGCGATAATCACAACTAATAACTATAGTAAAAATGTAATATATTATATTCAAACATAATGTGTTAGTAATGAGTTACACAAGTTTTAAATACCTTTGGTGTATAAATATTACATTTTAAATATTGCTTTGTCCTTTTGTGGGATACTTACGATTGAATTTTGAGCTTAAGTTTCTCACATTTTTATACACTATACCAGAGGTGGGGGACTCGAGTCACATGACTTGAGCTAGACTCAAAAAAAAGGTCTGACATTCTAGTCGGCAAATATTAAGACATTGCTTGACTAAATAAATAAATGACGGTTGACTTGACTTGAGCTGAGATCCAGTGACTGAGACTTGCCTTTATTTACGCTTCCTTAGACTTCGGCAGGACTTGACTTTATAACAACTCTAATTATTATTATAAATCATTGTGACATAATTTGGTAAACAAAACGCAAGCCACTGAACCAATGGCAGAAGTGATCTGAGTCTGTGCAGTTCATGACACTGCACGAGCACAGTCAGGAACACCGCAAATACAGGGAGCAAGAGAATCTCCTGAGATGTTTGGATAAACACTTTGAAACTGTATGCATTTGCTGTATGCATTTACAAAGCCAGGACGTCTGCACTTCAAAAAGGAAAGGTATGTAAGGCTGTTCGATTGGTCTCTAAATTCAGTTTAAAAAAAAAAAAAAAAGAAAAGAAAAAAAAAAAAAAACTTAAAGCTCTGTCAATAAATTAAAGTGATTATAAAGATTAATCGCATGTTTGTAATTAATGTAACGATGTCAAACTTTAATGTCCAGCGCTAGTTTTTTTTTTTTTTTTTGTTTGCTCTCAACAGTGCTTTAATTTTTTTCCTCTTTGTAAAGCAATATCTGTCATTGTACTCACGGAAACTACAGGTGTTTTATCGATTTGTGCTGTTTTCTCTTGCACGTCCTCTACCAAAATGCCAAGATATTTGTCGAAAATGGCCCTAGTATCGAGTTTTTATATTTATAAGCATACGCGATGATTTAGTAATATTTCAGGCGTCGGCTAGCAGTTCCGTTCAGGCCCACAGTTTAAGAGATTACGCGTCCCAGGTCGTGGTTTTTTGGGGGCGTTAGTTTCCGGGTTTCTTAAGCAATACTGAACGAATGTCCAGGATTGAACGCAGACCGTTGAGTGATCAGTGGTCATTCTTGGCTTGTCATAGAACGAATCAACTGTTTAGATGAATCATTCCATGAACGCGTTCTGTTATAAAGCAGTGATTTGCCACCACTACATTGCGGCTTTGGGATCCATAAGTAGGCCTATCTAGTCCTTAACTATATGCTAGTCTGTCAATTTAGTTCTTATTATATACATGGCGAAATAAAGCATAAGGTGGAAAAAAAAAAAAAAAAAAGGGAGGGAGATACATGTAGCATTAACAACAACAGCTTCTTGATTTGGAGCCATGACAATAATTTGTTATCAGAACAATGTCATTCAAAGGAAAGAAACAATGGGCCAAAAGAGGGTTCTATAATCCGATGAAGAATTTTGGTGCCATTTTACTTTCTGAATAAGGAGTGATTGTAGTCAGGGCATTGGCATATTTATTTAACAGCGTGCTCCCAGACTGATGCCCAGTCGTCCGCTGGATTGATAGTGCAACATAATTTTCCACAAACGCTGTTGTAAATATTATGCTGTCTCCTATGGATGGTCGAAACACCCTTCAGAGACTAAGATACCAACTCATCTACCTCTGAGACAGATTTTATCTTGTAGTTTTATTCATATTTTCTCATTACAGACTTTAGCGGTATATGCAAAGTAGTAATTATATGCCTATATCAAGTGTTATATTTAAAACAATTATTATGTAAAAAAATGTATAGTAAGTTAATTGGCTGAGGAAAAATCTAATAAGCTGCGTGTGCTAAAAAAATATTTGTTCGGCTGTTTGATATCTGTGACTTGACTTGCCTTGTCAGCTTAGCAGGACTCTATCTTGACTGCTTGAGGTAAGCGCCCTGACTTGACTTGACTTGCTTGATTTGTTTGTACTGTGACTTGAGACTTTCTTGAGACTTGATGGTAGGGACTTGAGACTTGCTTGAGACTTGATGGTAGGGACTTGAGACTTGCTTGAGAATTGAAAATGTGTGACTTGCCCCCACCTCTGCACTATACGCTGCACCAGAAGTTGCAGTGCCGGCTGAAGCTAAATGTTCATATCAGGTGTAAATGGGCCCAAAGAGAGCTACTCTACCCTGTACTACAGATAGGATAACAGCGTAACTTCCTTCTCTTGTGGTCTACAACAAAACTGAAGCAGCCTAGACATGACTGGACAAAGACAAAACAAATTCAAGAAAAAACACGTATGTAGAGTGGGAAAAAATGCAATGAATCACTTCAGAATTACATAAGCACAGAAAATATATTTTCTTTGCTTTCTCTGTTTTGTGTCTCTGTTTGTACCCTAAGCCTGAAGGGGTGAAGATATCATCTGAACCAGTCCACCGCCACTGTGGTTTGTTTTCCTTTAATGCTGATGGATTTTTCGCATGGGGAAATAATCCCCGTGATGTTGCATCACATTTGCTGATGTTTGAAGATGATTATGTAATGACATGCTGTGTGATTTAGACATCTGATAACAGAAGTGATTCAAATCTCTTAAGAAAAGACCATCATTTTGGATTGATTGTTCCTCTGATGCTAGTGGTGAACTTGGTAAATACATTCCCACCATCTTTCAAGTGACTCAAAGGAAACTGGTTCTGAGAAAGATATAAAAACACAGAGAACAAATAAAAGAGATTAGATGGAGAGATCCTGAGAAAGTGTATACAAAATTAAGAGAAACTTAATGGTCGGTGATCACATAAGATCTGGGCTATGCTTGAGTGACAGTATTAATCATTTAACGACAGCATGTTCAAATAGGCAACAGAGACTCAGCCTTATGATGGATTATTACGACATATGTATAAAGGCATAGATCTTAAAAACAATAAAATCCATGGTTTAAAATTCTGATTGCTGGCAGTCAAGAAACATATCAAGTGAATATGTAAGTTTAAAACTGGTTTTGTACATGTAAGTGAACTCGAGTTAAATGAACAAAACGAAGTGCCCCCAAATGAACCATTGAATTGCCTCTTTCAAAAAAGCACTAATTTCCCATTGCTTAATCTGGAAATCAGCAAATCTATAATTACTACGGTCCAGTTTACTCTGTACTATAATTAGTTTACTTTGAAAGCCTCTTTGCTGTTACTCCTAAATGCATAACCAAAGCTGGACAGTCAGAGGAGACATTACACAACCTTTCAAACCTGAGGAGATGTTGACATACTATTTTCATGTTAGTTGTCACAATTAATAAGAATATTTACAGAAATGTATCGACAAGTTGATGCTTCCCCTTAAACTGACTTGATTTTTTTGAAGCACATTCACAGGTTTTGGAGGAGATCTCTGTTATTTGGGGAACACCCTCAATGCTGTCAGTCTCCCTGTTTGTTTTGGCTCCTGAAGGCTTCCTGAGTCAAATGTGTCTCAGGTTTGGAACAAGAACATCATTCTGTAAGTTCTGCTTTAAAACAGTGTTTGTCTGTTCTTAAAGTAGTACGATGGAAAAAGTATCTTACAAATACAATGGATGTTATGTGTTTAGTTTAATTCACTTGCAGTGAGCTTGACTTGTACTGTGATATATTGACTTATAAAGAGACGAAACTGCAAGATAGTAACAGTTTTTGTTAGTGTTGGAAAGTGTGTTGTTAATAGATAAATTGATATTTCATAAACATAAACTTTCACCCATTTTGTTTCTTAATCGCGTGTACTTGCTTACGTGAGAGACACGTGTCATGCCTGATGGCAATTGCCAACAATAACCTTGGGAAAAGTACTGTTTATATCTAATTTCCTCTTGAGTCCCACCTCAGTACAAGTTCTAAAAGTCAATGCCATGCATTCTTGATACAAAAACATTTAAAAGCCAATTTTCCTCCATTCTTTCCATCTGTAATACAACTTGGGATAGTAACACACTAAAACTAAAACAGTGATGACGTCCTTGACACTTAATATGTTTCAACAGGCCCTCACAGCAGAAAAAAACACTGAACATCTGTTCCGGAAACATGCATGCTATGTAGTTTTAAACAAACCTATGCAGTTTTGTAGCTGCTGTCATTCACTGGCAAACAGCAAGTGTGCTTGTCCATGCCAAACACTGGTCTGGTGTAAGAATGACTACTAGACGTCGTACTCTCCCAGTGATGTAACCTGGCGGATTTCCTTCTGCATCTGTTTTGAAGCAATATCAAAATAACCCCCACTGAACAGACCAAGATAGAACATGTTATCAGACTAAACAGCTGATAGGAATGTGTGATTGTTGCCTTTGGACAGTCTGAACTACCACAACGTCTTCATGAAAAGCTTTACAAAAGGCTTTCTGATTTAACGGACAGCTATTACGTCAATTAATGTTTTGCATAACATTTTGTATAACTAAAGCTATAAATTCTAAATTCAAATATTGCTCTTCTTTGTGTTTTCAGTTTCCAGTTAGCCCAGTAGCTTAGCAAACCGCTAAGCTAAACCGCCGTCTGCTAAACCATCATGGCAGTGGATTTTAAAGGGGTCATATGATGCTATTTATAAAAGATTGTTTACATGGCCTTTCTCTTGGAGTGTTAGCAATCATCTTGTGCATAACAGCAATCTTAAATGTTGGGGCGAGAAAAAGACTAAGGCTCAATCAAAATCCAATGAGATATTCTTTATAAATGTTAAGAGTCAGCCACGCCTACCTGAAACGACTCGTTCTAACATGCCCCCAGATGTCTACGTCACAATGTGGGAAGATTTGCAAAACACCGCTGCCGCAATGTCTCACGATCTAAGCAAGAAGCGAGGTGGGCAACTTTGTATTCCGCTCGCTGTAGCACGTTGTTGCGCGCGCCAACCGCACATGGCGTGAAGGCGTGATTAGAAGTCGAAACTACTTTGTTTTGGCGTCTTCCAAAAAGAGGATCTAAAAAAAAAACGATATCTCGCTTTGTCATGGCCTGGAGGGCATCCGTGTTGGGGGGGGCTTGCCGCTACTTGTCAATACATGCAACTCGCCGATGGTTTATGTGTTTTATGTTTAACAGGGCGGGCGTCGATGTGTCTAGCAAACGAGTAATAGTGACCAGTATAAAAGATCATTATCAATCCATAATTTATGTCGCCCCACTGGATTCCCCCACCCCACCCCCACCCGCCCCCGGGCACCAAATCTCCGTTTATAATGATTTTTTAATGTTTGTCTCGGCGCTCCGTCCGGACAGGGCATCATCACAGTATGTTGAGGGGCGTAACATTTCTGTCACACGATTGAGGTTTTCGGCCAATCACAATGCTTTGGATAGCTGGCCAATCACAGCACACCGCGCTTTTCAGATCGCGAAAAACACGGATTATCTTTGTACGAAGTCGAGCACATTTCAGAAGGGGCGGGGCATAGATTAGAAAGCACTACTGTACATTATGTTTTTTGAAGGCTAAAACCGGCATAAACATATTTCATTACACAAAATAATGTTTTTTTTTTTAGCAACATCATATGACCCCTTTAACAGAGGGCCTCAGCAAACTTTCATGGGGCCACAGGCTAATATTAATTTAATTAGATATAAAACTCAGGCAAAAAAAGAGTTGTAAACTGAATTTGCTTTTCCCCTCAGTAAGTTGTTTTTATTAACATACCTCAATCAGAATATTGAATTATGGAATCACAAAATGAATTTTAACTAACTGTTTTTCTATATCAACACTCCCAGTTTCTGCTAATGAAAAAGAAAATACGTCAAGTGTCCTATAAGAACTACAGTAACATACTTACACCGGTATAAGAACAGTGGCCTTCGATTATTGTGTGAAGTAAACCTATCAACTCTTCAGGCTGAGAACCACTGCGATTACAATTTATCAGCAGGGATAACAAAGAAAAGAAGCATTTTGATTACAGAACAAAATACTGGGGGCATTAATGGTTCTGAGTAAGCTTTATACGGACTACTGGCTTGTGTCCAAGACAAGTGCAGGATTTTGTTATAGTAGGGGTGTAATTGGTAGCAACATCCATGTCAATGGTTTCGTACCTAACGCTCGGGTGCGGGGATTAGGGGTCGATACTATTTCGGTACAACAGGAAAAAACAACAAATCTACTATGCCAGGTTTCTTTTCATTTATTTTTTACAGACAGTACTACAAATTAAAGATTTTTCCACCTAGATGTGAAAATACTAAATATATTATTACATTGTTATATATAACAAATCTGGCAGTATCACGTGGGCATACAAGGAATAAATACTTGAAACATATTTCATTTAGTTAACAGATAAACAAGGGAAAAAACAGTGCGACACGTAACGTATCCTATATATGCTGAGTTTCAGTTCATTTTTGTGGCATGCTTAATTTGTTCACAGAAAGGAACCCAAGAAGGCCCTCAATGGCAAAACTCAGCATCTATGCTTATTTGTCTTCTTTATTTTCAAATAGGCCCAATGGTTTTGTTTTTATTTGAGTGTACAGCAAAATGATAGCCTTTAACAGTATGCGACTATGAATAAACTAAGAAATGACAGGCGTGGTTTAAGATTGGATTCTTCTTGTATAAGAAGACAGGTGAAGTGTCGAGGCCGGCTGGTGCAGCACCCACTACACACACACTACACATGACCACCCCACTCACACACCAAAACATATCACTTGTTAGCATTGGGCTAACGTGACAAGCAGTTGGTGACTTTATCAAATAAAGTAGCATTAACCAAACATCAGCGTGCACCTCGTGGCCACTTTGTCACTGTTGGAACGTGACTGAAGTAGTCAAGCTATCATGTTACATAATCAGAATAATATTTTAGTCATTTCAGATACACATCGAGGCTAAATATGGAAATATTATGGAATATTTGGATTTGAGCACAAAGCTCCATTTCACAAACAGTTGAGTGCGCAAGCCTTTAAAGTATACTCCTTTGTCAGTGAGAGACACATTCAAAATCAGCACATGGTCACTATCTAGTGTGGTTTGTTTTCAACAAGTGCGCAACTCATGGCATTCGCTGTTCTTCTGCTGGCAGTTATCAAACAGCGTTGCATTACTGCGGGCGCCCCCTTCTGGATTGAGGGTGAATTGCCTGTATTCGTTGTAAGGCCTCATGCACAGAACCGAGATGTCCGTACCGTGACGGTTCGGTACGAATACATGTATCATTACACCCCTAGTTAGAAGATATGAAAGTTGCGACAGATTTGTTTTTTTATTATTATTTGAATCAAGCATGTCACATTAGAGAGCATCGGAGTATTTTTCTTACAGTGTATTTTAAATCATGTATTATAATATTTTCTTCATCTATTTCTGATCAAGTTACCGTCCAACTAAGTTTTATTTATTTGACTAAACCATTTGTTTCTTACATTTGGCACTTGTGGAGAGTGTTAACTTTGGACCCTTCTTTTAATAAAATATGGGAATATAGGAAAGTAGTTTTAAAGATCATTGCCCAGTCCCATGTGTAGCAGTTTAATATTTTGCATTAAAGATAATTTAATACACCATTTTACTTCTGAAGTAATTAGGGAAGATTGATCAGACAGAAAGATTGTTTTTGTACACCCCTAAGATGAAGGATTTATGAGTGCCACGATGTATCTCCTTTAGCTGGAGACTCAATTTCATTTGGAACCAGATTATATGGATTGAATGTATTAAAGTGATTTATGTCTAGGCATTCTCTGACAGATGATTTGCAATCTATAAAAAAAAAAAAAGACTATAACCCATGACTTTACTATGTCAAATTCAGATACCCTGATGCACAGTGACGGTGCATCATTTTCCATTGTTTATGATGTTGAACTGTAAGTTAAGATATTTTTCTGGGCTACCTACTCTGGCAACTGGTCTGTGGTAATCACAATATGACAACTAGACAAATGTTTAAGCATCTTTTCTCCAAATAACTAACTGAATGCACCATTGCTCCTAGAATGTTATTTATAGTCCAATGTTATGAGAGTCCAATTAGTGGTAGATTTAGGTTTAGTCCACAAAGTCTGTACTCAGTGCCAGTCTCTCTTCATGTCTCCTTTTTAAGCCTCAGTGGGAGTCTATTTGATGACAAGTGTGCTTCTGTGCTGTTGTGTTTTATTAGGGCAGAAAAATAAGTTTGATTGAGTGTGCTTCTCCATTAACCATGTAACAAAAACACCCACCTCAATGTTCACAACTTCATTTAGGCCTGTGTGTATGAACATACATGGGTGCCTCACTTTTGAACATCAAGATATGTCAATTCTCTGTCTCTCTTTCTGCCTGTCCCTCTCTATTATTTCTAAATTTGATCCTATTTTTTCCCTAACAGTTTACAACTGCCAATTACTTACACACCAGGGAGTCCTTGAGATAGAAAAATTCCCACAGCAATACAGGGTTTTTGATGTTATCAGTCAGAGCTTACATCTTTGTTGTGAAAAGTCTTCTGTCTTTGCTTTTAACTTGCGTAATCTCGGTTTCTGCTCTGCTCTCCTACAATCTCTATGAACCAATGATTACATCCTGTACGGATAGTCATATCCTAGTATTACCCAGCTTTCTTTCAGCATATAGTTAAACTTTGTGAGAACCCATTTTCAAATATGCAAATGTATTTCAATAATAAAAACTTACAATTTGTCTACTGTATGTTTGCAGAATTTCTGTATGTTTCCAAAATGTATTATCTAACGACAACAAAACTAAATGAAAAAATTTAAATTAAAAAAAGTTATGAAATAAAATCTAAAAAAGCTTTTATATTTGATTTCAGTTACCAAGATTTTTTTTTCCATTTGTTTAGTTGAAGTACTAAAATAGCTAAAACTAAATATTAAACCCTTAAAAAAAATAAACTACAGAATAACCTCATTTAAAGGGATCGTTCCCCCCACAAATGCTTTATAATGTTTTTATAAAACACAATCAGAATTTTTGATGAAATCCGAAAGCTTTCCTCTGCATGTAAACAACGCATGCGCGTGGTGCTGCTGACGTAGAACACGCATGCACTGCGCCTTGTTTACGTGCAGAGGAAAGCACGCGCATGCATCATGGTAGTCTCCATAATGGAGACAAAGGGTGACTTGGGGAGAAGATTTTTGGAATAAAGTCATTACTTTATTTTTTTGCACAAAAAGTTCTCATAGCTTTGTAAAATTACAACAATGATGTTACATGGGTTACTTTGTCGATGTTATCGGTACCTTCTGGGCCTTGAAGTCCTTGGTAGGACTCTTGCAATCTATGGAGGGTCAGAAAGCTCTCTGATTTAATCAAAAATATCTTAATTTGTGTGCCGAAGAAGAACGGAGGTCTTACGGGTTTGGAACAAAATGAGGGTAGTAATTAGGACAGAATTTTCATTTTTGGGTGAATTATCCCTTTAATGTATAATTCAAAATATTATTAAAAACTATGATAGTATATCAATGATACTATAATATCACTGATTTGCAATACTTTGAGCATATGACCAATATAGCAGCTTATTCTATCCATGGACTGCCAACTTAGTAAGTTAGAACATTTGCATTGATGGAGACCAATCATACTTTTTGTTTTACATGTCATTTAGAGGCAGCTGTAACTGAAGTTGAGATACCATGACTTAAGAATAGACCTAGTTCATGGAAAATTATATCAAAAAAAAAAAAAGAAGTTATATAGCACCTTTCCATAGCTCAAGGTCACTTTGCATATAACAAGTGGTTTTGTACATCCACACAATCAATATAGACACACACAATATAAACACATACAAAATATAGCCATTTATCCAAAGTACATATTAAACATGTTTTTAACTTACTCTTGAAGGCAGACAAAGAAGGGATGGTACGAAGAGTAAGGGGTAATGAGTTCCATAATTTAGGAGCATTAACACTAAATGACCTTCCACCTACAGTAGATGTCACAATACACTAGAGACGAACAAGGAGGCTGGAGAATACTTTTAACAAACTTTTATTCCAGCACCAATGGACACCAACGCAGGATGACTTTTAACAGCGGACCGCGAACACGTTAATAACACAAACAGGATGTGGGATACAAGACACACCTGGAATCAATGGAAATTAAACATGGGAAACACCTGGGGAGCAAGACAGACAAACCATGGAACAGAGTCCGACAGTAGACAACTGAAAGAGTGTGATTGACAAAAGGCCAACTTCAGAAGGTAAGACAATGGTTCCCAACCGTGGTCCTGGAGGCACCCCAACACTGCTCATTTTGCATGTCCTCCTTTCTTTTCTCTGACAACACCAACTTCCTGTCTTGGGTTCTACTAATGAGCTGTACCTGATCAGGTGTGTTCAAGAAGGAACATGCAAAACGTGCGAGTGTTGGGGCCTCCAGGACCAGGGTTGGGAACCATGGTGTTAAAGTACTGAAGTTCTTAAACTTATGTAGAGTTAAGGGGACATGGCACACACAGATTCACCAAATCTCATGTTAATCTTGAGTACCTATGGAGTAGTATTGCATCCTTCATATCTCAGAAGAGTTTTTAGTTTTATCAGATTTATAAAAGAGAAATACAGCTTTACAATTCTCTCCGAAAACAGCCGAGCTCCTGGATGCGCGCCGTGGGCGGAGCTAAAGAGTGACGAGCACTTGTGCCATAATTAACCAAAAGATGCTAACAAAACAGAAATTTGATGCAGTTTTACTTACCGCCTGCGGTTCCGAATCATGACCGGGATATTGGGACCGCTCCATTTTTCAGTATCAAACGATGTGCAAATCCATCATTGAACTGGGCCTGGTTTATAAACACTTGCGAAACTCTATTGCTTCCCTGGAAAACAAACTGCATCCACTGTTCACATAACATTGGGTTCTTTGGGAAGCTGAACAAGGTTATCTTTCCCTTACAGCCAAAAATAAACTTCTTTGGAGACATTCTTCTCGAGCAAGTCATGTGCAGCGCTGCCGTAAGCGGTTGATGGCACCTCTCTCGCTCTGGGGTGTTTTTCCCAAAAGCACTATGTGTAAGGTTTCTGTCATTACCATATAGTTCTAGTGGAACTTGGACCACGTGCTACCATGTTTTTGGAAACCTCTGGTCCATGTGCGTGGTTCAATGGATCCAATCTCACGTTCTATCACATTACGGTTTTTGACCCAACGATCGGATCAGCCATGAAGAAAAAAAAAAATTTCAAGTGAACTTGCTTTCCTTTATTACTTAAAGCGAAGTACTTCTTTGATACCACAGCAGATACTACTAGATTAACTAAGAAAGTTTAAACGTGATTAAAGAGACAAGAGAACAGCCAGTAAAAATAAAATTACACCATGATACTACAACCTAAAGTTTACAAATAAAATAAAGACGGTTGTATTATTCAAAATACAGAATTAATCATTAGGAAATAACCCGATCTGCATAGTGTTCCCTGTATAAATTAAATATAGATTTTACAGTGTTTTGTTTGATGATGAATGCAGCAGCAGTATTTAAGGCCCGGTCCTTTAAAGACCTGATTGCACGATCCGATATAAGGATGACACACCACATCCGATTCTTTCTCCGCTGTTTCACATTCACTTGAGACAATAACTGACTGCAATTTACCTGAATGATTGTCGATGTATTGTGTGTGTGTGTGGTGTGTGTATTTCAGAGGATTCAGTTCAGTGTTCGCGCGCCGTCTGAAACGCGTGTGCGGCTGTGCGCGTAGAGAGCAGTGCGCGAGTAACGTATCCAGTTCCCTTTCGCCTTTTCTCTGGAATAGTTTTTAAATTTTCGCTTGCTGTTGTAAATACAACAAATGATACCTTATACGCCATTATGGTAAATTTTGCAATGCGTGCCGATACCGGGGTTTGGTCCATAAGATCAGGAGATCAACTCATCATTTACCCCTAGTCAATGACGCGCGATTCCGGAGACATCCCTACCGAAATTCCTCTCTTCATGACGTCATGAAGAGCCATGCTCGAGAAAACTTAACTTGCACGAACATGGAAGGAGTGTATTTGGCACAGAAGTACTCCGTCATTGTCACAGTGTGCCTACTGCGAGGAGCGAGGATCCAAAGCAATCAGACTTTATTTACAGCCAAACACAGGAACACGCACATAGCACACGGAGATTGACGTTTCGGACAACACGAAGGACTAAGGAAAACACAGGGCTTAAATGGGGAACCAAACAAGGAAATTAACTAGAAACACCTGGAATCAATTTCACACACAGACATGAGGGAAGAGCTAGGACACATGGGAAACAGAGCACGTGGGGGAGGAAAACAAACACACAACAGTCCATGAGCGTGACATTACTCCCCCCCCCCCTCCCGAAGGCGCGTTTACGACCACATAACCTTCACGCCGGGGGGTGGGTTGCTCTGGAGGCCCCTAGGTACCGGCTTATCGGGTGGAAGGCCACCAGGTGGTACCTGTTCAGGGGGCCATGGCGGAGCAGGGAACTCAGGGAAGGCCCTCCGTGGACCGGATGTGGGGACAGTGGCCCTCCCTGGGCTTGACTCCGGAACTGAGGCCCTCCTTGGGCCAGACGTGGGAACAGGAGCCCCTCCCTGGGCTTGACGTGGATAACAGTAGCCCTCTGCTGGCTTGAACTTGAACCGGAGCCCGCTCCTGGCTGACGTGGGGAAAGGGTTTCTTTCTGGTTTGACTCCGGGCTGGAGCCAACACTGAGCAACTCAGAGGCTGAGCCCAGGCTCTTCCTCCGCATTCTCCTTCTTTGAGCAGAGAGGAGACTGCTGCTGTCAGCTGAGGGCTTGACTGAGGAAACAACTGAAACAAAAACACGGGGAGAAGGGCCGCCACTTACTGTTTCGGTTGCTGTCAGTTTGCTGCGGGATCAACAAAAAAAAAAACGGATGCAAGAGCACGAGACTAAGGAGATCCAAAGCAGATCAGACGTTTATTTACATCCACACAGGAACACGCACATAGCACATGGAGATTGACATTCCAGACAAATGAAGGACTCAGGAAAACAGGGCTTAAATGGGGAACCAAATTAGGAAATTAACAAGAAACACCTGGAATCAATTTCACAATCAGACATGAGGGAAGAACTAGGACACACGGTAAACCGAGCTTGTGGAGGAGGAAAACAAACACAGTCCATGGGCGTGACAGTCATATGTCCAATCGTTTTTTTTTTTTTTTAAACTTTGGTCATTTTAGCATGAGAATCCAACCCTTTAAAAGTGTAACTCAGAATGCATGAAGTAACTTAGACTCCCCCCCAATGAGTATTCTATCAGAGATTATTATAATTGTCTATCAGTAAGTATTCATTTATATATCGGTATCAGACAAAAAGGCAGAATGTACAGTTTTACTTGTACTACTTTACTTAAGTGCCTCAAACACTTATCTACCGCTTGTTTTGTGATCAATGTATATCAGGTCATCAATGAATGGGCTGTGCATGGTCTGCAGGAGGAGGTTTAAGAACTTTGTGCCATTGATGGCTGTCTGAAGTCACAATTTTGGTGTTTGAGGGAGTAAACAGGAAACAGTTGAGCATCACCATCAATCTTTGCCCAAGAGAGCGGAACAGAATCATGGCAGAAAGGAATGGTGGGTAATTAAAAGCACCCTCAGTCACTATTACTGTAAATTCCTCAGTATGCAGCGGCCACAGCATGTGCTTACCCAGTCAGAGTGTTTTCTTCTGAAGACCCATCAGCCCTGCATTAGCTGTTCATTGTCAACAATCAGATAACCTATAATGCTAAGGCTCTCAAGCATATCTGAATCATTGAAATGACCCATACAACATTAAAGCCTGAGCAACACAGAGGTTAATTTCATAGCTGGCGTTTTATGTAGCCTAAATAAGCACAATTTAATAATGTTTTTACACTGTTTGCATAGTTTTACAAAATCAGCGACACGCGGCGTTCGGATTGGCACGCTTAAAAATGCACAACCTAGTTTTCCCCTTTTATTTTTTTATTGATAATTAATTTAAATAATAATAATAATAATAAGATTCTGGATACTAAATAATATTAAGAATTAAATGTTTAATCTTGTAATATAATAATAAAATAAGAAGAATAATAATCATCATCTATTAATATAAATCAACCCCTGGTGCATAAAAGTTAGTTATCTTTAGTACTTAAAGTTGTATGTTTGCATGTATATACAGTTTTCCAGGAGACAAAATATATAACATTCAGATTGTAAACTACTTCATACATATTTAGCTTTTTTTTTTTTCATATGCGGGCTTCAGGGAAAAAGTAATAGTGCATCCATTGTTTTGAATTTCTCCAGAAAACAACAAGGCTTATCTGGGAGCTGCAGTCCTGCTACACATGCAACATATTTGGCCCACTGCACTGGAAACTCAATGGAATATTAGCATCTACCGGAAAACAAAATTCCATATCCCTCATGTTCGCCAGAATCAGTTATCTGCAATCAACACCGCAAAGGCAACTGACTGATCCACCTTCGCTGGACTATGGAGTCCATACTTTTACTCTCTGGCACAGCAAACAAAAATAACCACCGGGAATATTTACTCTACTGAAGAAAACCATTGATTCCTGGCTTCCTCTGTTACACCCCAAATAGTCCCTTTTAAGGGAGGAAATGCCCTGCAGTGACCCTGTTTTCTAACATTTAGAGATGTAGCGAAACGCCATAGCACTGGAAGATGTTAGTCAAAAGTGAAAACAGTCATGGAAATGGACTCCACAATACTGCCATTCAGAAATCTAACACCAAGTTAACAACTAGCTGAAACTGTGGCCTACATTTTGATGGTAGAAAGGAAGGGAAATACATACCACTTATCAATACATTGCACCTGAATGATCATATAACATCTCATTATTAAATTTTTAATTAAACCTCATTAAAATTCTCTTGTAGTGCCAGGTCACAATCAATTCCATATTATATCCTTATTCCAAGGAAATGCTTACATGGACTCTTAAGTGTCGCATGTTAATGTGATCATTTGCTAGCGGTGCTTAAATCGAAAATGAACAATCTTTGTGATAAACTGCAATCTGTGTAATTAAAAGCAATGAGACTGATTACTGGAAGATGATTTACCGCTATGGAACTTTTCTTGGTGTCAGTAGAATTTTACATCTCGGCTTTGGCAAAATGTTGAATTAATCTTCTTGGATCAACAACACGCTCTCTGTCTCATTTGCTGGATTTAGGTCTTCTCTGGCTGTCGACAGAAAGAATAGATTTTATCAGTGCGATCACATGGATTAATCTTCTGCAATTGGATTACAAGGAGAGAACAATGCCCTCAATATAAAGAAAACCAAAAAACCTCTTTAATTGCATTACAGCTGCAGAGAGTCTGCAATTAGCCCGCTGTCTGTGGAGAGCCGGCTTGACTTTTATTGGCTAAGCAAATTTGATGAAAGTTTGTGGTTTTGACCTTTTTGGTGCATTAAGCAAGAACACAGGGCAGACCACAGCAGATAAGATGAATATGAGTGGGGGAAGAGGAGAGAGTGAAAGACATAAGCAGAAGGAAAGAGGCAGGGAGAAAGTGTTATCAGCGCTGAATATCTTCCTGTATCAGGAGTGCTGGGAGAACAGAGTACGTAAATTCAGAACAGGTCATCTCTCTCTCTCTCATCAGCGAAGAATACACAGACCGGAATAACTGAGTTTTGGAGGATGACTGAACCACAAATAAAATAAAACACAAGATATCCGGCAGCTGAATTCATATATCTCATCTTCAGTTTATATAGTCTTATCCTGGGAAATACTACGCTAGACATCCTAAAGATCTAGTCTCCGCTAATTAAGTTGCTGTAATTGCTTTATTATAATTAATAGAAATTAATCAAACAAACTGTTACTGTACTGTTCATATCGCCTTCAACCCTCAGCATACTTTTAAATAGGCTAAAATAATAGAGAAATCACAAGAAAAGGTGGGTATTATTTCATCTATCAGAAATACTAACAATAAATGTAATTTAAATCATTATTTGCATTAAAATGCAAAAGGTCTGGTTTCTCTCATAGCAAACACACTGAGGAGGTCACAAGGAATTTTTAAGAGCATTAAATATTATTGACGTACTGTTCATATCTCCTTCAACCCTCAGCATACTTTGAAATAGGCTAAAATAATAGAGAAATCACAAGAAAAGATGGGTATTATTTCATCTATCAGAAATACTAACAATAAATGTAATTTAAATCATTATTTGCATTAAAATGCAAAAGGTCTGGTTTCTCTCATAGCAAACACTCTGAGGAGGTCACAAGGGATTTTTAAGAGCATTAAATATTATTAAAGACAAATAATACTAATTATTTTTAGCCAGAAAGTCAATAAGATTCCAATAAATTGTCTTTAAAATATTTGAGTCAAATTAGGCAGCATGTTGCAGCTAGAGATCATCTTTAAGTTAATCTTTTCTTTTTTTCAATTACCACGTACATTTTCAATATTATTGCTCCACTGACTCATGCCGTATCTGTTCATTATAAATTAGTATCAGTCTTGCTACTGTTTGCCTAATGTGGTTTTGAAAATCTCAGTCCTGAAAAGCAATTATACAGTAATCTGACAGACTCTACTCTCAGCACCGTATTGCACTGCAGGGGAGAGTTAAAGCATTGGTGACCCATTAACTTGCTTGTTGCTTGTTAAGGACACATTGTGAGAGGTGGAGTGACCTTTCACCTCCAGTCTCCCTGAACTGTGGCTTTTTATAGTTTGATTAGAGTTTTTACCCTCAATACACTCTTTTTTTTTGAATAATGTTTTTTCTGTCTCTTCCAGTCTCTCTCACTTGCAGAAGCTTGTAATGTTTTCTTCTTCATTCATTATTAACTCTCCCAAGGTTAGACAAACTGAAGCAGAATAAAGCCTCTAATTTCCTTTCAGGCACTTAATTCCTGCTGTCTCCTGCGCATTTAGTCTGTCTTTCAGACTAATTGGCGTCGTTCCCTTATTTTTTGTCTTTCGTCAAGTTTTCTTTACAAGCAAATCATTAAAACCTTTTAATTTCTCAATAACCAGGTCAAGGGTACATTGTTTCACTTGTTCTGTAGGATTACATATTGTGTGCTTGAGAGTCTTTTCGCATGAGAGAAAAGAGAGAATTGAATTTTACTCCCTAAACCTCTCTATCAAAACTATGCCCAATTTGTCATAGTGAAATAGAAATTAATTAAAACATTTATTTTTTTATTAAAAATACTGACAAGACTGTCTGTTTGTTTATTTCTGATTTCAAGATTCAGAGTCAGTTTGTGGAAATCCTCGTTTTCTGTAATATACATTTACAACCCCAATTCCAGAGAAGTTGGGACATTTTGTAAAATGCAATAAAATCAAGAATCTGTGATTTGTTCATTCTCTTTAATTCTTATTTAACTGACAAAAGTACAAAGAAAAGATTTCCAAAGTTTTCACTGACCAACATAAATGTATTTTGTAAAGTTTTGCAAGCAAACTTTTTGTCCAGTCTCGCTTGATACAAAACTTCAGAAACTCAGCAGTCTGTGATTGTCGTTGTCTGATTCTCTTTTTCATGACTGGTCATAGATTTTCAATAGAAGACAGATCTGGACTGCAGGCAGGCTAGTCTAGCACATTCACTCTGTGTCTACGAAACCACGCAGTTTTAGCACATGCAGAATGAGACCTGGCATTGTCTTGATCTAATAACAAGGACTATTTTTCTTCCCATGAAAACATATCTTGATGATCTACCAGTATATAGCTCTGTAACAATTCCCATATATGGCCTCCATGTTAATAGTAACCGTTTTCGCACATTATGCCAGCCCCATGCGTTTGGCTTGACTCACTTTCAGTCTGCTGCTGCATCAAGAAATGCAGCTTGAATATCTGTTACTCTAGGAGAAAGCTATACATCAATTCCTTGCAGCGATGCTGGCGGGTTCTCTGGGCCAGAGCTAATCTCAGATAATCAAAAAGACAGTGAAAATGTGTGCTGTACTCAGATGAGTCCGATGTTTCACCAAACACATTCAAACTTGTTGTTCCCAGGAGTTTCGAATGTCCTCAGCTCCCCAAAAGACTCCCATAAACCATCGCAGGCTTTCCATTACACAAAGCAAAGGCAAACATATCTCCCTGGCTGGGGAGCGTGCAGAAATGACAGTGGTTTTTCTGAAGTACTTACTTCTCCCTAGCAGCCCATGATGGCTATCATTAAACACCGTCAGCCCGCATGATGGTTTCGTATGCAATGCCATCTTATGGCTCAAAGGTCAAGGCAACATTCAACTGGCGGTTTCCCTTTCATGGGAACCTCGAACTAACTGTGTCCTCTAGGGTCGCTATGGGGAACACCTCGTCGTGACCCGTGTCTGAAGCATACATTGAAAAAACACCAACTCGTTGTCCGGCGACAGCCATGACGTCACTACCGACTAATCCACTACCTAACTACCCACAAACCTACACCCCAACCGGTGCGACTATAGTATAAATAGGCCCCGGGAGCACACATCATTCTCTTCTTCATCTTCATTTACTTCTTTTCTTCGTCTTTATTGACTGTTTTGTTTGAAGCGTGCAAAAAATTTCTGTGGTAAGAGCGATCTCTATTCATCTCAGTATGGCGAGCACTAGCAAAGCGTTTAGAGGATATGTGCATCTGTGTTGTTGTTGTTTAACATCTGATGACACACATGCTCTATCCATTATTATTGTTTGGGCGAAGAGCACGGCACCACAAACCAGGCGATGTCCCCGAGGGGGCAATCGGCGTGCACTGCGAGCGTTTTTTTCAAGGGAAAAAGCTCCGCTCTCATTTATCTCTCTTTTTGAGGAAAAAAGGGCAGCATCTCGCTGCCCATAATTCCCCTCCTTCCCGCGATTCAGGACGGCCGCCGCTGCTGAGGCACGGAAGGGAATGAGCTTGTGGGGATAGCAGGTGGATCGGGCCGATGAGTTTGAAGGGGGTTTCCCTTTTGCGATCGTCGGTTGTGCACGAGAGTGAGCCGCTGGAGGGTGATGTTATTTCATTAACATTGTCTGCTTCAGGGGGCCATTGCTCTGCTGGGATCAGCCAAGCAAAAGCAGCAAATGTCTGAGGAGGGCAAAGAAGCTAAGGCTGAGCCTTCCCAAACCCTCCTGCCCTGCGTATGATGAGCTCCTTAGAGGTTATGGATCACGCCACGGCAAGGCTTTACTTGCCGTGAAGCAGGTGAAGAAAGTAACGTCGCGAGTATCTCGATGAACGTTATTTTTCTGGCCATAACCCTCCCACATGCTCAGGGAGGCCGTCCTTTTCTCTTTCTTTTCCTGTTTTCCTATCAAGAATTGAGAAGGAAAGTAGACCAGAGGCCGTTTTTTTTTTTTTTTTTTTTGTTTGTTTTGTTTTTTTTTTTTGGGGTGGTTGTGGGTACATAAATAAAAACTGGGGACTGTGGTGGTTTTTTTATTTTTTTTTTTTTTTTTTTTTTTTGCTTTTCGGGGCTTTATTTCCTCCACGTACAATTCCCTCAATTCCACATACGAGTTATGCCACAATCGAGGCGTGTGTCGAAAAGCGGTTATGAGAAGAGAGCCCCCTATAATGTCCTCTAAGACTTTCCCTCCTTGAACATCAAATCGCATCCCCTCGCCTTCGATCCAGGGCAAATACCGCGCAGATGCACAGCACATGCAGCAGGTCGTGCTGCTGTGTGGCTGGGCGGTCGCTTCATTGCACACGATGGTGATGTTCCAAGCATATCAGGCTGACCACACCCTGCCTGAAGCCAGAAACCCGGGAGAAGGCGGGCCTTCACGAAGTCCTAACGGTCTGAGCCCGCACAAACCCGGGGTCTTAACAATCAAGAAACATCTGCCCTTTAATCTTCACCTTCCTAATTCCCACTGACCCCCATCTCTCCACATCCTCAATCACTGCGTCTCTCCACCTGACCGAGGTTAGGTGGGAAATTTCTTGCATTATAGTCTCCTATACTGGACCTTTTAGGTTTGGTTGGTTCTATGGCTTCTTAGTGACCATCTTACTGATGGTCCGGGTCTAGAGGCTTCTTCGGACAGAGCGCCGACGCAGGAACCATGGTGGGTGATATGAGACCCTTTCCTGGTGTAAATGCTAGTCTTCGGCAGTGCTGGGTCTATAAAAACTCTTGGCTCCCGTCACCTTTGAAGGTGTGTATTTGGACGCTTGCCTCGAGTTCCGCCGTCTTGGGCCCCCAATAGTAGACTAGCAGCGGAGTCGGATCCGTTATCTGTAACCCGATGCTGTGTAAAACTCTAAAAAAAACCAATACTATTGTAACATGCAACCACGTCTCAGCTTTGCGCACTTTTCTCTACAAATCCACAGAATTGGTACATGTGGCACGCGGTTAGCCCTTTGTTGCACGCACTCTCAAAATCCCACCATCGCTTGTAAGTGTGCGCAGCGTTATGCTTTGTCCCCACGATTTTCTAAAATCAAATCCTTTATGTTTAAGGTTTACGCGTAGTCATTGATCTCGTCCGGTACCACCTTGGGCTCCTCAACTAGTTTGTCTCTCGTCGACTCACTCGGGAAACAAAGCATCTCGCTCACCCCCTCACCACATTGGTAGCCGAGCCACGCCTGTAGGGCGATTATTGTAGTAGGGGGGCGGTTCTTTCTTTTTGCGAGAGAGAGCGTCGACATTCCCTTCTGAGGACGTTTGGATTCCTCGGGCTCCATTGGGGCTAGTTGTCCTCGTGGTATAGTTAGCATGCTGCTTCCACCCCTTTTAATCAAGGGTTACCACCGCTGGAATGAGCAACGTTATTACTTCCCTCTGCTAAGTTTCCGGGAGGAGAGTCTCCTCTCACATGATAAATTTGAGTTCTCTTGGTTTCTCCGAGCACCCAGGAACCCGCAGCATCCAAGCAAGCTCAGGTTAAGTTCAGGAGGGGGGAGGGAACGCTAGCACGACCGTAGCGTCCCCACATAATGACACCTCACCTCCTGAGGGAGGTGTGGTGGGGGTTGGCTAGGCTGGGTGCAGTAACAATGCCTTACTCCTTATCCCTGATTTTTACAAAATACATTTTGCTCGCAGGGTCGTAGGCCCCCTCCCCAAAGAGAGCGTACTAGTACAAGACCCCAAAGAGACAAAAAAGGGCCGGAGTTGAGGAGCCACCCCGCACGGAGAACCGCGCCCAGGTAAAAAATCACGAAAGCGCCATAGACACGGGGGGGGGGGCGGGGGGTGGGTGAACGCCGGGGGGTGTGAACATAGTCTCCCCCAACCACCGCTCACCGTAAACATCATAGATATACACGTCGACAATGGTCATTGGACACATGCTGTGGTTCGCAGCCCCCTTCTCGACTGAGAAAACTAGGGTGGTGGCTTCCCACAGCTAAAGTAAATTATTGCTAGCATGTTCCCAGCTTTGGAACTGGCTGCAACGTTCGATAGGGGAGCCCCCCTCATCACTCGAATCTAAGAACTCTGGGTGTGTTGCCTTTAACCCACTCAGCCTGAAATAAACTGCTCACTACCTGCTAGCTTATCCAAACCATTATGTAACATGGCTGTAGGGGTGTGAGCATCCCTTTCCACCCTCGCTTGAGCTGGATGTTTGCGACCCCCTCGGCTACATATGTTCTGCTTAGGCCACTCCAGCAGATATGCCGTGAGATTGCTTGATGACTCTCAAGACATAGCGTTTGGGATGCTCTCTTTCTTCCATCTATGGGCTATGGGCTGCTCTTTCAAGACGTGCCTGAGAAGCCCTAGAAACTGTAATTTCTAAAATCCACATAAGTGGTAAGTTTGCACGTTATGCTTTGCCCATTTTTCTAAAATCCACATAAGTGGTAAGTGGTGCACGTTATGCATTGCCCACTTTTCTAAAATCCTGTACACGCAACAGCTTCGTGCTCTTTCTGAGCACATGGTTTAATTAAAACCCGTTTTCCCCGCCTTAGGACACCATCCTCCTATTGTATCAAAAAGAACTTTGGATATCCCTACTTAACCGGGTGTTGCTACTAGGGGTGCTGTGAGACAGTTCCCCTCTTCAGCACAATATACAAAGAGAAACGTGTGGTACGCCCCCTGTGTGGACAAGGCCAAGACTAGTATGATTCTATGGCTCTTGTCTTATTCCCTAAAGGATCTATTCTATCCAAGCCTTGAGGCTCACTAACCCACCGGGGTGTCCAGGGTCGGCCCTTAAAGTTAGTATTTTTTGGGGGTATGGTAGCCTAGCCTTTGCTGTAGGGAATAATGTCACTGACCAAAGCCCGCTAGACCTCCAATGGTCAACCCCATAGAGCCAATGGTAGATTGCTACGGTACGCTTAGCTTAGTGCGTCCGTCATCCACCTCTCCTCCCCTCCGCATGTGTGGCGGGGTATACGTCCCCTAGGACCCCTAGAGGACCAGCAGTTCGACGTTCCCATGAAAGGGGCACGCTCAGGTGACTTATGTACCATAGGGTCCCTGAGTAGGGAACGAGACCCCTGCGTCCTCTGTGTTCTCTTGCCATGGCTGCGGACTCGGCACGCGATCTTCATTCAGACGAAGAAGTGCATGATGTGTGCTCCCTCACCTCTCCCTGCGCCTATTTAATACTATAAGGGAGTCGCAACCGGTAGTGGACGTCATGGCTGCGCCCGGCCAAACAGATGTTTTTTTTTCAATGTATCCTTCAGACACGGGTCACGACGAGGTGTTCCCCTAGCGACCCCTAGAGGTACCGCAGAGTCTCGTTCCCCACTCAGGGAACCACTGGTTAGATAAGTAACCCACCTGAAGAGCCTCTTGCCTTTGCCTTTCTGCCCTACATATGTACTGGTGGTGATTTCTCTGGATTTCCCCGAATCTTTTCACAATACACACATGTAATGGTACTATGATGAAAGACAAAGACCTAAATTCAGTGTTGAAATGGGATTTTTGGATTTGTTTGACACTCTTCTCTTCTCACTCTCGTAAAAAATTTGGTTGACACGAAGTGATTAGCCATGATCCAGCTTTGCTTGCAAAGACTGAGATGCTCCTTTTATACAAACATGATACCTTGACCTATTACCAATTCACGGGGGGGGTTGCTTACTTGGAACTGTTCAAACAATTTAGTTATTCTATAACCTTTTCACTTTTATTTTGTCTCTGTCCAAACTTTTTTTGGAATGTGTTGCAGCCGTCAAAAACAAAATTTGTTCATATTTACAAAATAAATTTACGTTGGTCAGTGAAAACTTTGGAATTTTTTTCTTTGTACTTTTGTCAATTAAATAAAGGATAGGAATTAACAAATCACAGATTCTCGATTTTATTGCATTTTGCAAAACGTCCCAAATTCTCTGGAATTGAGGTTGTACTATAGGTATTACCCTGGAAAGGAAAAATTAAAAATTTGTCCGAAAAATCTTGGCTGATGTATAAAATCTGATACTCAACGCATATGCAACCTTTTTTTTATGGAACACTTCACTGAACCTTCAGACAAAAAATAAAAAATGAGTTCACGTATGCAAAAAAAAAAAAACATGCAATATGTGTTGAGTCAATTTTATACATCAGGCTTTTTTGTGACTCATATAATGTACTATATGGAGCTCAACTTCACGCGTGGGAAAAAAAACACTAAGTTTTATTAAGAACCTCCAAAAATCTCATTGTGTGCCAGTTGCGGATAAAAGAAGATGAAAATTGTTGATAATTGGTGCAGTTGCTGATAAAAGAAGATGAAATTGTGATAGCTTCTGATAAATACTACTTGTCAATCTATATTTCTAAATATGTCTGATATAATAAGATGATAGTTTAGTTTTATGAATTTCGTTTTACGATCAAAGCTCCATAAACTTTATTTTGGCGGCAAAACATATAATGCATGCAGTACAATGATGATTAAGAGATAAACATTCCTCAGCAGCCTGGTGTATTATATTTGATACTTACATTTTAACTTGATTATTCTAAAAAATTATGTATGGATAATCAAAAAAACCTAGGTTGCTTCAGTCTAGTAAGTGTTTATCTTAAACTATTGCTAATAATAAAAAAGGCATTCTTATGTTTACTTCCTAAAACTTCAAAGTTAATATTTCACAGTAAAAAGACTTGAATGTTTAGAATTACATTAAAAGGCCCCTTACTTACTAAAAAAGTTAGAACTATTACTCAGACAACACTAGGCATGTACTAAACATAACAGGTTTCTTTCCACCAAAGTTTTGATCATGTTTATAATTTTGAGGCCTTAGACATTTTTTCTATTATATATTATACAGTAGGCAGTCAATGAGCATATATATGCTAAAGAGGAATTAATACATCTTCAGCTTTGAAATAAAAATCAAGATTGGTTCATAAAAATGGTTGGCCTAGTGTCTGTAAATATTCGTTCAAAACAGTTTAACAGACTTTTACACTGTTCAGTGGATATCATGAGTCCCACAATGGATCCGTCAACCCATCTAGCCCTAACTTTCATCAGTGTAGCTAGGGCTCAGTGTACTATACATCCAGCAAAGAGATGGGTGAACAGAACACAAACAAAAAGCAGAATGCTATTGACAGAGACAGCAAAACAGCACTGTCAGCCTGTGCTCAGCAGAACACAACACTTTTGTAGACTATTTATCAATATGACCAAGGGTCAGAAAATGATGAGCACTGTCACCTTTGTGTGGTAAAAACAAAACCTCAACAGAAAATGCTCTATTAACAACAGACAAAACACTGATTTCTATCTGGGTGTACTGGAAAGGACTTTATTGTTATAGTGTGCATATTTGAACTTTTTCATATATATTTGTCACTTACAAGTAAAAGGACAGTTTTGTAGTTGTACACATTATTCTGTAAGCATCACTCAGAAATGCCAGAGCTGCTCCATTTACATTCATGTGGTTACATCACTCCCGGTTACATGGAATAATACATTTCTGAATATTTATATCTTTACCGACACAGCATGATATAACAGTAGACACTTTGTTTAAAATATTTAACATTCACGTTTTATAAAGAATTTGATACATACAATATTAGATATATAACAAAAGAATATATTTGTATCTCTTTATATGTCGTAATCCACATAAGTTGCTTGCTTCATGTTTTCTGTCATTTTTTGTATTTCAAATGATTCTACACAAATAAATAAAACACAAACCAGCATAATGAGAGTTGATTTTGAAACACTTTAAAATGTTAAAACAATTCCTTCAAGCAAAAAAGCCACAGTGAATCACAAAATGTATACGTCATCTTGAGACAAAGAGAACCATATAGACTATTGATTTTGACTAGTTTGAAAACCTAAGAGACCTAATCTGTTATCTATACTCGCACACAGACACACACACATTCCATACAAAGCATGAAATGCTCAAAGGGACCACATGATAATGGGATTGTACCACAAGAGCTCAATTAATTGAATTGTCAGTGTACAGTGTAAAAAGATTTTCAATGTCATGTCAAACAGAATTCAAACTAAATAAGCTAAACCCCTGCCTAGTGTATTTGAACATTGCTGCTTTTCATTGTCAACTGGACTTTCTTGAGTTTCAAATATAATGTTTTTTTTCTTTGATCTGATGCTTTTGAATCTCTTGAGGGGGCAAAAATGTCTTGTGCAAGGTCGCAAATTTGTCACAATAATAATTGTTGCTCTGATCCAAGGCCATAAGTAAAGCATAAAAGTTGATCCACTGACTCGAAACACTAAAAATCCCTTTTCTTTAATATTGAACTATAACAAAAGAAGATCTTTTAAGCTCTACTTGAGGCAGATCATTGGATCTCAGTTCATTTTGAAAGCTATGAGCGTAAATTGAGCGTCCTTTGGCATGGAGTAAATTGAGACTCTCTTTCAATGAGATGCTTTAGTTATGAAGAACATCCCTGCACTCTCTTCATGAGGATGAGTTACTTAATGACAGGAAGTTTATGGCTAGATAAGGCACTGACACAGTGGTGTATGTCTGCTTTGTGAGGTGTGTCAAAAAGGGAAAAGATGTGCTTGAAAAAATGCTTGGTGGACCCTTGATGTAAGCCAGCTGTTGCAAAACCAAACCATTCTTGGGAAACAAGGTAAAATGTGAGAAACTCACAGCTGCGCTCTAACATGTACTGTAGCAATGACTCAAAATGCTCCAAACCTGTTATATGGCATGAAAGATTTCTTGGAATATCAAGGGGGTTTCCATTTCTCAGTGTGTTACGTAAACCTCTACAACTTGCACTATGAAATAGGGTGTAAGTTAACCCGTCACACCCACATACTTCATATAAACACACTCACCTTCCCAGCCATACAGAACATAGATCTTCGAGTGTTTTTTGCCTGGCTTACATTTTTCATACCAAGACCTTATAACCACAAAAAAAAAAAAAAAAAAAAAAATATATATATATATATATATATATATATATATGACAAGAAAAACACTGCAAAGATACCTGTTTGACCCCCAAATTAATCTTTTTGAGTCTTTTGAGAGTTCAACTAAAACCTAATGGTATGATGTAAAAGAAGTACGCGCAACAGTTATTTTGCCCTCTATAAAAATCTAGTCAACCACTGAACACAAATGAGCAACTGCAGTACAGGTTTGTGGGTTGGGAAATGCACAAGCGGTGCTTCATTCTTTCTTTTTCTCAGGGACACTTGTCAAACGGTAAAAGACCTTGGCAAAACATTTTCTCTCTCCTCACACCCAACTCTCTCCTATTCAAGTAAGCATTTTGAGAAGGTCCTCCCACCTCCCCTTCATCAATGATACCATTCTGAGCTGGAAAAAAACAAGACACAAACGTACAATAGAAAAACCGTGACGAGTGTTTGCTCTGTGACATGCAATTCTCTTCAAATAAATATCAGTAAAAGAGTATTGTCTTGTACGCATTTGGTGTGCATTGTTCTTGGAGCCGATGTGAACTGCCGGATCATTAACACACTGGGGCCGACCACCATGTGATGGTATGTCGATGGTGTGGGTGACTGATGATGCCGTATCTACGAGCGACTCGGGACATGGTGCTGGATGCATTATAAACTCATTTAGCACAGGCACAAATGAACTGCAGAAAGAAACACGGCAATAATAAATCCACAATTTAAACAAAACTTCATATCGGCTAGAAACAGAATCATTTATAATTTCAAAAAAAAAAGCTGCAATGTGGCATTTTATTCTGCATATGTTAGATGATCTTTGAAGCCATTTAAGATAGCATGCTGCTTGTGGAAAATATGAGTATGTAAGCACTGGGCCAGATGTCAGTAGCATGTTTGTGGCTTTGGGAAGTGACGCATTTAGAAATGAAAACATCTCTCAGTTTTAGGACCACACAAAGTCATGAAGCAGATTTAAGTCATGGACAGATTTATTGAGGGCATTCAATGTATGATGAGATTGAAACAAGGAATCTGCTGGAAGTTCAAATGAAAATGAAGGGGTGTATGAATATAACACCAAATATAATCTGGGTTAATATAAGATTATTTAAATTTTATTTTTCTTATTTCACTTTAAGAACTGGACCTAAGAACTAGATATGAAACAGTGTAGTCTGAAAATGAATGTACTGTATATATCATCTTCTTTTCTTTTTTCTTTGTTTCCTATCTCAACTATAAATGTGTCACTTGCCAGTGTGCGTGTGTCTGTCTGTATGTACCTATAGCATTAAACCATATTTTGAGGACAAATTTATAGTATTTATTACTTGTTGTATGCAAAAAATAATAGAAGTCCTCATTTAGACCATTAAGACAAACGTGTGTTTACTAACCTCCTTGAAGGTGCCTGGCAAAATAAGGAATTTGTAGATGGCGTAGATTGGTACACATAGCATGGAGGACAAGGCTATGAACCAGCCCACCATATTTGACCAGGGAGGGAAAACATAGTCATCATATCTCAATTCGCCGGAGGTAACAATGCTGGCGATTACCACAAACTGCACAGAAAAAGAAGTCAGGAAGTACAGAAACAATAAGGAGTAATTCACTATTCTGTACAAATGAACCCGATTTGTCAGCGTAAGTGTAATGTTTTTTTTACTGGTTGAAACTATTCAATTGTATCAGCTGTATTCCAAGTACAATTGAGTAAATTTTTCAGTTAACTGACAAAACAGATTTAAAGTGTAATCTGACAGGGGACAGAGAAAGACAATACTTCCTTAAAGGGGTTATGACATGAGAAACCAAATTTCACTTGATCTTTTGACATAGAAGAGGTCTTTGTATGCTTGATACGTCCTGCAAGTTTCATAACTTAAAATTTCCTCATCAATAAAAAAACATTTATCTAATAACCCTCAAAAAATGGCTCTTTTGGATCCGAGGTGCCAGGTGACATCAACCGGGCACAGTAGTTTGCATATGACCACCTCCAGAGCAAGGAAACTTCTCACCATAGGCCCCACCCACTGGCGTTCAGATGCTCACCGTGTCCTAACTTTTGAAATACAAAAACACCTGTTTGGCAATATTTTGGATTTTGCCTGTTGACTTGTCCTTTATCTAAGGTGATTTTGGAAGGTTTTTTTATATAAATTTTTTTTATACATTCATTTCTTATTCTTTTGTTCCAATGTTTGCTGATTTTTTTTTTTTACTTTATTTAAACTTTGTGTAATTTCTTTATTTTATTTTACATCAAGGTGTAATGCCGTGCCTCCAAGCTTCCTTATTGGTTTCACTAATAAACGTTTTATGTTTCTTATTTATTTGATTCCACAGTTTGCTGATTTTCATTTTTTTATATTTGCTGAAAGCGGGGAAAAGAGGGTAAACTCAACTAACGTACACCCTTCCCCTCCCGGTGATACCAGTATTATTGGTGTTGTCACATGTCGATTAAACGGTGGGAAAAGTTCTTCACGGTCACAACAGTTGAAAGATGAAGCGGAGTAGATCTGCTCATCGCATCACAAATCACGTAATAAATTTTCCTCAGCTTTGTTTGGAAATGACCATTTTATTTTAATTATGTTGTCAAAACACTCCTATGCAATGACGTTAGCTAATCATAACAGTGGCTGAATATTGACAAGCATTAAAGGACACGCCCCTTAAAAACAGGTTATTTTAGACAGAGGGTCAGAACGAGGGTTGAAAATAATAATTTTTCCCACATAATAATTTTTTTTTTGTGCAAAAAACTTTTTTAACATTATAAGTAAACCTCAAGAAATGTATTAAAATAATGAAAAAAAAAATTCATGTCATGACCCCTTTAAGAGTCAAATTACATCAGGTGTTATGTTCATACACCCCTGTTTCACTCACCAGTAAGAACGTTGGACTGACGAACTTCCAGCAGAGCCTCCAGTAGATCCCTGGTTTGAAGCCTGTCATGCGTTCAATGTCCTCACTAAATCTGTCCACGCCTAAGGGACAAACACACAAGGAAATTAGCAGCATCTGGACATAATTTTAAGATAAAAGTACCAGAGACCTTTTTCTGTATTTCTCTGAATTGTGGTTTCTCTTCAATATCAATGATGATCTGAACTCTTAGTACTGTACTCTTAGACAGCACTGTATTTAAAAGTTATGTAATACAATATAAAGCAGATATGAGAAGTTTTGGATCTCGGGAAGTGATGTAATGGAATGCAGCGCTGATAATCTTGACATTTTAAAGTCCAGAGGCTTTAAACTATTTGTTTATGTTTGCTCTTTTGGAGAGGCAGGGATACTTCATATTCATGAAGTAACCATGGTTCTTGCATGAGTAATTGCATAAAAAATATTATAGACAATGTGTAAAGTTGAGATAAATGTATAATTGTTTGGTCAGTCTTCAAACTTTCATTGTCATAGCTCTGATCTGGTTCAGCTCTGATCTTACTTGCACTGTAATGCATTAGTGTGTTGAGGCTGAGATTCTCAGTCTTACTGGAAGATGCAGTAGCTCCACTGACAACCATTCAAAAGTAGTTGTGTATGCAAGATGCACACTACATGGAAAAAAGTATTGGGACACCTGACTATTACTCCAACAGGGACTTTAATGACATAGCGTTCTAAATATAGAAACATTAATATGGAGTTGGTTCCCCCTTTGCAGCTTCCACTCTTCTGGGAAGGCTTTCCACAAGAATTTGGAGTGTTTCTGTGGGAATTTGTGCCCATTCATCCAGAAGAGCATTTGTGAAATCAGGCAGTGATGTTGGATGAGAAGGCCTGGTTTGCAATCTCCATTCTTGTTCATGCCAAGGGTGTTCGATGGATTTGAGGTCAGGGCTCTGAGCAGGCCAGTCAAGTTGTTCCACACCAAACTCATCCAACAATAGCTATGTTTCCATCCACATATTTTTATGCGCATTTTGGGATATCGCATAAAAAACCGCTGGATGGAAATGGCAAGATGTGCATAAATTAAAAAAATGCACATACAAAACTTACCTACTTACTAAGTAGGATACATTTCTTATCCTGGAAACACTTTTACCAAATAAATTCCTTGATGCGCATCAAAAAAGACTTCTCGCCAAAGTGCTTCGTTATAATTAACTCCTAGAACTGTGTTCCCAAACAGCAGGCTCTGAAAATAAGATAACATGACTGCAGTTTGTCTGCGCACACTGAAGCTCGTAATTTATTGTATACTAGAATTAATATATACAGTGCCTTCTCCTACTTCATCAAATTCAAATTTTCTTTGTGATATTTAGCGCAAGTTAATCAGGAATTTATGCGATATTCCAATTTTGTTTAATTCGTAAATTTGGATGGAAACATAGCTAATGTCTTTATGGACCTTGCTTTGTGTACTGGAGCACAATCATGCAATAGAAAAGAGCTTTCCCCAAATTTGTTCCACAATGTTGGCATCATAGCATTATCCAAAATGTCTTGGTATGCTGAAGCATTAAGTTTTCCCTTCAGTGGAAAAAAGGGGCCTAGCCCAACCCCTGAAGTACAGCCCCATATCATTATCCTTTCTCCACCAAACTTTATAGTTGGCACAATGCAATCAGGCAGGTAACGTTTTCCTGGCATGCACCAAACCCAGACTCGTCCATCAGACTGCCAGACACAGAAATGTGATTTCATCACTCCAAAGAACACGCTTCCACTGCTTTAGAGTCTAGTGGCGGCATCCTTTACACCACTCCATTCGATGCTTGGCATTGTTATTGGTGATGTGAAGCTTGCGTGCAGCTGCTCGGCAATGGAAACCCATTCCTTGAAGCTCCAGTTGCACAGTTGTTTTGTGCTGATATATAGAATAAAAATAGAATAGAATGTTAGCCTATTTATATATGAATTAACGCCAGCGAAGTCTTTTAGCCATGGAATCAGCAGAACAAGATTCCACCATCCATGCATCTCAGCACTTGGTGAGGGATGAAATTTCACAAACTGACTTAGTGCAAAGGTGGCAGATTCTATCACAGTACCATTCTAGAATTCACACTTGAATGATCAGTTTTTGTCACAAATGTTTTTCAATGCAGACTGCATGGCTAGTTGCTTGATTTTATACACCTGTGGCAATAGGTCTGATTGAATCAATTATTGATTAATTAAAAGGTGAGCCCCAACACATTTATCCAAGTAGTGTATATATTAATATATGTACCTGTATGTATATATCAATACCAGAAGTCACAGTGAGTATCTGATGTGGCCACCAGCTGCTTTTAATGCTACAGTGCTTCTCATCCTCATGCACTACATCAGATTTGCCAGTTCTCGCTGTGAGATGTTAGCCCACTCTTCCACCAAAGCACTTGCAAGTTCTCAAACATTTTTGGGGGGACACATGGTTACCTTCCTGTCTCCCTGTAGCACTGTTTAGGCATCTTTAGGCATCCCGAGTCAGTAGAAAGGTGTCTTTACTGTCCTAAGTTACTGTAAATATGACCTTCATTTCCTTAAGCCTGTAAACTGTTGTCGCAAGTGTCTTAAGGACTGTTCCACAGGTGCATGTGGAATAATTGTTAAAGGTTAATTAAACAAGCATGAAAAACATTGTTTAAACCCTTTCCAAAAAATAAAAATAAAAAAGATCAATAAAAAAGATCTGTAAAGCTTATTTGGATTATACAAAATGTAGTACATAAACCTGTTATAGACTACAAAAGTTTACTAGTATGCGCATTAAATTCAGTCAGTAGTGGAAAGGACCTTTAAAGACAAATGTATGTTTATTTCTGCTCACCATAGAACCAAGCTACTCCAATAGCCTCAATCAGCACCCCAAATAGAATAGATGTCCCTGCAGCATACTTGTCCAACAGGGTCAACACATAGATCCCTCCCTGTCATGACCGAGATATAAGTCAAAATGCTGCTGAATAAAGGACTTCTATTAATTAACTCATCATTATATTGCTTTTAAGTTATTTTGTGAATATTCATTTATTTTGCCTGTTCGTGATAAAAAAAAAATATTCACAAAACATAATTTGATCTGCTAAGTTTTTGACTCTAAGCTAATACATGCTATAATGCTCCACAGTGTAGTTTCAACTGATGTGATCACATGGATCACACCATTGATGCTAAATAAATATTATCGCAAAAGCAAATTAAATAGGGATATTATATAGAATATAATTTAATGTGACAAGAAAATAAATCATATTATTATAAGTATTTTCATATTGTCACACTGCTAAAAAACAGACCCAACATACTTACATTTGTGATGCACAAAAGGGCTATTAGGAATGTCCCAAATGCTACAATAAATGTAAATAATTTTCTATTCCTCTTCAGGATTTTGAAGTCATCCGACAGCCCAGTGATCACTGCCTCCATGCCACCCATCTAAATAAGACATTATTAGTAATTCAGTTATTAGTATAAGTAATTCAAGTATCAATTGTTAGTAATTGCATTGTTTTTGTCAATTAATTTTATGTGAGATGGCCCAGACAAATAAAAAGGTGTTTAACCAAAAGGACGATTCGCATGATCTTTATATATGCCATACAAATATATTACAAACTAGTTGCATATAAATCTAGACAATAACAAGGTTACTTTGTACTCACAGAGCTGTCAATTCCAAGAGTCAAAAGCATAATGAAAAAGACTATCGCGAAGAATGTGGATCCAGGTAGGGTTGAGATCGCTTCTGGGTAGATAATAAAAACCAGTCCAGCTCCTGCACACAGATACAAACAATCACTACACAGATCAGCAGAGGGACACTGTGCAACACCAAAAAAATTTAAATAAAATAAATGTTTGTCGGGGGTCACACTCTGGTTAACCACAAAAGAACAAAGAATAGTGCACAATGTAAAACTAAGAAACATGAATAGGTTGAGTGATACACAAAAAGTGTAAAACAATGAGGTTGTAGGAGTCACAGACCCTCAGTGGCCACATCCTTTACGTTGACCTGATGCTGATGAGCCATATACCCCAGTACTGAGAAGATGGCAAACCCTGAGAAGAAACTGGTTACGCAGTTTATTGTGCTGGTCAGAATAGCATCCCTGCAACAAAGCACAAGATAACAGTTTACATTGCACCAGAAGTCTCAAAACTGCTGAGACTTGAACACTTTAATCCCACAGTGAGTCGATGCCAAAGCTGTGGCTTATCCCTACTGTGGATATACTTTGAGTTATCAAGTCTCATTTAGGTGGTTCCTGTGCAGAGGAACTGTGGACTGTTGAAGTTTAGCATTGTTCTTTAAAATCTTGTTCCCTTGTTCCCACAATGTTTGCCAGTTGCAGTGACTAGACATTACAAAAGCCCAATTCATAAGCAAACAATTTATACAAAGAGTAGATCCAAGAAGAAAGAATACAACAATTCATGATTTTAATCATTTCAAAGTGTGTCCTAGGGTGGGACCATTCAGTGTAGTCTGTGAAGAAGTGCATAAATCTGAGCAGCCATCTGCTTGCAACATAACGTCATGGTGGCCAAAAGCTGAAGAGGTGAAAATGCTGCTGAATACTACGTACTAGATAATTTAAATGTAAATAATGTGAAGATGAATATTTCAAACTGACATTTTCATTGGTTTACTTTATTTTCTGTTAGAAACAAAAGCATTTTGACATGACATGACATGTAGATTTTGGGTCTTAGTAAGACATATGTGCCCTGGAGAGCAAAAACCTGTTGGATCAGTGGGGTTCCAGCTTTAGATGTCAACATATTGTGATGTGAAATCAATAGTGCTTACTGTAATGTGCACATTGACAAAGCATCAAAAGAAGATTGCAAACATGTTTGAATATTAATCTAATGTAATTTAACACAAGCCAACCAAAGTGGGCATTGACTTTTAAGTGAATAAATGAATCAGACTGACATTTGCCTCTTCATACCTTCAAAAAACTTCATACATGAACAGAAATCACCACATTCAAGCCTCTTGTAACTTTGTACCAATTTCAACTACCTGACAAACAGTTCATTTTCATTCACTCATACCTGACAATTTCGCCCCACTTCAAATATGTAATTTCCATCTCTGCAATTACTCAAAAATTGTTGTGTCAATAATTATGATGAGGTTAAATGCTCAGTGCACAACTGAAAGAGTGTTGAAACATATGAATCTACAGACTAGTCTAGTTGATAAGAATATTGTACTATAACCTGACTGTTATTTTGTCTATTGGGATCCACAAAGCCCACAAGGTGACTGCCACCTGCTGGCCCCACTAACAACTCTTTCTAACTTTTGATCTCTGGAAATAACATGCTGGTTTTCCCATGAGAACTTTAACCCCCTAGCAAGCAAATCCATAGCTTCTCAGTATTAATAAACTGTAATGGTTATGGGATAACAGATCAGGCAACAAATCATTATAAGCCTTGGAGTAAGATATTACTCACATCGGAACCTGTTTGTAGTAAACACCACTATCTAATTCTGAAGAGATGTTATTATTAAGGCCAATGCACACTGAACAGACAGACGCAGACCAACGCCAAGAGTATGTCACTTTTCAGATACTCCAAGACCTGACAAACACTGATTCAACATGATTCAACATTTACAAACTTATCAAAGATTGGTCGTACCTGTAGCAGTTATTTTCAAATTTATTGTAGCTTGCGAAGGCAATGAGGACTCCAAACCCAGCTCCTAGTGAATAGAAAATCTGAGTAGCTGCGTCAATCCATACCTGCAGCAAACAAAAATGAGTGACAATCCATCTATATAAAAGAGAAGTACGTATTTGTGACCTTTTTTAAAAATCAGAGATATACAGTATATATCAGGAATAGTTCATAAAATAGGTTGAGCCCTACTGGCATGAACTTACTTGAGGATTATTGAGCTTCTTTAGGTCAATGTGGAGATATGCCCTAATTCCATTCATTGCACCAGGGAGAGTGATGCCTCGAATCAGCAACACCAACAGCACTATGTAGGGCATAGTAGCTGTAACATACACCACCTAAACACACCCACACACACAAATAAAGAAGGTAATTTTGTCCAGTGCCTTGAGATTCCTTTTCAATGAAAAGTGTATATATGAACAATAAATTCATCTTTGATAGAATGACCAAAAATGCACCAATGCACCTTTCCCGAGGACTTGACTCCCTTCCACAGGCTGAAGTACAGGATGAAGACAACCACAATAAGGCAGAGGGCGAGCTCCCAGCGAGGAAGACCCAGGTCACCGATGCCTCTACTCTCATGAATGTGCAGCACCCCACGCCTGGAGGAGGAGAAATGGTAAGTGAGATCAAGCAATTACATCAGTGTATTTTGTTCATAGTCACACTGAAAAGGGGAAAAAAATGTTGAGAAATGTTGTGTTGTGTGCCTTGTTCAAAGGCTCTCCAGTAGTAAAGGAAGTGTCCTGGGCCACAGTTCTCCTGGAACCAGGAGATTAATTGGAGTGTTTTCCTCATCAAATTATCGCTATTCTTATCTCTGTTATGCTCTATTCTTAGTCATGCTCCAAGAGAATGGTGCAAAAATATTTATCTGCACACAAAAAAATGTTTTGAATAAACATACTGTACAGGTCAATTGGTGCCAGGGACACCCTCTATGCAGGGCTGTGGGGGGGCCTCGCTGAGTTATAAACCACTGAAATTCTTGTTAGACTCTAAGGAGTATGTAAGAGTTGCCTTGTCACTTGACGTCACTGCTCATATAATACGTGGAAAAGGGGTTATGTAATAAAAGTGATGTTCTCTCAAGTCAAAGTATGATAAAGCCCTGTACTGATAACTGAAGATCATATAAAAAATCTACAACTACAGAGAATTAAGTACACTCCAACTCTGTCTAGGGACCTGTATCTTGTTTTTATAACACATTCTTACACCCTTTCACGTGCTTTATGTTATGCTTACGCTAACCCTCGTTTTACGGCTGTTTCCACTAGACTGTCCACTTTGAACTGATGTTTACTATGTACTAAATCTAACCTAATCTTCACAGAAACTTTAATAGATTTGAAAAAAAAAGCTTTACCACTTCAGATGGCGGGTTTCACAATATTAATGACATCTTCAAAAACTTGGCTCTCACTAGTGTAAAAATGGGAACTCCGAATTTAGTGACCACTTCAGTGTCTATAATTATATAATAACAAAGGTGCAAGTAACACAGAAACAAGAAAACAGAATAAGTTCATCAAACAATACAACTGTGTAAGTAAAATGTCTGACAAACAACACTGGAAACACAAGGGCTTACGTTATATACATAAGGGCTAATTGGGTAAAGGGAACAGGCAAGAACAATCAGGGAAAAACAAGAGGAAACCGGAAACCAGGCACAACTACAAACTAAGAGTCCACATAACAAAAACACACAGACATAGAACCATTACAACTAGTACAGCCAAACCAGTAAAAACACTCAATCTCAATACTGTATGTGTCACACACTGTGCTGCGTCAATTGCTTCAAAAGATTTGCCAGATAGTAAATTACCCATAAACTCCTTTTCCTCAGTTTCTTGCTCCCCAAGAGGGATGACCTATGTTTCTAACATTTTAATGGCTGCATAAATAAAAAAGGGTTGAATAATGGTTAAGAACAAAGGTTTCTCAACCAGCCAATGATGAATATTATTGCTGGTTTCTAGCAAAATATCTGGATACACCCCGTGAAAAGAGTCTCTGTAGAATGTGATCTAAATGATTCCTGTGCTGCACCTCCCAGTGAGGTTCAAAGAGGAGAAACAGTAAAGGCCATTGTTCATATATTTTCTTGAAAGAAGTATCTTGTAAAGGAAAAACTAAAGCTGCTCTGTTTGAATACACTTTATGAGTTTAGAAGCCATGATGTGAATGTAAGCAGACTTGATCCATCTCTATTGTACTTTAAAAACAATATTAAAGACCGAGAATATTAACATTAGGACACTTTTCAAGCGATAAAATGACATTCCCAAACGATTGCTGTCTTAAATTCTGTTCAGCCCAAATTATTAATCTCCCATATCTGTAATATTTCTGTGTAATATGCCATCGTATCAATACATTATTAAATCTGGCTTGGTTTTGCAACATTCCAAACTAAGATAGTTGTATTTAAAATGAAAACTTTAAAGCTAGAGAGAGCTTGGGAATTGCTCAACTTTTCATCAAACAAGTAATTTGGTCATGTACTGGGAATAAGGGAATAAACGTGAGTATGAGGTCTACAGAAACATGGATGTTGAAGCCACCATGGCTGAGTTAACGAAGAGAAGAAAAGCCGGAAAAAAAACCCAGGGCTCAAGAGACGGGAGACAGTCCAATCCCGTCATCATTGCCAATAACATCACGCTGGGACCTGTCGACCCGCCTGTCCTGCTACAACTTGACCTTTAATCCACTCTCTGTGACATTTCAGTTGACCCCTGGCCCTTTAACATACCTACATCCTATACAAATCTCTTGGTTTATATCAGTCTGTCATGACAATAAATACTTTTACAAATAGCTCACTCACATTTGATTATTCATTTACTGGACTTTTTCACTAATCCATTAGTTTCTCAAGTTTTGATGACATCTTTTAGAATTACTTATGTGTGTTGTTTGAAAGCAAAGGTGCAGGTAGAAATTCTTACAAAATACAGATTTTAATGAATACATCTGAATAAAAAGCACTGCACATCCAAAAAACCAATGACAAACAGGTCTACATGTTCTACAGTTTAAATACATCATTTGGGTGTTTCCAAGTAATCTGCTCACCAGATCCAGTATTAAGGAACTATAGATAAAGGACTCATCCATATTAATGATGGGTTTGTTTCTTACAAACACACCACTTTTTGTTTCACAATATGTTAATTGAAAGACTGAAGTTACTTGTGGATTACTGTGATGTTTTTTATCAGCTGTTTGGACTCTCATTCTGACGACAACCATTCACTGCAGAGGGTTCAGTGGTGGGCAAGTGATGTAATGCTAAATTTCTCCAAATCTGTTTAGATAAACAAACAAGCTCATCTACAACTTAAACGGCCTTAAGGTGAGTAAATTTTAATTTTTGGGCAAATTTTGAAGAATACAATGCTCTGTTATTAGCCAACGACAAAACTAGTCATTCTGCCACACTATGACAGAAGGAACTGTGATAATATAAAGTCCAAAAACACGCAAACAGAAACACAAACCCTCCTGAATAATCTTCCTAACTTCAAAAACAGACATAACCACTCTTTTCATTCTGTGGCAGCAGATCTTGAGCCTGAGCTCAGTCTCGGTGACAGCGGCTAGGTCAGGACAGATGTGAGCATAGTCTCCTCTAATTGAATAATTACATTAGATTGGCGAGTATCTTGGCAAGCGTTCCCTCTTCATTCTTCTGATGTCCCGTCCTTGCCAAGCTAAATCCAAACACCTATGATTTCAACATATCCTCAGCTATGTACACTGAGCCAGAAATCGGCCACAGAAGTAAACTCTGATGGCATGTGGGGTCTCATCACAGCTTGCTTAACTCTGGAGCAAATTATATTTGTTTTCATAACAGGCAACAGAATGTCCTAAAGTGTGTTTGTGAAAGCGCACATTCGTTGTGGTTATGGACCCCTCTGGCTGACACTGTTCAGTGCTGTTTATTTTTTATTTTTTTGTAATTTCCTTCCTTTTATTTTTATAATTATTAAAAACAAACAAACACTGCAAATAAATAGCATTTGTAAGACTTACAACCTTCATATCTCATTTTTTAAAACTATTTACTGAAACACAACCGCTTGGTACTTTTAATATATCATGATATTAAAAAAATTAAACAAATGAAACAAGCACAATGAACCTATATACTAAGGGTTCACTATTATGCTTGTTTGGTTTACTATTTTAATTACTTTTACCCCCCGGTTTCACAAAAAAAAGGCTTAAACCTAGTCCCAGACTAAAATGCATGACTGAGATGTTTTAACTAAAAACAAAAAAATTAAATCTTATAATATGTAAGTGCCTTTGATTTGTCTCAAGATGCACACCAGTTTAAGGTTTTTTTTTAAGGGCATGTTTACAAAAAAGACTTAAATGTTCTATTTGAACTATGGCCTAATCCTGGCTTAGTCTGAAACCAGGCCTTAATGATTATTATTTGAAGGCACAATGAGCATGGTCAAGATCTTTGTCTTGGCTTTTCAAATGATTATATTTTTTCCTCAAAATCCACTATTTCTGTCTTCATGACATCAGTCCGGTGTTAAATCTGAGACTGTGTGTGATGTAACACGATTTCAGTAATGACGGAATAATTAGATCTAGGACACCTGCTGTGTAAAACAATACAACGGAGCAGTAACGGTTCATTATTCTCAACAAACAACGATTGACTCGAACATGTCAAGATTGGCAGAGACAGCGTAGTCAAAGGATATGTGGGTGGCATACAAGCTGATGAAATTTGCTTTGTTGAGCTTGTCATATTTTGCTTTTGTCTGGTTGTCGGTTGTTTTAGAAAGATGTGTGGCATGAAGGGGTTGTGTAAAACCAATGAACTTGACTGGCTTCTGGATTGACAGCTGCTGGTTCAACACCTCTTTCTGTGATTGGTTTCTAGTTCTCCCCATAATTTTAGCTATTCCGAGCAACACACTACTTAATCTAATATTCAATGTATGGCACGCCTGCTGAGCATGTGAGTCTGCTGTATGTGTGACAGTAATGAATATTCTCTAGTGCCCTGTGTGCTGTCCCATCATGGCAGGACTACTGGTGGCCGAAAACTATTATAATAGAGAGGCATTAGGGGGGAAAAGTGGAGGAAATGACAGCTTTCCACATCCCCTCACACACAGAAGACAGCTGGGGAAATTACACTTCAAAGCACTACTGGGTGGGAAACCAGTCCAAAAGAGGGTAAGGGCACAGGAGAGGGAGAAAGTGAGAGATACAGCTAAACAGACAGTGAGAACAAGACAAGCAGAGGGTATAAGAAGCGGTAGATCACCAAGAAAGAGAGGGAAAGGGGAGAAACAAATGAGTTGAGGGTTGGACGAATTAAAATATATCATACCTGTATATATAGGAGATAATGAACAGCTACATTCTAGTGATGCTATAGACTCTTTAAGAGATTTTGTGATATACAAACATGCGTACGATTTGAGCAATAAATTGAAGGAATAAAGACACGGAAACCCTCACTAGAATCTGATGACGTGTCTCTGTGATTTTGTCCAAAACTGGTTGTAAACAAATCAGCAAGTGCTGTAGGTTCTTCATTGTTCTACACATTCTTCTGGTTTCCCCTGACACAAGGAGCCAAATTTTCCCTTAGACACAGGGAAAGAATTGCTTTTCTTTGAAGTGCAAGTGTCTGCGTTTCTTTCAGTCTACATCAAGAGTTTTACACAAGTTTCAGAGTTTCGAGTGCCGCATACACGTTTCAGTGATTCTGACCTAATTTTGGTCAAAACACAAAAGAAGATATTTTGAAGAACCTTGAACAGTTTGGTGACCACTGACCATTTTTTAAATAAAACAATGTATGAAATCACTCAGAATATCTTATGTTCCACAGAAGAAGGGAAGTCATGCAGGTTTGGAATAACATGTGTGAGCACAAATTTCATTTGTAGGTGAACTTTAAAACAAAAGAAAAAAAGAAAAAAGAAAGACGCAGCTGGCTGTTATCCTCCAGTTAGGAAAAGCCTTAAAAATATATTTAGTTTCTAGAACTTCTAACCGAAATTCTATAAATGTGGTCAAAAATTATAGATAAATGCAGACTAAAAATATTTTCCTTGGTATTCCTCATGGGATCACTAAAGCCAATTAACTTTTCCAAATGGCTGTCCCTGCGCATAGCATGTCACTCTGGACATACATGCACGTATACAGTGGTCTCACCCTTACTCAAAAACCTGTGTTAGCCTGCTCTCACAGTTCTAGAAGAAATTATACCGAATTAACTCGTGCTAGAATGGATGGAAATCAACCTGTCTTCCAATACTAAACTAGCACTGATACTGATATCTGACTGATTTAGTCTCCCTCATAGCTGACTCCTCATGCAACTAGAACTAAAACCCAAAACCTCTAGAACACAGGCTAGCCAGGTTTGATATGTCAGTCTTTCATCTTTTCCTGTCTGATCCAAAATAAATCATTCATATCTTTAAGAGTGTTCTCATGATCTCACACAGGAATGAGAGAAAGAATGTATGAAAAACAAATAGCTAAATGCTAGCTCAATTAGGCGCCATATTAGCAAAACTTCATAGGAAGCAACAAGCAACTGGTACAACATGACAAACTGGAACAATGTCAAAAGACATCACAGACATTGTGAAGCATAAGGAAACACCTGACTAGTTAAACAGCTGTATCATTCATAACTGATTTTGTATTTGAAAATTACAATTAATTTACTTGTTTTAATGGGTTTGGAAAACCTACCAGACAAAATAGAGTAAAAGTGTTTGTTTAATAAACAGGATATTCATACTTTTAAGCAAATCTCAAGCTCACTGCAGTTGATTAAATAGAAAGTCTATCAACTGTCTGCCTGAATTCATTTAACTGACAATGATATGAAGATTTCATTTGCAAAAACAGATAACTCCGTTTTTAACAATTTTCAAAAAGTCATGTTTTTTCATTGAGCATTCCAATAAATCTATGCCTTTGGTAAGTTACAAGGCTAGTGGCACAGGACTGCAACCTCTGATTTTTTTGCTAAGCTACATGTCCTAATTCTATTTTTTGTGCTATAGCTCTATGAGTGAAATCTTTAGATCTGAACGATGGATTATGGTGAGTTTGGGCTCTTTCTAATCGGGAGAATTTTCAGCAAAAAAAGAGTGTATGTATGTTTTATGAAGTTACGAAAATGCTACATGACAGCTACCTTAGATTTTTTTGCTAAGCTACATGCCGCCTGTGCAGTTTTATGTGTGCTATAAATTCTTGAGGAATATCTTTAGATATAAATGACGGATTACAGTGATTTTTAATCTCTTTCTAATCAGGAGAATCTGCTCTAAAAAATGGTGTCGATTTTTCCACGATCTGAGCATGTTTTATGAAGTTACAAGCAAAATGGTGACATCAATATATTATTTTCATATGGGTCTGGGGGTGACTTCTTGTACAAAAACTCACTCCAGTTTATTCAAAGCCCCAAACAATTATGCTTGCTTTATTCTACTTGATGAGACCTTTCAAATGACATATGACACATGACTATCTGAGCTGTATGATGTTTTTGACACATTAGTGTACACGGCACAAAAAACATATTTTGTAAATTATGATTTTTTTTTGTCATTTATCAGCAAATAACTCGGCACTACTCAAAACAGCTACATGCATTGTAAAGCTCAGACTCTAAACTTTCAAATGATATCCATTTTTTGTTGATCAAGGCAGTGGTTTGAAAAACATGATTAGTAATATTTTAGCGGAGGGTGGGCATCCCGCCCACGGTACACTCCGGTTTAGAGGGACTGCTCAGCGCTCATTAAGAGTTGATCAAAATAATTACATTCATTAAAAAGTTGAGATTCTAAGCTTTTTAAATGATACCTATTTTGTGTTATTCCATTCAGGGGTTGTTTAGTAATTTGATTATGAACTCTTTCGTGCGGGAGGTGTCCTGCCGGCGGGACACCTCGTGTTTAAAAGGTTAATCTCAATCAAACTGCAGTTGGGTTATTTTGATTAGGTAAAAAATAACTAGTAAAAAACTAATAAAAAAACATGATAACATAATAAAAAAACATGATTTTTGAAAAAAAGAGAAAGAAACGGAGTTATCTGTTTTTGCAAATAAACTCTTTATATTGCATCACATGTGTTCCCAGACATTTTCATGATACTATTATTGGAATAATATACAACAACTTAAGTACAATAGCAAAGTCACAGAGAAAAAAACTATAATAAAAATGAATTTAAGACTCACTCGTAGAACTCTGCGGCTGGTGTGTTCTTGTACTTGGCATAGGAGGTTCTGTTACCCAAGACAGTGCCATTGATGTGTTGTGATTCTGTGCAGTTGGGGCTGTTCCATGGGTTATTACACTTGAGCCAGGGCAGCTCACTTGTCAATGAGACAAATAAGTAATACAATGACCAAGCTATGATGACATTGTAGTAAAAGCCCACGTACAATGCTATGATGATCACAGTGTACCCAACACCTGAGGAGGAAAGTCACAAATATTTTGTTATTTTATGTGAAAAAGGTTTGCTTTATCTGTTTCAGGCCTCTCTTTGCTTCAGTATATGAGGTTAAAGGTGTGTGCACTGACTTCAAAGTCACAACAGAGTCACTGTATAACCTAGTTCACTGCCCCAGCGAACACATTTGTTGGCTTTTGTTGGATCATTGAGTTAACTCTGTTTGTGTTTGTTGGGTCAGCGTAAAATGAAACATCCGAAAGTTAGAACATTTGTTTTGGGGTTCGTTGGGCGAACTGTGTTCATTGTTGAAATGTGTGAACCTGGTACAGTTCATCTCAGCATCTTTTATGTCTACAAATGTTCAGCATACCTTTAAATACAGGGCAGATCTTCCAAACCGTAGCTGCTCCCTCTCTGTTATACTGACCCAAGGCAAGTTCCATGTAGAACAAGGGCATCCCAGCAATGAAAAGGAACAGAACGTATGGGATCAAAAAGGCACCTGGGGGGACACATTATAGAATTTTACATTTGATAGCTGATAGATATCTACAGATGGCCAAAGAATAAATGAAGGCTAAACAACAGGCATTTGTCACTACAGTGAATAGTCAATCAACAGTGGAGTTAGAGGCAGTTTGAGTAATAATAGTTCTTAAGCCTGACTTTGCATTATAATGTATTCAGATATGGAAAATTCTACATGGTGTAACCTGTACATAGAGGTGAAAAGTCAAATTAAATTAAAATGTCACATGCTACCTTCTCATGAAACGTCTGACCCCATGACCTTAAGTATGTTTTCAAAATCAGAAATCTACCCAATCCCTGCTATATTTGTCTTTGTTCATGATGTTTTAATATTATGGATTTAATATTATAATTGATACACAAAAGGAAAGTGTATAATTTATGCAAAATAAAAATTGATTACTGTAATGCATTTAAATTAGTGATTTCAGTCATAAACACATTTCTGTCTCAAAGCTTATCTACATGCCTAAAGAGTTAAAAATACATTTTGTTACTCATAAATTATAAAAGACAACAAAACTGTTAAACAATAGCCCACTAGTAGTCAATGAGTTCACTGACAGTGATGTCTAGTATATGGACGACTGGCAGGTTGTTGAGAAAAACAACAGGTTACAATTTTGTTAGTCATAATGATTGGAATAAATTATATGATGTTGATTAAAAAGCATAAATATATAATGAAAATATATTCTTTTGTAAATTTTAGGGCAATTCATATTTTTAACAGCTGAAAAATGAAAAAAGCATAATCTGTCAACATATATTTCTTAATTTATGTTAAGATAATACAGTTATCAAATATATTTTTTTCTTTCATACAGTTTTTGCTCTCACTCATCAGCAGAGGTAGACAGTAACTAAGTACATTTACTTGAGTATTGGTACTTAAGATACACTTTTTGACGTGATCGGTACTTTCTTGAGTATTATTTTTTCTGGGAACTTATAACTTTAACTTCACTACATTTGAAAGACAAATATTGTACTTTTCACTCCACTACACTTCTATCAAGGTCCTCGAAGTAGAAAGTCGTTATTATATAGCAGCTTTGAAAGTCAGTGGGTGATTTTTGTTCTTCTCTAAAATTTGACTTTCTTTTTTTCAGACAGTTTATCAGTAATCACTCTTGGGGCTACATGAAGTGATTTCCCAGCATTTTTTGAACACTGACCAGCTGCAAATGTGATATTTATTTAAAACAATTCTATAATAAGAAGTTAGTATTGTGGTATATTTTAGACACAATATTGTCTGATTTTGCTCAGTTGTGTAGGTGAAAATATTACCTATAAAGCCACAGAAGAACTGTTGTGCATCTCCTAATAAAACACAATAGGTGTTGGACTTGAAGCAGCACTGCACAGACTGTTCTGTGTGTGACATAAAAGTACCGCGAGAGTGATTAGACAGCATTTAAAAAAATTTTGTTTTGATGTCAAATTTGTCTTGCTGTTTTGCTTTTTTGTTAAAGCAGTGTTTCTGTTGTAAAGTTGTACAGCTACAGTTGTGTTGCTGGGTTTTAAAGCAGATTTGATTTTTTATTTTCTTCCTTATCACTCTGTATTTACAGCTATTTCACTGTCCACGCTGTTCAAATGTGGATGACTGGCTACACATAGATCTGTGCACGCACTGTCAGAGCTGTGTGAGATCACTACCATCCTGCTTTTGTGGGGGTGTTAAATATTTCTTTTTTTGTTTTTTCCCCCCATAGGTTTTTAACATTCTAAAAGCTCTTTATTCCAAAGATACTACAAGCTAGTCAGTTTATTCAGTAAGTGTAATGTATTCTAAGTTGCTTCAGAAGTATTGCAAATATTATGTACGACAATAAAACAGTGCATTGACATAAAAAGGAAATTTACTTTTGGTACTTAAGTACTTTTAAAAGCAAGTACTTCTGTACTTTTACTTAAGTAAAAATCTGTCTTTACAACTTTTACTTGTAATGGAGTAATATTTGACCGGCAGTATCTGTACTTTCACTCAAGTAATGGAGTTGAGTACTTTGTCCGCCTCTGCTCATCAGCAATAAATAATAGATTCAACTCAAAGAATTTCTGAAACACTGAATGTGTTTTAAGCTAATAGTTAGAGACATAATTTGTATATTATACAATGTATATACAATTAAAATTAATTTCAAAATCAATAACAACGTTTGTAAGTTCGTAAGCTGCTCCCCAAAATAATTACATACCAAGAAGCCCACATTTTGTTCAGTGTAAAGTGTGACCCTCAGAATAAACGGAAGAACCGATCTTACCTCCTCCATTTTTATAACACAGGTAGGGGAACCTCCACACATTGGCCAGGTCCACAGCGAAGCCTATGACAGAGAGCAGAAAGTCCATTTTCTTGCCCCAGGTCTCTCTGGCCACATCCTCACCGGAGCCGGGGGTGCAGCCGCGGGAGCTCGGAGAAGCCACGACAGAGGAGTTCGTGTACTGGACCCCGTTCTGCTCCTTCACCAGGATCAGCTCCACTTCCTTTTTCTCCACGTTAAACTGTTTCAACGGGGCCACCGAGGACAGTTTATGCTCAGGCAGGACTTGGATGTTCATCTTTGCGCTCTGGCGCTCTCGTGGCCCCGAGGATGTGGAGCAAGTGAGGTGCGTGCCGCTCGAACTGACGATGATGATGCTGAGGATGCTGCTGCTGAGGATGATGATGATGATGATGAATAGGAAACGCTACAGCAGTTGCTCTCCCGGCGAGGTAGATTGTTGCCCAGTCTTCATCAGCTGAAAGAGAGGAGAGATGAAAGTTTACTGTTACTGTGAGATATTAAAAGCATCCCATGCACCATTACTGTTAACCAACCGAGCGCGCAAAACCATTTACAATGAATGTGCGAAAGCGGTCTGTAACAGTCAACAAGGAAAAGAAAACTTTACGGTGACAATCACTCGGCATTTTCCGCTGGACGCAACATCATTTATGGAGTAACTGTATATGCCTGCATAAAGTATCGCTTTTGGAGTCTGTAATATTTAAAGATGACTCTGTACTTGTCAGCATGAGGGGGTCCCTCCATGATCCGTCCCTTCTGCTTGATCCAGAAAATGAGAGACTGCTGCTTCTCATGAAGTTTTACTTTCCCCTCCCTTCCAGCTGGAGACTATAAATTCTGAGCATTTAAACCAACATCCAGTTTCTCCACACGTGATGTTTTCTATATGATCATCTTCATCCTCGTCTTCTTAATGTTTTTTGAAGCTTCCTCTCCGCCCCGAATGTCACAGTCATCTTCAGTCACGCGCTGCGCCACCGCTGGACTTAAAAAATGAAGCACATTACGAGATGTGTTTTTTTTATTTACGTTTTTCATAAATAGTTTCGTAATTAAGGGAAAAAGCGCAGTATAGCATTACTGAATTGTTAGTAAAGCAATGTAAATTCAGTGTGTAAAGTAATGAGTAAACAGAATATAGCCTATTCTATTCTGTTTACTCGTTCTGTTTACTTATTATTACAACAGAATAGAATAATTGGACGTTTGTTCAAAGTTACATGCTCTTTAATAATGTTCTCAAAATAACAGCTCAAAATAAAATAGATTTTTTTTTCATGGAACTTTTTTTTTCTCTCCTGAAACGCTTTAGATGAATGTTCGTCTAACGTTTTTAAACGTTAGCCTACTACTTTTTCAGATCGTTCATTCAAAAGTAGGCTAACATTCTCGTAATGTTTGCAAAATTTTAAGATGGAACATTCCCTTAATGTTTTCCCTAATGTTTGCATAAACGAGAAAACAAATGCTTTTGAGCGTTAAAGAGATCATTCAGAAATAACGTTTTCATAACTTAATGGCAACGTTAGCAAAACGTTCTTAGAACGTATTTTTTAGCTGATGACGCCCCTTAAAGAACTCTTTATCAATTTTTTTTTCTTTTTTGGTTATTTGCTGGTAATATGTAGGGAGAATCCATCAGGTAAAGTGGGCCGTTTAAGTTTGATTGTACTGTGCTCAAAAGGTTTACACTTTCAGAGCATAACAATGGTTCTTAATTAAAGGGACATTATTTCTCTAAATGATAAAATCGTTTTGGTTGATGCAATATGACACTGGTGGGTGTGGCTACCCCTCAAAGGAGGACTGTGTCATGGTGAAAGGTAAAAAAACATTTGACATAAGATTTTTACTTGTAACTTATAAGGTTGCTCACTAAATGTAAACAAACATTATTGTGACAGTTTCTGTTTTATTCAATACTACCATTAACAGGGAATAAAATGCAAAGAATACATTTTTTAAAACATTGTTAGTTTTCTTGTAAGGTGTTTAAATATTGCTGGCCCACTTTGGCTGAATGTGTTAGATAAAGTGGGCCCATGGGATTCAGGTAAAGTGGGCCGACCTTTAACCTTCAGTAATTATACCCAGATTCATTAAATAAATTGACATTCATTAATTTATAGTTGACATTTATAATTTACTTATTTAGAAAACAGAAATGAGACTGCAGTCAGAAATTCAACTCAGAGATGGAGAAAGGAAAGCGAGAATAGAAAGGAAGTTGAGGCATGAATTTCAATCTGTGGAGTGAAGAAAGGATGAGAGGAGAAAAATATAGATGTAGAATATAAATCTTTAAAATATGGACACAAGTACATTTTTAAAAAAATGTTTAGAGAGCATATAGATAATTTTTTTTATATATATGGTTACCATTTTAAATGTTCCTCTTATTAATGTTTTTAGCCTTTATGTTGTTGCTTGTATTATAGTCACATCTTTAATATTGTCACGGTCTTTGGTAGAGTGGAAGAAGCGAGGACTCAAGGTGCAGGAAGAATGGGTCTTTTATTAATAAAATAAAACAAAACCAACAACAAAAACTACCCCGTGGGGGAAAACAGGCTGGCAAGGCAAGGCAAGGCTAGGATCTGGACACATCCAGGGATAGACTATGACGAACTGACGCACGACTGCAAACGCAAGGAGAATAAATGGGGAGCAAATGAGGAGGGTAACGAGGGTCCACATGTGGGGCAAAATTAATTAATAATCAGGTAACAAGATGGGAGGTGTCAAGACAATTGACATGAGCACATGACACACCGAATCAAAGACAAAAAGCCATGTGCTCACACAAAACAAAACACACGCACATGGCCAGCAAAACAAATCACAAGTCATGTGCTAGAACAAAAGACACGAACACGCAGCTAAAACTCATAAGCCGCGTGTTCACACATGACAGCAAGAAAAGCACGCGGCTGAACAAACCACGTGCTTCACAAAACACAAGACACGTGGACAGAAGAGCGCATGGCCGGGCGAACTCGAGACCGCACGCCCCCACAACAGACAGAACATGGAGCGCGCGTGTCCGGACCCCGACACGAAACCGAAACTGAAGACATGAGTGCCGGGATCTGAACACTACGCTCCAACATGAAACAGTACACGCGGACGAGAGCGCACGGCTCGAGCACACTCGACGCCGCACGCTCACATGAAAACAATGACAAGACGCGAGTGTCAGGGCTCTGTCACAAAAACATGAATTACACTAGACCGAAGTGACAAAACCCTGACACTAGCCCCCCTCAAAAGGGACACCACCTGGCATCCCTAATGAGGAACAACAAAAACAAGACAGGAACATGACAAAACAAACATGACAACACAAGACCGCTAAACAGGCAACACAAGACAGGAAAACCCTAAACACTGGGACAAAGAGGGGAGGGAAGGAGGGAGGGGAACCAAGCCAGTGCCAGCAGTACAACCCAGAAAGTCATTACAGGAACCAGGGAAGGGCGGGAGGGTTGAGCCGTGAGGCTCAGGCAACCAGAATCTTGGCGCCATGGCGGGACCGTAGGACATACCAGGATGCTCCGGCCTACCAAGACCCAGGAACCAGGGCCGGGGTGGCAGGAGGGTTTTGAGCAGGGAGTTAAGGCAGACCAGGAAAATCTGGGAGAGCCATGCGGACCGTAGGAACACCAGCGGGATGCTTCCGGCCTAACAGAACCAGGAACCAGGGGGGGGTGGGGGGGTTGAGCCAGGGAGGCTCAGGCAGATCAGGAATCTGGGGGAGCCAGGGCGGGACCGGAGGAACAGGCCAGGGAGGCTCCGGCCTAACAAGAACACCAGTAGGCCACCAGGGCGGAGCCGGAGGGAGCCTGGGCGGGGCCGGCAGGGCAAGGAGCCTGGGCGGGGCAGGGAGCTTGGGCGGGGCCGGCAGGGCAAGGAGCTCGGGCGGGGCCGGCAGGGCAAGGAGCCCGGGAGGGGCCGGCAGGGCAAAGAGCCCGGGCGGGGCCGGCAGGGCAGGCTTGGTCGGGGCGGCCGGCCGGGCACGGGCTTGTCGTGTCAAGGAGCTTGGGCGGGGCCGGCAGTGCAGGACTTGGGGGGCCCTGCAGGGCAAGGTGAGCTTGGGCGGCCGGCAGCCAGGACTTGGGCGGCCGGCAGGCAAGGAGGCCCGGAGGCCGCAGGCAAGGAGCCCCGGGAGGGGCCTGGGCGGGGCAAGGAGCTTGGGCTGGGCCGGCAGGGCAAGGAGCCCGGGCGGGGCCGGCAGGGCAAGGAGCTTGGGCGGGGCCGGCAGGGCAAGGAGCTTGGGCGGCGCCGGCAGGGCAAGGAGCCTGGGCGGATCTGGGACGGCCTCCAGGCCAGCAACAGCGGGCTCCTGGATGGCCTCCAGGCCATGTGGGATGGAGGAAGCCCTTCTCCTCCTCCTCCGTCTCTGAGAGCGGGGCACTGCCACTTCATCGGTCACCTCTTGGGGCGCAGCCGCCTCTTCGACCGTCACTGGGACCGTTGCAGCCTCTCCGGCCATCACTGGGGCGCTGCAGCTTCTTCATAGTACCCCTCTTCCGGGGGCGGCCGCATCGCATCGCTCGATCAGCCAACACATGGGGGCACTGCCACTACAGTCGTCGGTCCACCTCTTGGGGCGCAGCCGCCCTTGCCTCGCCGTCACCTGGACCAGGCTGTCAGCTTCTCTACCGGCCATCACTGGGGGCGCTGCAGCTTCCTCGGCCGCTTCCGGGGCCGCTGCAGCCTCATCAGCCAACTCTAGGGGCACAGCAGCCTCTCCAGCTGCCTCTAGGGGTGGTGAGGCGTACCCATTCCTCCTCCTCCGTCTCCGAGAGCGGGGCAATGCCACTTCGTCCGCCACCTCTGCAGTCATGGGGCCGGATGAGGCGGACCCGTTCCTCCTCCTCCGTTGGCGGGTCATAGGAGGGCTGGGGACTAGGTAGTTTGTGAGGAGAGTGGGAGGAGGGCCAAGAGGAGGAAGGCCACCCTCCTCTCCATGGTGGTAGACATACCCCACAAACTGCCATAAGGACAGTATCCCGAGCATTCCCATCTCCCAGGCATGGACGTGCTCATTAAGGCTGGTGTTAAAGATGTCCTTGAGCTCTGTGTCACTGATGTTGAGTCCCTCCGCTGCAAACAGGAACTGGTGTGCCAAACCCTTCACACTGGCTCCCCCTTGCCGCAGAGAAAGGAGCCTCCTGTGTTGAGCAGCTATCTGATGAGCGGAGGGACAGGAAGATGGGAACAGGAAGATGCCCATTCTCTGCTGAGTCCTCTATTGGTCAGTTCGTACTGTCAGGGTTTTCCGGGTAGAGGGATGGAGCGAGGACTCAGTATTGCGGAAAATGGGCTTTATTTTAAAATAAAACAAAACAAACAACAAAAACTACCCCGAGGGGGAAAAACAGGCTGGCAAGGCAAGGCAAGGCAGGGCAAGGCAGGATCTGGACACGACACATCCAGTGAGAAATGACGACGAACTGACGCAGGACTGTAAACACAAGGAGAATAAATGGAGAGCACATGAGGAGGGTAACGAGGGAGCACATTTGGGGCAAATTAACTAATAATCAGGTAACAAGATGGGAGGGGTCAAGACAATTGACATGAGCACATGGCACACCGAATCAAAGACAAAAAGCCATGTGCTCACACAAAACAAAACAAAACACAAGCACATGGCCAGCAAAACAAAATCACAAGCCATGTGCTAGAACAGGAGACACGAACACGCAGCTAATGAGAAAAATCATAAGCCGCGTGTTCACACAAGACAACAAAAAAAGCACACGGCTGAACACAAACCGCGTGCTTCACAAAACAACACACGTGGACAGAAGAGCGCACGGCAGAGCGACCTCTAACCGCACGCTCCCACAACAAAACAGAACATGGAGCATGAGTGTCCGAACCCCGACATAAAACCAAAACTGTACAAGACATGAGTTCCGGGATCTGAACACCACGCTCCAACCTGAAACAGTACACGCAGACGAGAGCGCACGGCTCGAGCACACTCGAAGCCGCACGCTCACATGAAAACAATGACATGACGCGAGTGTCAGGGCTCTGTCACAAAACCATGAATTACACAAGACCGAAGTGACAGAACCCTGACAAATATATTGTAGAGTTATTTTTTTTTATCAATATTCTGATTTCTGAATATTCTGATATTCAGATTTAATCAAATTTAATGTCACACACATGTTCCTTCAGTGGTGTGGAACTTTCACAATGATATTATTTTAACTCGTAACCTGTAGGTTTATGGTTTTTATTTTGGGGGGGGGGGGGGGGGGGGGGTTGTTCAATATTTGTGTGTCTGAATCATAAAAATCATGTGTTTTTTAGTCAAGATGCAGAATAATCTTTGATAAATAAGGGATGGCCCACTTTACAAGACCAGCTGGCCCACTTTACCTGAAAAGAAATTTGGAGTACATGACCTCAAAATGTTTATTGGTGTATATCTTGCAAATAACACTTTATATAACACTTTATATGAACTGTATTCAAATTGAAATATTATAGCGGGACCTTAAAGTTACCAAAAGTAATAAAGAAAAAGAAAAGAAAAAAACATCTAGGAATCACGTTTAACAAACAGTTCACCCTACATAATATACAATAAAGCAATATATAAAGACAGCCTTAGGTTCAGACAATAAACAGTGAGATGAAGCACAAAGGTCAAAGTCAGTCAAATGGTCAAAAGAGTAAACAAGTTTTGAATAGCTTGGAAGTGCCAATATCAAATGTCACATTACTTTTGCATCATGTGCAACCTGGAAATGCCTCAAAAATCAAGCAGAATGTGCGATGTTCCACTCATAACTTGATCTGTCATTGGATGTGCCACAACTTTGTAAGATGCCACTAAATGTTAAAAATCTTCTCTCAAAGTCATGTTTGCATAGAAAAACATTTGTTTGTCCAAGACTGATCTGGATACAAAGCGCTTGAGGAACAAACCATTGCTGTGGTTACCTTTGCTTATGTCTGTAAACTAAGCCTAACTAAATCTGGTAATCTACATCTGTACTAAAACATTGTGCAGTGTAAAATAAATAAATAAATTTTTTTTAAAAAGTGTTGCATTGGGAGTTACTAAAATAAGGTATGTTCATCTGGCCATATATGATTTCAACATGTTGGGCCCCCATGTGGCGAATTGCTCCAATAAAACAGCTTTATGTCATATGAATCATCATCTTATTTAAGTTTTAAAAAATACTGCTCACTTCCCCCCTACAATTAGAAGGGCCAGATTTCCCAAATCCCTCTCTTAATTCACACCCTGTGTAATTTGTCAAGAAGGCATAAAAAATAAACATATTACAGCTATGTTTGATCCATCTCCCATCACTACTACAATTTTTTTAAAGTCTGTTTTTATTCGCCTTTGAGTTGCCTGTTTCTTCTCTCTTCTTCTACATAGATTCAATTAGTTGTTTTCTAAGAAGCAGTAAAAGCATTGTGTTCCACGTGTAATCTAATTCCACACCCGCTTTAGCCAAAGGCGACGATGTCTATTAGATATGGGCAATCAGTTCATCCCATTAAAGTCAATGAATGTCCCCTTAAAGCTCTCCAGCGTTTCTTTTATGAAACCTTTACAGGCCTGTTTTTGTGCAGTTTTGTACATATTCTGGTTCAGATTAGATAACAAAAGTAAGCAACAGGGTTTTAGAGGCTGATTTATTTGTTCCTTACACATATTCTTCCTCCAAAGGAACTGGAATCTCTAATTTCTATTTCAGGATGTTGCCATATATGTGGGAGAGGGTGATGCTAAAGAAGGTCTCCTTTAGAGCAAAGCAACCGTTCCTTGAAGCATAAAGTATATTTGCATATTTTGCATCAGTATTGCAATTAGTCTCCATCTGAGTAAGGACTGGTATTGTCTGCTATATGAGCCACTACAATATCTGAGGGCATCTTATAATCACACTATAAACACAATCATTGACCTCTGACCTGAAGAGTCAGTTTCACTTTAGAGTGTGAAACCTACCTCATATTGAGAATCACAATCTATCATTTAAACCGACTATTTACATAAAATGGATTTTGCATCGTAAATCTATACACCAGTTCAGGGTACAATTCATTTTATTTAAATGAAACTCAAAGATGATCAACGGTGCCAGGGCTCACAATAAAATACCACTTATTACACTAAATAAGGACTTTGATGTCAAAACATTAGTATTCTTGAATTCCCCTAATTATGCCGTTTCCAGTTCTGTGACAGATCAATATCACGAATATTATGCATGTTAGGTTATGCATGTCATTTAGGACTGATGAGCTAGGATCACATTTGCCCTTTTTGTTGTATTTACATGTAGTTTGGATATAATCTTGGATCAATAAACCTACTTTTCAGTGTTTTACAAAGCATGAATTGACCATTAAACACATGTACACATTAATTTTCATTCAGCATGAGATCAATCCTAATCCCAATGTTGACGTACATTGCTCTAGTTCACACTACAGTTGTGTTGTAGAAGATCTGTAATTAAATGAGTTGCCAGACTTGTTGACAGTTGTTTTGGGACCTGTTTTTCAGAGTATCAATTAAGTTATGAGTAATATTTTTTTGTTCATTAAGAGTGCAAAGGCATGCATGATAGTTTTAGGCAGAATGAACAATTCACTCACAACTATTCTTGCCTACAAATCCCAGCAGCATACAGCTTTCAATTGCACTAAACATCAGTATTAATTGATCTGTGTCACAACTGTCATGACAGATACACACGTGAAGAACTTCCTTATATCCAATTTCCTCATCATCAAAAATTGTATTTCTGTCACATTGTGACTCATAGTAACGCAGTTTAAAAGCTGTAGCTTTACACAATACGTAATTCTAATACATTTCAAATAAACGCAGCTTTTCTGAACTTTCTATACAGTACATCAAAGAGATGTGAAGAAATAGGCTATATCACGGTTTCCCTAAAAACATGAAGCAGCACAATAATTTTCAACTAGTAAGAAATGTTTCTCGAGCACCAAATCAGCAATATTAGAATGATTTCTGAAAGATCATGTGATCACGTAATGCCTGCTAAAAATTCAGCTTTGCACTCACAGGAATAAATTTACATTTTAAAATATATTAAAATAGAAAACTGTTTACATCGCAATAATATCACAGTATTACTGTTTTTACTCTAAAAAATCTTTTAAACAGTAGTATACGTATTTGAAAAAGTATAAGGGAAGTTTTTTTTTTAGCAAGAATTAATGCCTTGCCACAAGGAATCTACTTAACAATCTCTAGGCCTTAACATCAGTGCATTGTGCACTATATTACATCATCTTTTTATGAGCAACATACTACATGTCATACAAAAACAAAAGCAGGTGTGGTGATGAAATTGAATGTTGTGCTTTGCTTGTCCTGTCTGAGAGAATAGACTTGAGTACATTAGCATGAATTCATCCAGCGGTTGGCGAAAGGTTAATGCATGCTTTATATGTGCTCTCACTAAGAGGAACTTTAAGATGCTTCTTTCCAAGGTCAGGGCCTCGTGCTCTGTAGGCATGATGGCTCAAAATGGAAAAAAAAGAAAGCGAGAAGGAAATGAAAGTGATAAAACACAGCGATTTAAAGCCCCATTCGGACATTTTGACAAACAAATTAAAGCTAAGATCTAGGGAGAGAGAAGAAAGAGAAAAGATGCAGTATGCTATACATTTCCTTCTAAGGGAAAAGTATTTGATGTATACATTGTCTACACATACAGTGGGAGTGAAGGGTCTGTGATTTGCAGCTATTTTGCAACCCGTCAATTAACAGTGTAGCCTGTCGGCACTGACCTTTTCAGACGATCCCCTGATCAGCCCCCTCATCTGTTCCAGCACAGACCACCCAGCCAAAGCCCTAACAGCTAACTCTTGTTTGGTCTTGTGCAAATAAAACCCGATTACTTGGGCTGATTGCCCACAATTTGACTAGCCAGGCTCACCTCAGGCTGAAATAAAAATGAATGCTGCAATATTGTGAGCAAAAGAAGGGAGAAAGAGATTGCGGAAGAAAGATGGACATGGAGACAGCGAGAGACGGAGAGAAAGAAATGGTAACAACAATGTGACTTAATTGATTCCATGCAATCTCATCAATTGTGATTAAATGAATTGAATTGAATGAAATGTCCCCGTCATGTTTGAAAAGGTTAAAACAAATTGACGGTGGAAATCACAGCTGGTTATCACAGCGTGTGGAGCAGCAGGACTTTAATGAAGTGAGTGCAATCCCATCCTTCATCCTGCTGTATCAAGACGAGAGAGAGAGAACATTAGCTGCTCATAAGACATCATCATATCGTCGTCCCTGACCTGCCCTCTGATGATATTATATTGACAAAAGCACTGCAAGTCACTTGCTGAGTACTCTTACTGATTGACTTGTTTTGATATACTGCAGCTCAGCACACCAGAATGTACATTACAGAAACTGCTTAATGATGAACTTGTTTCTCCTTTACCAACCTCCTTTATAATATTTAAAAGGACAGATATTTCATCCTACGCTGATGGAAAGGCGTTGCAGGCATTGTGTTTGACTATGCTGAATCAAAGTAATTTTAAGGCCCTGTTCTAAATGGTGGTCTTGATTTTTGGAGGCAGCAGATTTATCCTTCACTGCCTATACAGTGCACTCAATTCTGTGACAGTTGAGCTAAACATAAATGGTGTCTGAATGTTGCAGTTGGTGGTGAGTTTGTGTGTAAATGTATTTGAAAATGTATTGTTTTTTGAACTTTTGATTTTATTGATGGCAAGAAATTAGAATTGTAGTAGTAATTAAATATACACTTAGTTATCACCAAACCTCTCTCAATTTTGCTATCAAGAGAAAAATTACATCATCACTAAAAATGTGCTAATTAAAAAATTATGCTTCCTCAGAAGCTTGTCCAGTTTTGTGAGATACCTATACGTGCCCAAACGCTGCCTGCAAAGTCATTGCCTGACAGGCCAGCGAGGCAACAAGTCAACTGCCTAAACTTCTGGACACAGAAAGGTTGTCTTGTTTGTCATTTTGAAGAATGGACCCTTTATGACCACTATGTGCCCTAAAAGCAGTTTTTCTGAGCCTGCATTGATGTTGACTATACCTGACAGTCTTTGTGACATTATGACATCCAAGTGGGAACTCAGATTGTAGAGGCTTATGCTGCTAATTTGGACAGAGCTGAGTAACACCACAGATGGTGAAACATGACCTTTGACCTCAATTATGATATTTTATAATCCCTTGTGACCGCAGAGAAGTGACAAAGGGGATTTTTAATTTTATTATTTCTAATTTTGTACACATGCACTATTGTGGATGTACATTTCCAGTATTTGCAAATTCACTAAAGGTTTATGCAGACGATCGGCTTTCTGTATAAACTAGGAGTTGCTGTCACCTAGTGGAAGTTTTCAGTATGAAAGTATTTCTTAGCAGGCTGCTAATCAGCAGTTTTTCTTCTGTATCTCCTGATAATTCACAAGAGTGTACAAACTCTTCTAACAAGTGTTCATGCACTCAGACATAAAAGGGACAACAAATACTAGTTAAAATTCAAAGAATATTTTTAATTGCAAAAAAAGCTAACTTTGCGGTGTTAACAAAATCATAATTGCAACCTGCATTGCTAAATAAATACCACTGCAGAGGGATAATTTGGAACCAAGCCCTTTGGTGCATGCTACTGTGGGCGTGTTGTGTTGCCTGTTTGCTCACAAATTGGCCTATTTTCAGTGGATGCAACAGAGTATTAGTCTGAACAAGCAGCAGGGACAGAACGCTAACTCAGCAACATCTCCCCTCAATGGGAATGCAAATAAAAAACAAGATGCAAAGCAAAACCTTTGATTCCAACTCACTTTCTGTACCAACATCCCTGAGCAGAAAAGGGGAAAAAAGGAAGAGAAAGGAAAAAAGAAAAGAAACTTTGTATTTGTATAAGAATCTCTTTTGTAAAATATTCATTTAAAAAAATGTCCACATTTCCATAAAAGACACACAAGCAGATGATCTCCAATGTAATCACAAAATAATTTTTTTCAATTTAGATATTATCAAATAATTATATATATATATATAGATTATATTTTTTTTTACATTTTTATTTTTTATTATTTTTATTTTTTTTTACATAATATTATTTTTTTATTAACTTTTCTAAAATAAAATGCATAAAAATGGAATTGGAAACTACAAGCCTTCATGCCTAAAAAGCTCAGGGGTGTTATAACAATACAATTTACTTTTTAGCTGCAGATTAAGACAGTTTGTTCACACTTTATTTTAAGGTCCAATTCTTACGATTAACCAACCATTAACTATGATTTTTGCCTCAATAAACTCCTAATTTGCTGCTTATTAATAGTTAGTAAGGTAGTTGTTAGGTTTGGTATTGGGTAGGATTAGTGATGTAGAATATGGTCATGCAGAATATGTGCTTTAAGTACTAATAAACAGCCAGTATGTTAACAGTAGGCATGCTAATAAGCTACTAGTTAATAGTGAGAAATGGTCCCTGTTCTAAAGTGTTACCAAAATGTTTTAGCATGCCTGTATGCATTAACATTGATCTGAAACCCTTTAAATAAACCACTGAATAGTTTATGAAATACTTGGTGGTGTAAACAGAAAACTGCTGATAGGGCATACGCGTGTGTACAAAATCCCTCCGCCCAAGCTTAAGGCAGGTGTTCAAATGACGTGGCAGAATATGAACCTTATGGCTGCATGCTGTCAGTCATCTTTCTTATCAGAGGTACTATCCTCTTGGTGGTTATTATGAGAGGCAGTACAGCACTGAGACAAACTGGCATCAAAATCTAGTTCCTCCCCCTGGAGACCCTGGTAACGCTGTAGCTCAATGTAGGTGGTGAAGAGCTTGGCATACTCCGGGTGGGTGAGAGCGAAGGAACAAAACTCATCTGAGAGACAAATAGAGAAAGGAAAGTTACAACAGATTTATACTTTTGATACTCAAAAAGAAACCACACTAATCAAGTAAGTGTGGCGGGCATTAATGAATGAATAACTTAATATGAATATGCTATGGTAAATAGCATATGTACAACAGACACTGTGTGAAAACATCCTTGATTTAATTTGGCATGCAGCTGAAATCAACTCACACTTCATGACAACTTTCTGCAAGTATTAAAAAAGACCAGTCCCAGTCATGATTCAACCTTGACAACTGATAGATTAGACAAACAACAACAAGCCTTCACTCGAAAGTGTTCATGATTCCACACACAAATATTTTCCAAGGCGTTTACATACACAGCATGGAATCATGTGCTGCTAACCATGATACTTTCATTTGCAGAAAAAGCCTTGGGCCCTGGGGTGATGCTTTTTAAATACCTTAAATTATTGTGGAAACTTCTGTTGGACTTATATTGAAAAACCTATATTGAAAAAAACAGCATTCAGACTAAGAAATCTGCTAGTTCCTGCTTGCTGAATGCATGCAACAGACAGCCCAAAGTCAAGGTTCAGTTAAATCATGACATGAAATGATCTGTATTAAGGGATTTGGTCAAATAAAAAAACACACAAAACTGTAAATACTCCTAGATTTTCAAGTCAGTAAAAAAAAAAAAAAAAAAAAAAAAAAAAAAAAAAAAAAAAAAAAAAAAAAAAAAAAAAAAAAAAAAAAAAAAAAAAAAAACAATCCATGTTTGAAAAGCAGCTTCACAGGAAAATATTGCTGTAATATCTGTAATGTCTTACATTTTGTAGAGTCCTCACTGAGCAGTTGTATTTAAATATTTATTGGAACAATTATGCCTAAATATATTTTCAAATCAATAAGATTAGTTTAGTAAAGATGATGTTAGTATAATGCAATTTAGCATTGAGTAATTTGCTTAATACAACCTATACAAGTTAACATTGCCAGTGTTAGGCCGGTGTGTAGTTCAGTTCAGTCTTACAAGCAACAATTGGGTTTCACAACTTTCACAATAACTAAATTGAAAAACTAGACAACCACGTTCCTGTGAATTGTGTTTCTATGTACAAATCTAAAAAAACATACCAAATGGCAAAAACACTGATATAGCAAAAATACAGTGGGGAAAAAAAGTATTTAGTCAGCCACCAATGGTGCAAGTTCTCCCACTTAAAAAGATGAGAGAGGCCTGTAATTTTCTCATAGTTGAGGTATACCTCAACTATGAGAGACAAATGAGAAAAAAAAATCCAGAAAATCACATTGTAGGGTTTTTAAATAATTTATTTGCAAATTATAGTGGAAATACGTATTTGGTCAATAACAAAATTTCATCCAAATACTTTGTTATATACCCTTTGTTGGCAATGACAGAGGTCAAACGTTTTTCTGTAAGTCTTCACAAGGTTTTCACATATTGTTGCTGGTATTTTGGCCCATTCCTATATGCAGATCTCCTCTAGAGCAGTAATTTTTTGGGGCTGTCGCTGGGCAACACGCATTTTCAACTCTCTCCAAAGATTTTCTATGGGGTTGAGATCTGGAGACTGCTAGGCCACTCCAGGACCTTGAAATGCTTCTTACGAAGCCACTCCTTCGTTGCCCGGGCGGTGTGTTTTGGGATCATTGTCATGCTGAAAGACCAGCCACGTTTCATCTTCAATGCCCTTTCTGATGGAAGGAGGTTTTCACTCAAATCTCACGATACATGGCCCCATTCATTCTTTCTTTTACACGGATCAGTCGTCCTGGTCCTTTGCAGAAAAACTGCCCCAAAGCATGATGTTTCCACCCCCATGTTTCACAGTAGGTATGGTGTTCTTTGGTTGCAACTCAGCATTCTTTCTCCTCCAACACGACAAGTTGAGTTTTTACCAAAAAGTTCTATTTTGGTTTCATCTGACATATGACATTCTCCCAATCCTCTTCTGGATCATCCAAATGCTCTCTATCAAACTTCAGACGGGCCTGGACATGTTGGCTTAAGCAGGGGGACACGTCTGGCACTGCATGATTTGAGTCCCTGGCAGCGCAGTGTGATACTGATGGTAGCCTTTGTTACTTTGGTCCCAGCCCTCTGCAGGTCATTCACTAGGTCCCCACGTGTGGTTCTGGGATTTTTTTGGCTCACGAGTTCTTGGATCCTTTTGACCCCACGTGGTGATATCTTGCGTGGAGCCCCAGATCGAGGTAGATTATCAGTGGTCTTGTATGTCTTTCCATTTTCTAATAATTGCTCCCACAGTTATTTTTCTTCACACCAAGCTGCTTACCTATTGCAGATTCATCTTCCCGCCTGGTGCAGGTCTACAATTTTGTTTCTGGTGTCCTTTGGCAGCTCTTTGGTCTTGGCCATGGTGGAGTTTGGAGTGTGACTGTTTGAGGTTGTGGACAGGTGTCTATTATACTGACAACGAGTTCAAACAGATACCATTAATACAAGTAACAAGTGGAGGACAGAGGAGCCTCTTAAAAAATAAGTTACAGGTCTGTGAGAGCCAGAAATCTTTGCTTGTTTGTAGGTAGTGATCGAACATACACTGTATATTTGACGTAGTGTCAAGGCTAGGTAGGGATCATCCTCGCTTCCATCTCATGGTTAATAACCTCACATACTGATGATAGACATAATAGGGAGTACCTGGATTTTTTTTCTCTTTTGTCTCTCATAGTTGAGGTATACCTATGATGAAAATTACAGGCCTCTCTCATCTTTTTAAGTGGGAGAACTTGCACAATTGGTGGCTGACTAAATACTTTTTTGCCCCACTGTAATCTATCATGACAGCCCACAGAACACTTGGTTATAATAGTAGCAGTTCTAATAGTGTTATTTGTTTGCTAAATTTCATACACCATGGTTGAAAAAAACGAAGGGTCCCACTTTATATTAGGTGGCCTTAACTACTATGTACTTGCATCAAAAATGTACTTATTGTATACACCTTTTCTGCTATTGAGGTGGGATATGGGTAACGTTAGGGACAGGTTTGGTGGTTTGGGTAGGTTTAAGGGTGGGTTAAGGTGAAAGGAATGGGCCAACAGTGTAATTACAGAGAAATCAATTACAAATGTAATTACATGTAGATATTTTTTCAAATGTAAAAACATGTATGTGCACAATATGTGCACTGTACCAAATGATTCATTTAAATGTAAGTACATAGTAGTTAAGGCCACCTAATAAAAAGTGGGAATAAAAGAAGTATTCTCTGAATGATAGCACTATTAATATGACTGACAGTTTTATCACTGTGGTAGTTGCTATACAGTTGGCATACACACCATAAGTTATGTGTCCTGATCCATCTGCATCAATTTCTCTGAAAAGGCTGTGGACGTCAAGATCACACACCCCAAGAGCAGAACGCAGCAAACCGCTAAACTCCTCTTGTGTGATACAGTTGTCCTCATCAATGTCAAACAGCTGTAGAAAGAATTCACAGACATATGATACACATGACCATTTTTTGACAATAAATCACACAATAGTACTCCCACATAGTAATGTTCTACTGTTGACTTTCTTTTTGTCAAGTTCGAGATTTTTTTTTGTAAACCACCTCAAGGTGTTAACAACCACTGGCACTAACCACACCACAAAATGTTTTCTTTTAATCTTTGCACAATCACATTTTGAGATTTCATTGTGATATTTATTTCACATTAACATCAGTGCTATCTGTGATATCATTACCTTAAAAACAGTCTGAATGACTTCCTCATTATTAGCTGGGCGGCACAGAACTGTGACACCAATGACATACTCTCTGAAATCAATGGTGCCATCGCCATTCTACAAAGAGAAAACATATGCTTCAAACAGGCCACACTGTGAATAAAATATAATGCCGTTAGAGTCATCCAGTACCATAGATTTACTGTAGATTTGTTGTTTTGGAAACATTACCAAATGCAGTTATCTGAGAGCATTTTATACATTAGCTTCTGTTCTGGATCTAAGTGACGCTCTTTTCCATTCGGTTACTTATAGACAAACTCACCCTGTCAAACAGAGCGAAGAGCTCCTGTAGAGCTGGGCTGACAGGCAGTTTGAGAAAGCCAGCAAACTCCTCAATTGTGATCCTGCCGCCTTTGCAAGAACAGGCTATGTTGGCAAAACTCTCCAATTCCTTCTTTACATTGTCCCATTTTAATCTGGAGTTACAACAGAAACAAAGATTTTAAGCTTAAACTACAAGAAGCTTAAATTGTGTGTCATGTGGGATACCAGCCTCAAAATGTTTACTAATAACAAAGATATGTATTTAAAAAAAAATAATATATACAGTCATACTCCAATTTCCTGCTAATCTTGGTAAACTCCACAAGACCTGCCTCCATAGGCAGGGTCAGTTCTCCAGCTGCAATCATCAGACGACAATCTTCGTAGGTGTGGTCTGTGACCGGCAGGCCCAGAGACCTAGTGACAGAGTGAGAAATTGTGATTTTGTGAAATTGTGACGACCATTAACACTGAAATATTGTATTGTGTACACATCGTAAATATCCAATAAATATAAAGGCACAGAAGAATAAATAGCAACAAGGCGCGCTTACTCAGCCATCACAGCTCTCACTGACTGAGCAAACTTGATAGGACACTTTTTCTCCATCTCAGTAGGAATTCGAGGGGGCAGAAACTAAAACACAAATGCAATACATATACTTTACTTTTTGGAGATTAGCTATATAGTATGTGGGATTAGGTTTGTCATTCATGTTTCTTCATTAAAGGTGCAAAAATGCTGAGCATATTATCATGAAATACACAAATGTTTCTCACAGACCTCAACCTCCACTGTAGTATAGAGCTGACAGAGTGTGAGCAGCAGTAGTCTGGCCCTAAAACAGGAACTGGTGGTGAGGTTCCAAACCAACAGCATTTCAGGAAGCATTGCTCTCTTTATATGCATGACTGTGCAACTGCATTTCTTGTATGACATACTACAAAAGGGTCTCAAAACCAAGCTTATCTAAGAAAGCGATCTACAACACTAAGCATGCAGAGATGTCTCAACGTGTAAGGAGGAAGATGAGAATTTAGTCAGACCGCATGTCTTATTTTAAATGCCAATAAACCAATGAAAAAATCCTTTTTGGCTCATCAGCAGGGCCGTCGCAAGGGGGGTGCGAGGGCCCTCAGCTATTTTGTGTGTGTGTGTGTGTGTTTGCTATACTAACGAACTCATCTTTAACACGCATCTGATCGATTGTGATGCCGTGCTCACTGACATGCTTGCGCACGAATCACGGTCACGCGCCCGCTCATAAGAATTGTAAGATCAACTGCATAATAATAATAATAAAGCAATTAAAAAAGTAAATAAGAATGCTAAAATAAATTTGTAGTTATATATGAAGAGCTCAGATGCAAAAGCCTCTAAGGGCCATCTAAAATTTAAAATGCTTAATTTTAGAAGAAAATTTCAAACGACACTTAGAGGCTTTTGCATCTGAACTCTTCATATGAAGTAGTAATCAATTTACACTATTTGAAAATAATATTTTATTTTAAAATGTGCACATTCACTCTTATTCGTATATCTAATAGTCGAAAACGCAAAAATCTCTTGTCACGTTCATTTATAATTTACATGAATCGTGATCGCATATTTTCAATTCAAAACGGCAAAATTTCATAAAAAGTTGAGAAGTTTGCATCACTAGATAGTCTATTACTGTTGGTCCCTGAACATTTCTATTGTAAAACAGTTTTCTAATACAGTACTACTTATATCTTTCCACGAACTCTCGTTGTGATGTGACAGTGACAGTAAGACCCGCCTTCTTTGATTTGATTGGTCATCTCGATCATTTTGACATTGACAGGCACTGTTGGACCATTGAGGCAAACCAGCCTACAAGTTTAACTTTTAAAACTTTTTGTCATCCTAACAACAAACAGCTTTACTCATTCTTATACACAGAGTCTTATACTGTCTATCAGCTATGACTATTTTAGTCTTTCAAAGGACAAAATGGGTGGAAAAACAGTAATAAAAATTAGACATAGCCTAAACAACATAAAATGCAGGCCAGGCGCGAGGCCCTGTGCGGTCTCACACTTGGCACAGCCCTTGCGACGGTACTGCTCATCAGAATGTTTCTTGCAACATAATATTCAATTCTGAATTATGATTACTTTTTCCTTGTAACAGTAATTGGAAAAGACCTAATTGTGGAAGCATTTCATCAGCTGTGTTAATACTTCTGGCTTTGTTTATGTTTATTAGGCTACTACTTACGATTTTGGGCCCTGCCATGTCCATGTAACTGTGTCCTATAAGTATTAAAAAGACACACTTTTGTAAGGAATCTTCCATTTAAAAAGATATAAACATTGATCTATTCACACAAGAGCAGCAGATTATGTAAGTGCTCAACTGACATACTTGCAGAGCCTTTAGTTTGCTAGGTATGCATTTGTATGCTAATTTTATGGTCTGCTATAGTACTTTCTATTTGGTTATTTATGGATTTGTATTTTACATATATTTAAAATTCTTGTTACTCCACTGTGTTCGCCACCAAAAATTGAGGCATCATGACGACAATAGTATAGGACTTTTGTTGAATTCATACTGACCAACTTATTTGGGTATCTGATCAGAACAGGCTGTACTGGGACCCCTGGGACAAAGGCACCTATGGAGGTAAAGAGAGTAGCACATAAGCACCTTTCATTCATTCTCATGAAAAACTGCTCAGTACAAGAGTTCCATCTGTTTTCTTTATGGAGTCATATGCTTCAGAATGCTGTTAAATCCCTTTCTGACACTCCATTGATCACAACATGCCCTACATATCAGGTCATAGCTATCTGACAGGTTCTCAAGCGGACAATCAATGATTATCAATGAAACAAACACTGTCCTAATGATATGACCTGAATGTAGAAAGAAATCTATAGATCTTACATAATACAATAATAAATATAATCACTCTGACCCGCTAAATTAATGTAGCCTACTGCAAACAGTTTGTTTTTTTTAAATATATTTAAATAAATGTCAAAGACTCAAAAAGGGATAAAGTCTTAGTGGTGTGGATAATACCTATTTCATAGACACAATACACCCTCTCTTTTATGTGCTGTGTTTTGCTGGCTTCAGCAGACCTCATTCTACTTTTTATAGTACGCCAAAACAAACTAAGCTTTGGAAACCTATAATACCATGATAGTTTCTTTTTCCCTTCTCTTGTATACATTTGCATTAGGAAAATGAGTTATCTGATAACAGACAACAAGATTTCCATACGGTGCAGTTCATACACAATCTTCATTATGTACTGACTTTGTACTATAGCATCTATGTTATATCTATTATAGTGTCTATGTTATAATTAATATGCATAATTAATAGAATTTCAAATAAACACAATCTGCTAACCTTGTTTAAAGGTAATGAGACATGATCTGTTCGTACATGTTCCTTCAGGGAAAATGAGCACCTAAAAAAGAAAATAACATCAGTGATATTTTCAGTGGTACCATAGCTACTGTATCATGGTGGTTTATGATGGATAAAAATCACAGATCACAGTTTGATTGCTAAAAAACATTTACTTCTTAAATAATACAGTTGGAGAAACTAATTAAAAATCCAAAATGTTGACACCAAACATTGTTTGGGAACCGGACATTCTTTATTGTAGCTGGGGAAGTACAGGTCTAAGAGTAATTTCCTGCTTTCAAAATGTGGAATACACTTTGTTTGTTACTTTGGTTTTACATTGTCAGATTCACAAGGTATTTTTTAAACCTTTTTTTAACATGGTTTTATTTTTGACCATTTTAAAGTCACATATGTAAAAAATAAAAATAAAATAATTTTAATGATGCTAGAAGTAGAGACACTCACCTGTGGCCAGTGTCCTCCTGACTTTGCTCTCCGCTCAATCTCAAGGATAGTGTTTCTACGAGAGTCTGGATCTTTGCGTGAAACAAGCACAGGCTGCACACAGCGCAAAAACCCTGGGGAACATAATATCATCTTACCCACTGAAGAAGAAGGGAATGCTAAGTAATGATAATAGTCATAATAACACATGCAAAATTAACATCAATAATGTCTATTTAACAACATTTTTTATTCTTTCTGCCCTGGTTTAGTTTTGGTTTGTTTCTTTGTGTTGTCTGTGGTACTCACAATTTCACAGTAACAGAAATTAAACTGATAAACAAAGCATACATATTCAAAGCTACTGGAACACATTATGAAATCATTTGCCATTAGATTTTGTTTTTGTGTAGACCAATATTGATGCAAATATCCATACTGCCAAAGACTGGTGCTTCCAGGGACTCCGAACGGGATACAGTAGAGGGTAGACCAGTTTCAATACAGACAATGGCATCAAAGAAAGAAGAGTGGGGGGCCAGAGCTAGAATGGGGGCCTCTACACTGCTGGCCTGCTTCCCCTTCACCACCACCCTGAAGCCCATGCCGAAGAAATACAGCCGGCCTAGAAAGGTCATCACTCTTTTGTGCATGAACCTGCCCACAAACACACATACACAAGCACACAAACATGAGGAATCATACTGGATAATGACATCAATTAGTCCAACATACTGACACATACACACAGCACAACAAGCTTGCTTTAACGGCTTTGACACGTGTGCTCATCGGGTGTCAGATCAGCACGTTGTTGCATCAGTTTAGAGAATAACCACATCCCTCCAACAGCCGCGCTACCTCCTACGCTAAGACTTAATTAATCTGATCAGTGTGGTCAATCCAAGAAGAAACGAGAAACAGCAAAATGAGCTGTTTTGCAAGAAACCATGTGGCTTGTTTGACAGAGAAGCATGAATTAAACAGAATGGAGGTGTTCTGTAATGCAGCAATTATGTGTAACTGCTGATATGCAAACCACAAATTTCACATCATCATCTCTCACATCTATTATTAATACAGAGGAAACAAACACACATAAAAATACATAGACCCACCTTCCTCCCACCCACAATTCCTGACAAATCACTATTAGCTTATGTTTATCTTTTTAGCATGTAGCAAAAGAAACAAATCAGGAACTAAGACAAAATCAGAAAATGGTAAGAGGTAGCGTTATCTGTAAGTTTAAGGTGTAAGGTTTGATGTGCTAACGGTCAGGTTTAGTTAGTAGGCCAGGACAATATGCAGCTCAAAAAAGGCGCACATAAAAAGGTATATTTTAGTCTTGTGCTGAAATGTAGGAGGTGGCATGTATCTGTGTTTAACATGAGTGAACAGGGACCGGTATTTACCTTCTCCAGCCAGTCATGGGCTCCACTGCTCCTTTCAGAGACTGTCCGAATGTTATCATGACAGAAACTGGCCACATGATCATGAGAACGAGAAGCAAGAAAATGCCACGGAGCGGCACAAGGACGATTCCCCGAAGAAAACACTAGATACACAGATAAGATAAAAATTGACACACTACATTAATATAACGTAGTTAATATATTTTTTAATACATTTCATAAACTTATCTACCATTCAAATAACCCAGCACAACTTCCATCCTTGGCTACAGGATGATTTAAAAGTATTATGTGGACATGGAATGCAGTCAAGACCTGTCTGGAAAACATTCGTCAACCAATCAGATTCAAGCATTCAACAACCCTGTAGTATATATATACTCATCTAAATAAAAAAAATAATAAAAAAAAATAAGAAGAAGAAGTAAAGATAATATATATTTTTATACTTTTATTGAAGAACATACACTTTTTAAAATGTCTGGAATCAGAAAACAAAAAACTAAAATAGCTAAACATATAAGAGGGGGTTGGGTTACCTCAAATACTGTGTTGGGAAAGGTTGAGAAACACCGACCTAGCATGTAAACTAGCTCATTTTAAACAGTGTCAGAGATCTTGATTGTGTTCAACAATTAAAAGCATACCATAATACCCTAATGTCCCACTATCTATTAGATTGATATTCTATACTGTAGTAAAAACATCTTATTAACTATTTTAAATGATCAGAAATGCAACATTTATAACATTCTCTCTACCACATGTTGTGAACTGCGTTACTGCGTGATTTTCCCTTATTACAAAAACGGTAACACTGTTTAAAATTGTAACATACGAGAAGTAACAATTTAAACACTTTCGGCAGCACAGAGGGAACTGCATTTCTCATTTGTTTACTAATCTCACTAATTAAACATTTTCTACATTTGTTGAGAGCATTTGCTAGTCCTTTTCCCTATTCAACCAGTAAGATTGATCAATTATCGAGGAAGGAGAAAATAAGAGAGTTCATGCAATGCAAAGGAAAACGGATCATAGGCAAATCAAATAGAAGTGAATACATTAATACGATGAAGACCTGAATGACGTCAGTGAAGAATAATATTCACAGGCATGTCATAAATGGAGAGCAGCACTCACTTTGATTTGATCGGCTTTGGTTAACTTAAGGTCGTGCACGAATGGGTTGATGACGGCGGGCAGCAGCAGGGAACGCTGTCTGGGCAGCGCGAACACTCTCTGTGGAGACATCTTCACTCATCACAGCAGCAGCGTCTTCATGTGTCCAAGCCTCTGTCAGCGAAGCGCTTCCTCTTAACACACCACAAGCACCACCTCACACATGACTTCAGCCCTAGCGGTCTGCGGATGTGTTTCACAATCAAGTGAGCTACCTAACTAGAAAGCAATTGTTAATCATAGACAAGGCGCGTGCTGCATGCAACTTTGGCCATGATGGCCATCTCAGGAGTCTGATAAGTGTTTCGGTGTGTGAACCGGCTGCCCCGAAATGCGCTTATAATGTCCTAAAACGTTGTGTAACTAGGTAGCTCAGTAGGTTTTTGAGACAGAGCCGGTGTGTTTACACCCCACCTCTTAGGGACATAATCCTATTAGCCATGTAGTAGCCACTATGTGCCCTAGTTGTTATTCTCTTGTCTACAAGTTAACCTATGGGATGATATTAGACTCAAAATGATTAATAGACGCACGCACAATCAGTGGCACATTACTAAGCACTGACATATAAAACAAATAGAAAAGGAAAAAGTTTATATATATATATAATTAACACTGCGTCGTCAGAGTTGGTATGTGGCTTTATCAGACACTTGCACTTGGCATTTTATGAAAATCAAGCTCAAATGGAGTTAACAATGTTTTGGCCGGCGAATGAGGAGATCTGTGTTTTGTCTGTCATTACAACGGCCGCATCTGAGGCAGTAAGTGCATCGCATTATACGCTTTCATCACCTTACAGGTTATAACATTTATTGGAGCTATATGGGCTCTTATTTTTTTTTTTGTCGTTTTAATACACTTGCCAAAATCTCATGATAGACGTGAAGCGCATATATGCCACGACAAAAGTATGCTATGGTCACAACCAGTGTTAATTTTTGACAAGCACACTTTTGATTTAGTTTTTAGTCAATCTTTTGACTAAAAATTCCATTCGTTTTATCATATTCTAGTCATCTGAATGTTTTTAGTTTTAGGTCGAGTTTTAGTCGACGATATCATCAGATTTTAGTCGATAAATCTCAGTAAAATTTAGTCGACTAAATCTAATGGTTTAGTTACTGTGCATTGATGAAGGCATTTCTCTAAATTTCCAAACTCATTATATCGGTTTTTGATATTACGAAACAAAACAGTTTTATCATGATAGAAACCGATTTAACTGCGTTGACACACAACATGCCTTTATTTTTTTAATTTAAATAAAACCACTTCTCATAAAGAAAAAGAACATGGTCTTCTTTTTAATGAAACACCAATGGTTATATCGGGTGCCCAAACTCGTTCCTGGAGGGCCGGTGTCCTGCAGAGTTTATCTCCAACTTGCCTCAACACACCTGCCGGAAAGTTTCTAGTATGCATAGTAAGAGCTTGATTAGCTGGTTCAGTTGTGTTTAATTGGGGTTGGAGCTAAACTCTTCTGGACACCGGCCCTCTAGGACCAAGTTTGGGCACCCCTGTTATATAGGCTAATTATGCATTCTTTATAGCAACTTGTTTACCATATTCTTCAGTCTTTCAAGCAGACATATTTATTTCTATAAATAAATTTAGATTAATCTTTAAGGCTACTAAAGTTTTTCAGTCAAGAGCAGTGAGTGATTTTCTGTCTTTTGTTGCTTGATTAACATCAATGACTCGGACAATAGCAGCTAAATTAGGCTGCTGTCCCTTTAAAACCGAATGCACAGCTGCAATGGATGCAATGTAATGATACACGTTCTCCCTACTGTTTACGTTCACTTAAGACGTAATCAACTGTGTGTACATGAATACTCGTCAAAACGGACAATTGGACATCATTTTGTGTGTAATTCTCCGTTCATGCGACACGAAAGAGTACTCGCGCGCTGTGAGACGCGTTTTGTGTGAATAGTGTCTGCGCTCAGAAAACCGAATTGAGTTCTCTCTTGCATCGTCAGATTTATCCATATGTCTGCTCTTCTCTTACTCCCACATATTGACATTTTTTGAACGTTTTATGCGACGTGTAGCAAGTGTATTTTAGCTTATGTCCCGCCCGTTCATATGTACGCATCTAACCTCCGAACCACGCAGCAGATTCGTTCTGAATGAATCTCTTCCCAAATCGTCCCTCCCTAACATTTTCGTCTCGTTTTTATTCGTTGACGAAAATGTCAATAGATTTACGTCATAGTTTTTGTCATTTAAAAAGAGTTTTAGTTCGTTATCGTCTCGTCGTCGTCGGTGAAAAAAAGTTTGTTGACGACAATTATGATGAAAATTATTCGTCAACGAAATTAGCACTGGTTACAACTAGACGGCAAAAGCTATCCTCCGCTCTTCAAACACAAAAAAACATTAGCCTTTATAGATATAGTGTTTTAGAGAAGAAAACGCTGTACTTATTCAAACATAATTTATTATTTACTCTTGCATTGCGAACAAGCCGAGATCTGTCTCCAGGCTGTTATCCATGTAGGCCTATTGCATACATTTTATGCATGTATCTTACTAACCACAAACAAATGCCTTTCAATTTGAGTCTGTGGAATTCGTGATTAAATGATTGTGCAGCTACTTGAACAAATACAGACACGTTTGCGAATAAAAATGTTCTGTTCTGCATTAATATCATAAATTGTTCATGCAAAAAGGAATCCGTGCATTTGTGGATTTAAATAAAATGTATGCAGTACATTGATAATTGTGCGTGCATCTATTAATCATTTTGAGTCTAATATTATCCCATAGTTAGGCTAACCGCTTATACCAGTGGCGTCGCACGCCCTAATTAAATCTTACTGATACATCATTGTCTAACATTATTGTATATGGGGCTGAGAAACATTTTTCTGACCATACTTCATGTCGAGGGCCCCGTTGGCCGGTTGGATGCAGTGATGCTCGACTCAGAGAGTGAATCACTTATTTGAGTCGATTCTTTTTCAAAGGGCTGAACAAACGGGTTAAGGTCGGAACAGTTCGGACACGCACTGAATCGTTTAAAGCGGTTCTCCACTCAGCACAACAGTAACGGGATATTTATAACATAAAGGACGTAAAATAAAGAACATATTGAATTACCTACAATTCATTGCCAAAACTGCATCCTAGATGTTTTCAGCGACGAATTTCTTAAGTTCAGCAGTGCATTTACTAGGTAAAGACATCTTCAAACCAAAAGACTAGCAAAACACTACCACAAAAGCAGTTAATCTATCAAAAAGTACAATATAAGACTTTTTCAAAAACCCATAGATAAATAAAATAGGGGGTAAAATACATGGTACATAAACATATTGAGAGCGCGACTTTTTATACAATAACCACTAGATGTCGCTGTTTATCTAGATGTGACGAGTATTTAAGGTGTTTAATAATGGGCACCATACTGTTTTCTTTATGTGAAAGTCAAAGAATCATCAATATGATTCAGTACAATGCTTTACAAAAACGTAAATGTTAAAATTGAAAAGTTGAATGACACAATTCCGTGTAAAGGATAGTTAATATTTATTTTGAGACATAGTGACAGTGCACAAAGCAAAATAGAAAATAATAAAAATAAAACATTACAAATATAAACAGATTGCATGTCATTTAAAAAACTACGAAAAAAATAAAAAGAGTACAAATGATTATTAATCAGTACTTTCAAGATACTTGCTTGACATGAGTCCATCATGCAACAAACCCTATACAGTCTTCAGGCAACCCGTGCCATGAAACTCTCTGTACCATGAGAAGAAAGAAACAAGACTAACAAAAATGATGTGCTTTGACAGTTGTTTGGTCTCTGTGTTTTTACACAATTATCATGTATAAAATGCGTCCTCTTATTAAATGCAGATTTTTTCATTGGATATTATTTACTACAAAATAAAACATGAATTAAGTCCTTAATCTTTGCATATCGATCCTAGGAAAATTTGTGATTTTATATACTGCCTGGATGAATTTATTCTGGGCAAATGAAAAAAAACGGAGATGCATCTCACTGACACAACTGCCACATTTACATGTAACTGGGAAATGTCAGAAGTCCTTTTAATTCTGATGATATACATGTAGGCTATATTAAGGGGTAAGAGCTGCACTAAACCCTCTCATTATAAAAAAATGAACAAAAATATCATGTTATAACAAAACAACAAAAAGTATGGTCTTTTCTGCCTATGCTTGGCATGCAGAGATGGTCCAGGCAGTGAAGGCTACCAGGCCTCTCTGGTTAGCTAAGGATAGGTTATAATCTAATAGGCTCTGACTAACCAGGAGGGGCAGAATGGTAAATTTGAGTGCTGTAATTTGGCAAGGTAACACCGGCCTTGTTTATCTAGTGATGAAGGTCATCACAGAGTGCCAGGGCTGAATGTTCTGCTGATGTTCAGCAACGTAGCCAGTCCTTTTTGATCTCCCCAACTTTGACAATTTTCAGAGAGCTGTCATCCATTTTGAGATAGTGGGAGTCTTTGAAGAAGTAGCTGTGACCTGAAAATATTTAATAAGTGTAAATACCAAATGAAAATAAATTAAAGGTTAAAGTTTAATGCAAATGTACTGATTTCACTCCAAAAATAGTAAAAAGTTTGGGGTGATACATTTTTGTTTATTCAGAATTGATGAATAGAAAGTTCAAAAGAACAGCATTTATGCAAAAATATATATTTTTTGTAACAATGTAAAAGTCTTTGCTCAATAAAAGTAATAATTTTTCCAACTCCAAACTTTTGAAAGGTAGATTAAAAAACGGAGGTAAATTAAATAGTGTCTATTTCATACAGTTTAGTTAACCAATGACTCCATTTACCATCAATCAGTGATCCAATTATCTTTAAAATGTTGGTGAGTGGGGTCGAATTCACAACCTAGAGAAGCTGTTTTTACTTGCTCAGATCCGAACAGCCTAATTACAAACAGAGGAACGTTTCAGACTCCACACAGGCCTGCTCTATGAGGTGTGCACATGTGTGTGTATACCTGTATGAGTGTAGATGTGTGTTAGTGACAGCAGAGGAAAGAGTTAGGTGGTTGTAAAAGAATGTATGTTAAGTAAATTCCAGTAAATCTAAACAAAACCAGAACACCTTCCGTAAAACTGTTATAAATCCGTAACCTCTCTCTTTTAGAGTTTTTATGTGCTCTTTAGACAGAGGCTGTTACTGGAAAAAATGCCTCATCTTGAGCAGGGGGGAACTATATAGCCAGATTTTTGTTGTTGTTGAAGGCCTAAAGCCAGCAGTAATTGGGTTGGCGTTAACTGCCAAGAATCCTCTACCAAGCTCCACTTTAGTCCAACATACACACACACACACACACACACACACACACACACACACACACACACACACACACCACACACACACACACACACACACACACACAACACCATGGACTAAAATGCAAGTGGTTATTGAAAGAAATCAGTAATATATGTGAGATCTAACAGAATGTAGGTGAGAGAGTGGAAAGGAATGAGATGAAAGGTTAATTCAGGGTAGAGGTCAGGTTTGACTTCTCTGCAGAGGAATACCACAGACAAAGCTAGATCTGAAGCCAGGCACTTGGCCATTTGTCTCTTACCATCACTATTAATGCTGAGAGCAGCATCTAGGTCATCAGGGACAGCACTCCAAGAATCTGCAATAATTTTAGGGAAGCCTGGATCCATCTTTTTCTTGGCTTCATTGTATCTAAAAAGAAATGGAAAAAAGTTAACATTATAATCGACATATTTCTGCTTTTCCTTAACTTTGAAATTCCCTGACACTTCTTCAGTAGGTGTGTAGTTTTAAAAGCATGTGTACATTCAAGTAAATCTCATGTCTGAGACAATAAATAACATAAATAATTCATTTATATACAGTTTAACCTAGTTAAACCTTATTATATCCAGTATAATTTGCCTATACTTCAGTGGAAAAACACAGGCTTCTCACGAACTTTGATACGGGAAATATTCAGTGCAACTGAACGAACATTATTGTAAGTCTGTCAAATTTATACAAAATATTTCTACATCTGTGGAACTTTGAAAAAGAATTTCATAATTCACAACTATCTACTTCTACTTTAGTTTCTTAAGGAACACTTGTATTTTGGTCATTAATCACAGTGAACACACACTTTATTAAACCCAGAGATGCTGAGAAATATTAAAAATAGATTACCTCCAGAAGTTGTTTCCAGCAAATAAGTAAGTCTTCTTGCTCTTGTGGAAGGAGTAGGCAGCATCAATTCTATGCAAATCTGAAGGAAGACCCATGCTGGAGATCTTTTTGGGATAGCCTCTCTCCAGAGTACTGGCAGAATATACCCACATCTCATCACCTAGAGAAACAATTAAAATACTTGAAATACAAATTGTGTTTGGAGTACACACACACACACACACACACACACACACACACACAATATTATATATACATAATTTACAAAAACTTGAATCCTGCATTACACTTCCATTCAGTTTTTTTTTTGCTCACTTCTGAATCACCACAGCACATTTTAAAAGGAGAAATAAGGCACAACTCTAATATTGTGAAATATTATTATAATTTAAAATAACTGTTTCCATTTGAATTATTTTAAAATGTAATTTATTCCTGTAATGACTAAGCAGAATTTTCAGCAGCCATTACGCCAGTCTTCAGTGTCACATGATCATTTGGAAATTATTCTAATATGCTGATTTATTGCTCAAGAAACACTTTATTATATTTTCATTATATTAGCAATGTTGAAAACAGTTGGGCTGCTTAATATTTTTGTGGAAACCATGATGCATTTTTCTGGATTCTTTGAGGAATAGAATTTCAAAGAACAGCATTTATTTAAAACACATTTTTTTGGTAACATTATAAAGGTCTTTGTCACTTTTGATCGATTTAATGCATCCTCACTGAATACATGTATAAACAAACAAACAAACATACTGACCCCAAACTTTTGAATGGTGGAGTAGGTTTCGCAGTAAGTAAATAAGGACATTTTAAACACAAGAGACAGAAACAAACCCACATAAAACCTTAAACTTCTTGAAAACAAAGAGATAATTTTTTTAGGGAGAGAGAGAAACAACTTGTTTATACTTATGAGAATTTAAGAGAGACACATAGACAGTTCTTAACATATCACTTAAGTCCAGTGGCAAGCATTACACTATCCCATAAATACAGGATGCAAAACAGTAAAAATACAAGACAATAGCCAAAAGAGAAGTAAAATAAAGCAGTATCATTTAGCAGCATCACATCATTTACTAGCATGTAATGGAATCAAAAGAAGATACTGGCAATGACATGCAAATCAAGGTTTCACTAATAATACCATCACTATCTTCTGTATTATTGAAAGCAAGAGACTTCACAGGGCAGTGTCATGACTTATTCATCACTGGAGTCAACCTATACCAGGTCCCAAAAGCATTTTTCCAATCTCAAATCTGACATATACAAACCATAACCCATCTCTGTTTCTAGTGCCAGTATGTGAAGAGTGTGGGTATACAGAGATGAATTGTGGATAAACTATGTAAATGTGTGAATGTTAGATTTGGTAAGTTCTGTGCTAACTTAAATTGATAAAAATGTGTTCTGCAGCCTGTTATTGATCAAATTCTATGATCAACATTTATTCTTGGCATTTCATGTGTTTTTGTATTCACAGCCATCAAACATTAGTGTCATACCCGGTTCTGTATTTTACCTGCAAAGAAGACTGTCTTCTCCTCTAAAGGATTCTCATAAGCTGCGTCAATCTTCTCCGGAAGTTCACTCCAAAATGTAGCCACCAGCATGGGGCCTGTTGGCTTCCTCCTGACATCAGCGGTCCTGAAGAGGAATCTGTAAGGGGAGGGGTTAGAGTTACACAGGGAGACATTATGCTTGTGCACGTATAAAGAGAAAGAGTAAACGAGAGCGAGAAGGGAGAAAAAATAAGCAAGTAAGATAGAACGAGACAGCGTGTGCCAAACTCTAGCTACAATGAGGTGATTCACTGAGCAGATGTTTCTTATTATGGCTGAAGAATGAGTTAAGAGACATTTGGACATGTCCAAATTTGCCTGCTGCCCCAGAATAAACCACAAAAACAATACCAACCACCCCAGACCAAAACAGTTCATCCTCAGAGAAGAAGACAGAGATCTCAGGACTTCCAAGTGACTACAGCTCACTACAGTGAAGAAAAGCTTCTGTGAGCAGCACACAGCCTCTGTCAGCAGTTATTTCACTTTATGGTAAACTTCAGATAACAGCACTAAATTAGAACTGAACTTTTATCAAACATTTTTTGCCCCAAAGTTCCACGTCTTCAGCTGAAAACACTTCTAAACATCACTCTCTTCTCTGTTTTTGCTATTAAACATGTAAGAACAGAACACTCCTGTAGTTAAAACACTACTTGAGTTAAGTTCTTATTTGCAGCGATCTTATCTTAGCTTATCTTATTTAGAAACGAAAAGATATGAGACAGAAGAGGAATTCATTTCACCAAATGCCTTATAAATCTGAGCCAAATATTAGATAAAATAAAGACTTTCTGGTGCAGCTGAATAAACAAAACAGTAGTGAACCTTTTGGGGGTGCGCTCTCTGGCCTTACTCTCTTCTCTCTTTTTCTCTGTGAAATGGCTTAAACAGCTGTCACATTTATCCAGCTGGGTGAATATCTGAGATCTCAAGTCATTTTGCCCACACTGTAACGTGAGACTTGCACCTCCTGGGATTCTCAGATTCACAGAATTACGCTGTAATTTGATCATAACTCTATAATAATGACATTTCCACTGCTGAACCGTTTGACTCCTTTCCTGCACAGACAAATAATAATCATCAGCGAAAATATGGAGAGAGGTTCAGACACTTGGAGAAGATTGATTTGTAAGTTGACCTACCATAGGCAGAAATCACCAGACATCCCATGATGCAACAATACATATCAATAATTGGATTGCATTGTATTGTAGCGTGATTGAGACGTTTACTGTTTTAGAATCATTTTTGCTATAACTTATAATTTGAACTTTAAAACTTTTATTTTAATAAACAAACAAATAAATTGGAAAAAAGCATTGGTAAAATGTAAACATTGTAAGATGATGGGGGGAAAAATTATATATGTGACCCTGGACCACAAAACCAGTATTAAGTCGCTGGGGTATGTTTGTAGCAATAGCCAAAAATACATTGAATGGGTCAAAATTATAGATTTTTCTTTTATGCCAAAAATCATTAGGATATTAAGTAAAGATCATGTTTCGTGAAGATATTTTGTAAATTTCCTACCTAAATATATCAAAACTTAATTTTTGATTAGTAATATGCATTGCTAAGAACTTCATTTGGACAACTTTAAAGGCGATTTTCTCAATATTTTGATTTTTTTGCACATTTAGATTCCAGATATTCAAATAGTTGTATCTCGGCCAAATATTGTAAATATGTCTATCCTAAACCAAAACTAATCAATGGAAACGTCTCATGTTACTTATGTAACCATGGTTCCCTGTGTAGGGAACGAGACACTGCGTCCTCTGGGGGTCGCTATGGGGAATGCCTCGTCGTGTCCCGTGTCTGAAGCCTACATTGAAAACACCAACTTGTTTGGCCGGCGAAAGCCATGACGTCACTACCGGTGCGACTTAGTATAAATAGGCGCCGGGAGCACACATCATTCACTTCTTCGTCTGAAGCTTGCGTCCGCAGCATGGCAAGAAACCTAGTGGATGCAGTGTCTCGTTGGAACTGTCTCAACAGACCCTAGTAGCAACACCCTGTTAAAATAGGTATCCAAAGGACACATGGGTGGAGTGGTGCCCAAGGTGGAACCAGGGTTTTAAACCACTCAGAAAGAGCACGAAGCTGTTGTGCGTAGCTCTTACCGTACAGGATTTTAGAAAGTGGGCAAAGCATAAACGTGCACACTTACCACTTATGTGGATTTTAGAAAGTGTACAAAGACTTTACGTGCACACTTACCATAACATGGATTTTAGGATACCGTTCTAAGGGGGTTCTCGTGGCACTCTGAAAGAACAGCATTCGATGGAAATGGTGCATCCCAAAAACGCTATGTTTGAGAAGACATCAACTCGATCTAAGGCTTTATAATGCTGGAGTGGCTAGCAGTAAATCTGTAGCTGAGGGAGCAACATCCAGCTCTCAATCGAGAGGGAGCGCCGCCCCCGGCTCTCTCCCGGAGTGAGCCCCGACGCGGATCGCGCGCCTTCCGCCGGCTACGGCCCGCTCCCCTCAACCTAAAGCATGTTCCAATGGTGGAACAGCTAGCAGTTATTTAGGTGAGGGCCGTGGCCAGCCGGGCGCGGGCGCCAGGGCAGCGGAGTGCAACACACCCAGTTCTCAGTCGAGAAGGGGGCTCGACCTGCAGCATGTTCCAAAGCTGGAACAGCTAGCAATAATTTACTTAGCTGTGGGAGCAACACACCTAGTTCTCAGTCGAGAAGGGGGCTCGACCTACAGCATGTTCCAATGCTGGAACGGCTAGCAGTAGTTTACCTAGGCTGAGGGAGCACAAACCCAGCCCTCAACGAGAGGGGGCTCGACCTACAGCGTGATTGTAAAATCAGAGGGGTAAGCGTACTGCAAGCTAGCCAAAAAAACTCAGCGCATCAGAGAGGCAGAGGAAGGGCAAAATTCGCCTTGATTTTGCTGCTTGTTCCAGGTGCTCTGGAGAAACAGAGAACTCAAACTTCTTATGTGAGAGGAGAACTCCGAATTCAGAGGAATAGCGTTGCTCATTCCAGGTAACCCTTTGATAAAAAGGGGAGCACTGCTCAATACTACCACGAGGACAGCCCATGGAGCGAGGAATCCAACTCCCCAGAAGGGAGAGAATTCAAACGCTCAAAAGAAACCACCATGCTCACAATAACCCTCAATGTTGAGGGGAGCGATGCTTCCAGAGTGTGTCGACAGAGACACACTAGTTGAGTGAAGCCCAAGATACCGGGGTCTAAACCAACTCAGAGAAAAGGAACAAGGTCAATAACGCGTAACCCTTACCATACAGATTTTAGAAAATTGGGCAAGCTAACGGACACTTACCACCAACCCACCATGGTTCCCGAGTCGGAGCTCTGCCCGGAGAAGCCTCTAGACCGGACATCAGTAAGATGGTCACTATGAAGCTATAGAACCAACCAAACCTAATAGGTCCGGCATAGGAGACTATAATGCAGGAAATTCCCACCTAACCTCAGTCAGGTGGAGAGATAGTGGTTACAGGGGAATTAGGAAGATGAAGATAAGGGAAGATGATTGTTGAGGATCACTCTGATAGGACAAAAGCGCTGACGCCCTTTCTGGATCACATCCCTTAGGACTTTGCCTACCTTCCTTTGACCCGTGATTATTCCTACCCCTACCCGCGGGCAGGGGAGAAGCGTGAGCCGCGACACTAGCCTTCTGATCCAGTCTCTGATCCTCAAACCAAGACGAGCTAGGACCCCTGGGTTTGTTTGGGGCCGTCTTTCAGCAGGTTCCAGACTGTGGATGCTGGAGGAATCACATCGTGTGCAATTGACGCGACAGACCGACCTGCGCTGCTGCTATGCCCTGGCATCCCCCACGAGCGAGATGGTCCGGTTTTTGTAGGGTGTAGTGTACTTATTCGTGAGGATTTTTTCCTTGGTTCCTCGACCGACATCAGGTCTTTTAGTATGTGATTTTTGCGGTATTTATTTGCCATGGCGGCAGCTGTCTTTTCACTATCCCCCCCTTGCACTAGTGTTTCTCTATAGGGGCATCTTCTCATAACCTCTTTTGCGCATCGCCTCGATGTTGGCTTAACTTGTATGCTGGAATCGATGGATTCGTGAGGAAAAAAACGGCCTCTTCCATTCCTTCTCAATCTTTATATGAAAAACAGGAAGAAAGGAAGGCTCACCTGAGCTGGAGGGTTATGGCCAGAAAAAATAACGTTCATCGAGATATTTCGCGATGTCACTTTCTTCGCCCGCTTCACGGCAAGTAAAGCCTCGCTGTGGCGCGATCCATAACCTTTAAGAGCTCATCATACGCAGGGCAGGATGATTGGGATGGTTCAGCCTCAGCTTCTTTGCCCTCCTCTGACATTTCCTGCTTTTGCTGGGCTGAACCCAGCAGAGCACTGGCCCCTGGGTCAGACAATGTTAAATTAAATAATATCATCCTCCAGCGGCTCACTCTCGTTCACAGCCGACGATCGCGAAAGGGAAACCCCTCTTCAAACTCATCGGCCAGATCAACCTGCGATCCCCACGAGCTCATTCCCTTCCGTGCCTCAGCAGCGGCGGGTCCTGAATCGAGGGAAGCAGACGGCTGCCCCTCTTTCCTCGAAAAGAGAGACAAACGAGAGCGGAGCTTTTTCCCTTGGACAAAAACGCTTGCAGTGCACGCTGATTGCCCCCTCGGAGGCATCGCGTGCGTGCTCTTCGCCCAAAAAAACAACGCATAGATCGTGTATGTCATCAGATTTTAAACAACGTCAACATGGATGCACACATCCTTAAACGCTTTGCTAGTGCTCGCCATAATGAGATGAATAGAGATTGCTCTTACCACAAAAATGCACGCTTCAAACAAAACAGTCAATGAAGACGAAGAAGAGAATGATGTGTGCTCCCGGCGCCTATTTATATTATAGTCGCATACGAGGCGTTCCCCATAGTGACCCCTAGAGGACGCAGTTCAGAAGTTCCCATGAAGGGAATAAGCTTAATTATTCACCTTTCAGATGATGTATAAATCTCAATTTCAAAAAATGTACCCTTATGACTGGTTTTGTGGTCCAGGGTCACAAATAGTCAATTTTTCCATTTTCATTCCTCCATCAGAGAGAAAAAGGACTGTAAAGATAAAGGAAATAACAGGCTTTATTTTGGATTTATGGAATCAACATGATCTGGATACTTTAGATCAGTATTTCAGGATCTTGCTTAGAGGGTATAAGAGTCCTATACAGAGTACTATACAGACATACACTCATACCCAGGCAGAATACACTCTTTTTAGTGTGTGTGGTCCTGTGATGATCTCTGTAACCGCACAGCAGTCAGCTTTAAAACCGGAGGTGTGTGTAGAATAGTGGCTGGCTCCTTTTCGTTCCAGAGCTCCTGATCCATGAGCACGTTGGTGAAAACCAATGACAGCACTCTTTATACTCCCCTTATATTTGCTTTGGACACCCCTCCAAAATGTTAACATTTATGATATTTACTGTACCTCTGATTATGCAAGCAATAAGTGTGGAGCATGAATAGTATTTATTATTTTATTATTTAGTATTTATTTAATAGCAAAATGGTAAATTATATTTAAATGGACATAATACATGTGTGTTGATTTATTTAGGTTGTTTCTCAGGCACCCGCATAACGGGGTAACTCAAGCAACTTCAATACTGTGGCAGAGGTACCCTGAACAGTACTCTAAGAGATATTCTTGACTAATTGTTTTAAGGTAAACAATTTGTCACAATACTGGTTAGGGGGTGATTTTAGGATACAAATATGTTGTTTACAAATTTTAAGTCTCCTATAGAACGACACTATAAAAACAAGTACAAATGTCTAATATAATCAGCAATTTGTAAAGTGTTTACTTTCTCATGACCATTTGCTACATTAAAGCAGTCGGCAAATTTAGTCTCCCAATAAATCATCCAAGCAAAATTCAGCCAGACAAAAACAATGTACTCAAAGGAATAAAAATGCCCCTGATATGGTAATGTCTATGTTAAAGTATTTTGATTTTGGGATGTGGGATCAGATTTGTGGACTTTCCCTTCTCTATCCACTCTCACTTACTTTGTTTGAATTATGGACTAACAATGTGGTTAAAGCATCAGCATGATTCTTCTCCTGTTTAAATCATCATCCTGTTATTCCAACCACTATAAAGCCATAACTTCCATTCATAATGATTTCAAAAAGATATGCTGAAGTTTTGTAATAGGCAGATAAACTGCGTTATGAAGTTTTCCCCAGATGGCCATGGGGCCATTTCCTGTGCATGCAAGCGGAAAGATTTTGAAACCACTGCAAACAGATGAATTGAGCATTCCCTTAATAATGCTTAAATGAAATAACTGCTACCCACAGTTGCGTGTGCCTGGTATCATGGTGTTCTATTCAACCGGTCAAATTATTGCATTGATGTTTTGTGGACAAAAAGCCAAAAGTAAGCAATACTATGATCCTGCCTGAATATACTCTGTTATTTTCTATTCACCTTGGGAATAAGGTTAAAGGCACAATATGTAAGTTTTTTTTATTAAAGGGGTCATATGATGCGATTTCAAGTTTTCCTTTCTCTTTGGAGTGTTATAAGCTCTTTGTGCATAAAGAAGATCTGTGAAGTTGCGAAGACTAAAGTCTCAAAGCCAAAGAGTTATTCTTTATCAAATTTAAGACTCTGCCACACCCCCCTAAAACGGCTCGTTCTAACACGCCCCCACATATCTACCTCACTATGTGGAAATATTTGCATAATGCCGCCCAAATGTGCACGCAAAGAAAGAAGACATGGTTCAGTAACCGCCGTTAGTGTTGAAGCAGCCATGTCAGGGAGAAGCTGTGTGTTTCTAGGTGAAAGCAAAAGCACTTATTTGGCCTTCCGAAAGTAGATGCAATTAGGAATCATTAGATTTATTTACAACAGAGAACAGCAATGCATTTTATGGACGACCGTTCGTGAACCTAGGAGAGGAGGTAATTCTGACTTTGCTATGACAATCTGGTGCTTCTGAATCAGCTACTGTTTTGTTATTAGTTTAAGTATTTGCTATTGCTATTGATTCAAATGCGGAGTTTTGCGCATTGGTGTGTGTGTGTGTGGGTGTGTGGTGTGCGGAGCGGTGTGTGTGTGTGTGGTGTTTGAGAGGAGAGGAGAGAGATGAGATGAGGGGGGGAGAGGAAGAGAGAGAGAGAGGTCACAGTGGAGTCAGCTGTCTTAACCTTGCCTTGTGTACTGCACACATACCAGCTTCATCACTGTTTCTGTCACGTGACTCTGTTCCCCTTTTTGGTTCTGTCTTTACATTTATTTTGATAGATGAAGCTTGCGATTATGGTAAGGAGCGTTACATTTCCGACAAGTGCTTGCGGTGTTCGGCCAATCACAATGCACTGGGTCAGATGGCCAATCAGAGCAGACTGTGCTTGTCGGAAGGAGGGACTTTGTAGAAAACGATGCGTTTGAGAGAGGCGGGGCACAGAGGAACTACAATAATGTACAGTATTTGAAAAATAATGGTTTTTTTTAACATTAAAGCATGTCAAAATATTCTGATACACCAAATACACAAAATAATAATCTTTAAAAAATCTTTAAAATCTTTATGACCCCTTTAAAATATCCAAAAACCACTAGAACAGTTTTATGTATTTTGCTGACTTGTGTACTTATATTATCCCAAATGTTTCGAAGAATGTATAAATCCAGAGAAATAAGCAATTTTAACTAGTGACACGGACTGCGTCCATAGTGTCATTGTGTCGCCTGCCAATGAAGTCATAACCCCTCGATTTCCGGTTTGTTTTGTAGAAAACATGGAAACAACCAAAGACGTTTTAATATGTTGTGCGTTTTAATTTAGTTTAACTTTAAAATGTATCTAGTGTGATAAAACATCGCTGCTTTTTTCCCCCACATACGCACTACAGGAAGGAGCGGAAGCGGTCGACTGTGGCATAATAAAAGCTCTTCTGCTTTCGAGCCGTGTGTCGTGCTCGTTCAGCGGCCTCGTTTCGCTTCGACGGCTTTCAGCTTCACCCTGCTTCTTTCTACTACGTTAACAAATCATTAGCTCATCCATGAACATGATTTCTGCTCGAGTCCTGTTGGATTGCATCGGCTGTGGGGATGAAGACGATCTCAACTCCCATGATTCCACACGCAGTCACGGCGTCATCAAACTACGCCTTTGTCTCTTTGTTTGTTTTGAATACGCACCCTCTAGCGGCGAAAAATTACATATTGTGCCTTTAACATTCAGGCCTTTCTGTGAATTGGGTGTCCTTAGTTACCTGTCCTTAAAGAAGAAGATCTCTCCTCTGATCTGGGCTACAGCATCAAATATGATGTTTTCATTACATACATCCATCGGCGTGACCGGAGGGAGATCAGTGGGCAATGGTTTGTCTGTTGGTACACCTGTACAGAGAAAAGTGTTAAGAGGAATAAAGAAGAGAAAAATACTTCATCATATTCATCACAACATCTGTTAAACAAGTATAATGAACTTGCAAGTACTAAAGTGCCTAAGTTAAGTCTATTCTATTCAATACCGTCTTCAACACTTCACACTCACCATAGAGCTCCTGGATGCCTTTAACGTCATCATCAGATAACCTCAAGGTTTTGGTGAATGTGTAGATGGGCGCCATGAGAGCTCCAGTGTCCTCAGAGTGCTCCAAACCCAGGGCATGGCCAAACTCATGGGCCGCCACCAGGAATAGACTGTAGCCTGAAAAAAAGACAGAGGCCAATTTATTAATCTGACTACAATTACATAAGTATAGAATCACAGAGACAGGAAGTGGAAAACACATTTTTTTTATGACATCACAACAACTAAATCTTTTTTGCATGCTACAAATTATAATGAAATAATGATACAAAATATCTCTATGCCACCTTGGTCAGGACAGAAGCCCCACTTGCGGTCATCATCAAAGCTTTTGGTGACGGCACACCACATCTTCCCATCACTGCGTCCTGACGTGGTGCAGGAGTCGTAAGTGTTGCCCAGAAATTTAAAGGGGAAGACACAGGGTGCACCTTCTGAATTTCCTCCGACCGTTGACATGGCTGTGTCATTTAAATAAATACCCCAAATTTTAGAGGTTGATAATGACAAAATTGGTGTTATAAAAGTATGGTTTAAAAAGTATGATCTACAGCATTCTAAACATGAAAAAGGGCCAGCTCTTAATTAGAACAATAAACAAATAAAATGCTTAACAACAAATAAAATACCAAGAGAAGCAAAAGAAGCAGTGATATGGAAACTGTTACGATTAAGTGTGTGTATCTGTTTTTCAAATATGATGTCACAAGCTATAACACAAGCTGTAGTTAGTGGTAAACCCACATATTAGATCATGGCATTTGAACCTAAAGAAAAACTACAGGAGCTAAGAGAAGCATCAGGGAGGAGTCCTTCTCAATTACACAGACTCAACAGTCTGAATCACACTGACTCGACAGATTCAAAATGAAGGACACACCAGCTACATGGCATAAACAGAGCTGTGTTTTGTTAAAGTTCTGCTCAAGTATGGAACTGTGGTCCAAAGCTCCAATTCAAAGTGATGGCTTGCACCATACTAGACTTGTTTTTATGACTCTTTTATTCAGCACACACACATACACATACACAAATAGGAAGCTGCATTCCCAGGGAATTATAACCAGATGAGGAGTTCTGTGCTCCTGACTTGCTTATGCCAGATCAGTAACACAACGGAAAAGATCTCGTAATAAAGAAAAAAATAAGCTTTTACAGGCTGCTGGAAACTGAGGAGTGAATGGAGAACTGCTTTAAAGACTTGATGAAGACTGACCTTAAAAACCAGTTGCATAGACAGATACATTACTGATTTAAAGGTGGGGTAAGCGATTTTTCAAAAACGCTTTAGAAAACTGATTCAGGCTGAGTAGCAAAACAAACTTGTAGCCAATCAGCAGTAAGGGGCATGTCTACTCTGGATGTGGAGGACAGAGCATTCAGAGCTCACATTAGCGAGCCGAGCGACAGAAAGATAGAGATGGTGGATAAAAAACGTCAACAAAACAAAAGAAGGCTTAAGGCAATAAGGCAAGAAGTAGGACCCGTGTAAATATCGGATCAGCTTTCCAGCGCTGGAGAGAACTCAAGGAGCGGAAGGCCTGCGATCGGATGCCGAGGTTGCTTTGTTTCTTCTCGATAGATGAGTAACATCTGTAGCGTCTGGACCACTCCAACACACAATATATATTTTGTTAGCTAGATTTCACAAATACTTTGTAACACCCCAGGACGCCGAACAAGACCCTGGTTTCATGGTAACCCGATACATTTACAACCTTGTGGAATGCGAGCCGGCTCTCATTCTGCTTTCTCCAGAAACAAGGGGTACAAATGCACAGGAGAAATGGACTGTTCTAATAAATAAATAAATTGGAAAACCTTCTTTGAATGAACACCCAATTTCTTCAGGCCATTGTGTATATTATAGCTGTTTTGTATTAATCTGTTGTATTAAAGACTATTTTTATTCATGCTTACGATAAAACACTCATTAATATAACCTTACATATACCGTGTTTAATATCTATGAATTCGCCTTCTGATGATCTAAAAAAGAATGTATATTATTTGTTGGTACGAAGGCAATATATTAGTGCCCTGAGAACATTTAGTATTTTCAATCAAAGTTCCAGACACTAAAGTACCATGTTTCCACACAAAGAGCCATAAACTCCACGGGATCTCAAAACGCCCAATTGGGATTCCGGCTTTTCTCATTGGATAAGCCCTTCTTGAGAGGCGGGGATCTTCTCTGACTTTAAAGCTGACACACCATGTGACCGCCCAGTCGGTGGTTCGGTCAGAAGCAAAGATGAAGATGTGAGAAAAACGCTTCAGGATACCAAAGCATTTGATCCAGGCCTTTCTTTCGGCCTTGTCCTTTCCATTTCAATCAAAATTATCTGACTCAAAACTGGTTCTTTTCATCGACCCGAATTCAGCAAGGATCAACGGGAAGCTTTAAGATTTGCATCAGGCATCTCTTTCAGACCGCCGAGACTAGCAATTATCAAACTTAGTCTTATTAATTGATACATTAAGTAACAGTTACACCTTTTTACAAAGGTGTGTTTGAACTCAGATTCTGACGTATCCCTGAAGGCTTTGATCTGCTGAATATGCAAAATGGTTCCATAAAATTCATTCTTTATGCCTCTTTCTGTGCTGAGTTAAACTTTAACCCTTTCCTATACCAACTGTATGTGTGTGTGTGTGTGTGTGTATGTGTATGTTAGACCAGTTTTATGTGTTTATGTAGTATGTTAGATTAGTTTAAGTATTTATGTAGTTAATAAAACCTTACTTGTCTCACACTTGACGTGTTCATTGTTTACTCATAACCGGAGTCAATAATCATGCCGATTTACGTTACAAACTTATAGAATTATACAGTAAGAAAGTTATTTCCCTTAAACCAGGAAATTAAAGGTCTTAGAATTGACAAGACAGTTGACCCTGAGTGGTCAGCTAAATATCTACAGTGGATCTAAAATATGAATAGTTAATTATAACTAGTTATGGTTAATTATTCATATTTCCCCATGAGCTGATTCGCTACACATTGTGTCTGCGCCGCAACAGCTAAAGTCTGTCTAGTACACTGGACGCGACAAAGCGACCGTTGAAAATCATTTGAAATTTGTGTCACTACGTGAATGCATAGAGGCGCAGCAGCGTTTTTCTGTCGGGGATTTGTCGTGTCGTGCCGGGCCGCATACAGTGTAGACCATAGATATGTGTATATACTGTATATCTATGGTGTAGACAGCATCACTGATTAAAATGAGTTCTATAGTATTTTGTCGCGCCGCGCCACTCGCGTCCGGTGTAGACACGGTGTAACATTGGTTTTGTTATTGCATCACTATGTTTCCACTTAAGTGAATGGTAAAATGTCTTGAGCAACATCTAAACATTTGTTGTTTTACATGTGCTTTTTTTTGCCACTTTCACCTTTGGTTTGCTTACAGTGAGGTTTGTAAGGCACTATTCTGTAATATGTTTTTAAGGTTGCCTTATGAAGATTAATTGAACAGAATATAACAACAGAAAACCGAAGATTTTCAGTGATTTTTCAGGATATTGTTATTATAAGTATAATATAAATTATTATTATTATAATTTTGTTTTACTTTTTTGTAACAAATTGCTTTTTATCAATTGAATGCTTACTGAAGTATTAATTTCTTACAGACAAACATTTGAATTACTTACCAAACATTTGAATGGTATAAGTTATATTTAGTTTTGGTTTTCAAAGAAATCTAAATAAATATTGCTCTGGATTGAGACTTATTACAAATTATAGACTGACCCGTCTCAGGACAGAATCCATAAGTCTTGTCACGGTCATAATCCTCGGTAGTTGCACACCAACGGTACCCATCATCCCGGCCTGAGGTGGTGCAACTATCATATTTTTCACCCTGAAATGTGAAGGGGAATTTACAAGGAGCTCCATCTGCATTTCCATCTAATGTGAACAGGACTGCAACACAGGAAGGAACAAAACTCAGTGAGTCAGTGATTATGACATTATTACAGTCACGATATGTCACACACATTTCTTCCCCAAATTAAGACCACTTTGGATGGGAACAGTGTCGAATTATACTTTACTCTAAAACTTAGCACAAAGGGTACTCACGCTCATGAGGACAGAAGCCATACTTTCCATCTTCATCAAAATTGTATGTGGTAGAGCACCATAGGAACCCATCATCTCGACCCTGAGAGGTGCAGCTGGTGTATTCTTTAGCCATGAACAAGAATGGAAACTTACAGAACTCCCCTTCTGCATTGCCATACTTCACCTTTACCACTAAATCAAGATGCAGAGAGAGCAGGAAATCACTGTATCACATTTGATAAACAAAATGGTTAAAAAAACAGCTACTTGAATTTAAAGAGGTAACAAGTCACCAGAAGCAAGACAATTCATATACCTTGTCCCTCTCCCAATGTCCACAGCTCATCATCATCGAAGTGAGAGTCTCCTCCAATACCAGGTCCAGGAGCAAAGGCATGAGCCAGAAGACCATCCTTCCCATCAAATGGGTAACCATCACCATGTTCTATAACAAATAGAACTCATTTAACTCAAATATTTGTTTTAATCCAACATGTTTTGAGTAGGTAATTGTGTCGTTTTAACATAGGTCTCATGTATAGTTTCATTTTCTTTAGATTTTGTCCACAATTTTTTATTTACAGAATCCTCAGGAAAGATTTACACTGTGACAGTACTGTCTTTTTTGTAATTGCCTTGTGATCTCATAATGGTATTTCCAAAGACCACAATGAAAATCAATCTCTGGTGCAGAAAGCTTTATACTAAGGATTTTCCAGAGTGACTGTGGTTAGTATGTGACTTAGTAGTTAAGAGCAGTGGTTAGGGGGGAAAAAAAAGGATCTGGGGTTTGTACATTTACACCACAGTAGTTTAGAAACTTACATAGAAACATATTTTATAGAAAGACATAGACAAAAGGTTTTGTTGAATACCATTTCGGCCAAAGTTAATCATGATGTCAGCTTCTCCATCCATGATCCTGTTGAATTTCAGAGGTGTGACATCACTCCAGACTTTAAATGCACGAAAGAAAGCATCATCAATAGTTTCTTCATCCAGATCTGGGGTGTGCCCTAAGATCCTGCGGAAGAAGAAAACAATATTGCCTTCTTTTTTAACTATAATTTCCAGTGATTATTCCATATTTTCTAGAAAAATTCAGAAATATTTAAGATAATTTTTCCCATATTTATGTAATATTTGTTTATCTCTATGTTACTCATTTATGGAATTATTTGCTATATTGTTATAGTAGAAAAGTGGGTACTGCATTTGCTTTTTTTCTCATGACTTTGAGTGGCTCAAGAATGCATATGCTAATAAGTCCAGACAAAAAGTCGCCAGTCGTCATATTTGTATTTCTAAAATGCTTGATAAACGAGTTTAAATGCATGTAATATTGAAAATTATGCTGTATTCAATTTGTCTTATATTTTTGTACATGGGCGTTGTCGCTTATTAATACATTTTCACCTTTGCTTATTACTGTTGCCTCTAGTAGTTCTCTGTGTGTGTGTTTTTTAATTCCAATTGATTTTTGGTTCATTTTAAGCCAGCAATAGTCATTTTCAAACAACCCAGCGTGTTGGGTCAAACATTTAAGGCAAACCAGCTGGGTTTGTCCATATTTGACCTAGCGCTGGGTTGGCAAAATAACCCAAATTGGGCTGTTTTTAAGCATTTTTAGAGCGCAGTTACAACAAAAGAGTACGCTGTCGTATTTGACGCCATACCCCAGCAAGTAATACAGTTTGTAAGAGTTTATGGAAGTGATTCTTCTGAGGCAATATATGTTAAAGACAGCATGTTCCTAGGAGTCGTTGATATTCTTAAACACAGCTGTACTAATAAATATAGGAATATTATAACAGGTGATACAGGGCAAAAGCTTATTGTGGACCAGTGTATTTAGAATTGGAATAAAGCTTGGCGTGTTTGTGAAATATACTCTTTAAATAATAAAGAAAAAGGCTATATTTAAAATGTTTCATGGTATATGCAGCTAAAAGTGTGTTAGAGAGATTTAATCTGGATATTGATTATTCCTGTGATTTGTTTGCTCAATGGAAAAGGAGTCTATACTATCAATATATTTTGTAATTGTGTCTACACAAGGATATTATTTTGGGGGGGGGGGTTATATGATACATATCATATAACTTTGATATGTATGTATTATTCCAATGAACGTAATAATAATATCTTTACTTTTCTGGTACATCTTCCTATTATTTTTGGAAAATTTCACATACATTAGAAGAAGGTCAGGGTCCAAGCCAAATTTCATCCATTTTCTTCAGGAGACTTAAGGACTACTGCACCAGTTTGGAGAACATTGTTAATAAAAAAGCAAACAAGACTTGTAATTTTTTCCACGAATACACAGTTGTTGATTACTGAATAAATGGTTTGCACACACTTGTACATTATTGTTGTGTATTTTGTTCTGGTTGATAAAAAAAAAAGAAAAAGAAGAAGAAGAATAAGTTTATAGCGTCACCATAGAAATGCACAATCCTCTTGTAATTAGGCTACCTTAATTATTATGACATGCCATGAACGCAGCATTCAGCTCATCCAACCCCAATCAAACACACCTGAACAAGCTAATCAAGGCATTTCAGATAACTAGAAAGCTACAGGCAGGCGAGTTTGATCAGGGTTGGAAATGACCTGATCTCCTTGGATCTTTAAAACCCCATTTTACAGAGGTTGATATTGCAGCAACACGTATTCATTTTAGTTTTGTGCGCGTCGCTGTCCGCTCCTTCTGACGCACCAATTCAGCGCATTTTCCAGCAGAGATCATTGTGAGATTGCAGGTTGGGAGGATGACAGCTCGAATGTATTTCTTGTTGATTGCTGTTTAATCATGTCTTTTTGGATACTTGAGCATAACTCGCGCTATTCCAAGACGAACCACAGGTGAGAATATCTGTTGACTTCATTATGCAGCCTGAAGAAATGCAGAAATAAGGGATTTTCAGTATTTGAAAGTAATTAACACCGTTTAGGAATTAGTAGGTTTTAAAACACTTTTGATTTGAAGCAGACAAATATGTAAAATTTGTGTTTGGGTTTGAGACCTATTGCTAACCCCCTGATTTACAAATGCTGAAACCACACTCCCTGGCCTCCCCTAATGATCCTCTTGAATCCTCTAGTGGACGGTTTATGTCCGGCGAGGCTGACGGTCATGCCATCCCGTCAAGGATGTTCTTCTGATAAAGGCTGCCCTGGAGGACACACATACTGTCGACTTCACCGTGGGCCTGTTTGCGTGCTGCCTGTTTTCAGTGAGTTTCAGTTAATAATAGGTCCAAAAAAACATGAGTAACCCATTGAATTCAATTTAAGTTTTAAGCAGAGACTTTGCCTTCTGTTGTTCTCGTCTAAAGTAGGTTTGAATTCATTCCTTGGGATAGTTTTAAGCACAGGATGACTTTACAAAATAAAGAAGAATAATACTTGGAATATAATTCACTCTGTAGGTAAAACTTGCTATTCATGCTTCGAGTGTTTCGTGCTGTATATTGAAGTGGCATACTGTCGATGTGCACAAACTAAAGCTGACCATCTGTGTCAACTCAGTGAAGCCGGGTCAATGTCCCATACCGGAGATGATTCCACTGTGTGCTGAAAGCTATTTCCATGATGGCCAGTGTCCTGCCACACAGAAATGTTGCCCAACCACCGGTGGATTTGCATGCAGTGAACCACGTGGCCAGGGAAGAGGGTCAGGGTCAGTTAAGTGGTCATGGCGAGGGAAGCGGTCGGGGATGTGGTCATTTGAAATGGTCATGGGTATTTTGCTTGACACTTACTGGAGATCTTTTCAATTCAGTGCTTTATTCTTATGGCATGTTTTCCCTGTTTGCATTAACAGTTTAGAACGGTTTTGTCCCCCACCTCAAATAAAAACAATTGCTTGATTGAAGTGTTATTGGTATCCTGCTTTCTGGCATCAGTGCTTTAAAAGGGTCATATGATTCGATTTCAAGTTTTCCTTTCTCTTTGAAGTGTTACAAGCTCTTGGTGCATAAAGAAGATCTGTAAAGTTGCAAAGACTAAAGTCTCAAATTCAAAGAGCTATTCTTTATAAAAGTTAAGAGTCAGCCACGCCAACTTAAAACGGCTCGTTCGAACACGCCCCCACATATCTACCTCACTGTGGAAATATTAGCATAATGCCGCCAAAATGTGCACGCAAAGAAAGAAAGCGTGGTTTCAGGAACCGCAGTAGTGTTGATGCAGCCATGTCAGGGGAGACACTGTGTGTTTCAGTGCAAAAGCACTTTCTTTGGCCTTCTGGAAGTAGATGCAATTAGGAATCATTAGTTAAGATTTATTTACAACAGAACAGCACAACCCAGATGTTCGAATTTGTGCAATGCATTTTATGGACTACTTTTTGTTTGTTTTTTTTTTAACCTAGAAGAGTACAAGGCTGCTGTGCACAAAGGCTATTTCTAAAAAAAAAAAAAAAAGTCAATTCTGACTTTGCTATGACAATCTGGTGTTTCTGAATCAGCGACTGCAAGTATGTTTTGTTACTAGTTTAAGTTTTTGCTATTGACTGTTCAAATGTGGATTTTTGTGCAGCGCAGAGTAACGCGTTGTGTGTGTTTGTGAGGGGAACAGGGTCACATCACAGGAGCGTGAACTGCCTGTCAGAAATCATTGCACGTTAACTGTCTTAACCGCGGCTTGTGTACTGCATCATCACTGTGTCTGTCACGCGACTCCGTTGCCCCTTCGGGCTTGAACTGATGGTAAAACTAACAACATTATTAACTGTCTTGATATTTACTTTGAAAGCTGAAGCTCACGATTATGGTAGGGGGGGGGGGGGGGGTTACAATTTACGACGCGTGCTTGTGTGTTTTCGGCCAGCACAATGCACTGGGTCTGCTGGCCAATCAGAGCAGACTGCGCTTTTTAAAGGAGGGGGCTTTGTTGAAAACTACGTGTTTGAGAGAGGCGGGGCATAGAGGACCTACAATAACGTACAGTATTTGAAAAATAATGTTTTTTTTAACATTAAAGTATGTCAACATGTTCTGTTACACCAAATACAAAAAAAATAATGGTCTTTAAAAAAGCATCATATGACCCCTTTAAGTTACCCTGAGACCTGGACATTTAGCAAAGTATTAGTAAATTTTTCCACATTATAACATGGGGACTCAAATGGCACCAAATGCTAGGAATAACCTTAATCTTTTATTTTTATTTTTTTGAATGATACATTTGTAGAGCTTTATGTACACCCAAAGCGCTTTACACTCATGTGGGGAGTCTCTCCTTCAACCCACCACCAGTGTGCAGCATCCCACCTGGATTATGCGACGGCAGCCACAGGACCACTGCTCCAGTGCGCTCAACACACACTGCTACAGGTGAGGAGGAGAGAGTCATAGAGCCAATCAAGTGGATGGGGATTATTAGGAGGCCATGATAGACAAGGGCCAGTGGTGGCAATTTGGCCAGGACACTGGCGTTACACCCCTACTCTTTACGAAAAGTGCCATGGGGTTTTTAATGACCAAAGAGAGTCAGGGAAGCGGCTATGGTCATAGAAGTGGTCAGGGAATATTTCTCAATAGACATTTCAGAGTAGTTTAAAAAAGAAAATCAAATTCGCTTGCAGCCGAGCGTACAAAAAATATATATATTAACTAAGCAATAGATGCCATTACACTGGAAAATAGCATATTTTATTAGCAATAGAAAAAATAGTGCAAATAGTGATAGATTCTATTGCAAAGGGTGTCAGTGCAAGTTCTTATATGAAACATCTTACTCACACAATGAACACATCATTCAAATTTCAACCCATTTGGAACCTCAACCTGGTAACCTTCAACCCAGTAGCAGACGCAGGAAGCGGAATCAAGCATTACTGGTAGAAATGGGAAGAGAAGACTTAGGTGATGCTCAGGTGGGAAAAGGAGATAGCAGAGATAAATGAACCTTGCAATAATGTAGTGAAATACTGTTTACTACTTGGGGCAAATACTGCCGGATATTGCCACCTAACTAGCAAATTATAAAACCGTATGCAATAACGTTGGAGTGTAATTAAATTATGAAATCAAATGCATGCCACTTTGGGACAATAAAGCCATCCCTACACTTAACCCTAACCTTAATCAATAAACATCTGTGAGGCACCTTATTTTCCACTTTTTTCGAATATTTCGTTAATTTTTTTAAATTTAAAATAGATTCCTTTCCGATGTGATACGTGATGTGAAAAGGGAGAAGAACGAGTTCGGCAAAAGGCGGATTTGAACTCGGGTCGATCACGTCAAAAAAATAACTGCTAAAATTATGCCCTTTTTTACCTATGCCACTGGAGTCGTCGTATGAAAGGTGTCTTTTGTAATATTGTGTAACCCAACCACACGTTGGTGGGTGGAGTTAGTGTAAATAGCCCCTGCTATCTCCTTTTCCCATCTGAGCACCACCTGAGTCTTCTCCCATTTCTACCAGTAATGCTTGATTCCACTTCCTGCGTCTGCTACTGTGTTGAAGGTTACCAGGTTGAGGTTCCAAATGGGTTGAAATTTGTATGATATGTCCATTGTGTGAGTAAGATGTGTTTCATATAAGAACTGGCAACTGGACAACCTTGGAATAATATATTGATGTGATTATTCATATAACGAGGCTTGGGCAATTCAAATTATGGGAGGGTGGTGGGAGAAGACTCCAGATGGGAAAACTGTGTGGTGCTGGAAGAGAATAATTCACGGGAGACGAGAAAATGGCGTATTTTTCCCGGGTTTAATAAAAATGCCTCAAGCACCAACACACTTGTCCACATACATGGGGATCGAGTGAGGAAAAATGTACACAAGTATCCAACTCAGGTCACACACACAAAAGGAGGGAAATTAAATAAAGTCAGACAAAAGTCAGTAGAGCAGATTATCTCTTCACAGACACATGCTATGCTGCCACAAAACTACCATAAATACTCTAGTGGCCGTTACACCGGGAAGAACGTAAGTGTTGACAGATGGAGAACAGCAGCCCATCGCCATCTCAGATTTCGGAGACACACCGGCATGAGAAACAGTCATTTTCGGGTTAAAAGGGATAACAGAGAACGGTTTATTACACTTGAATTAACATGTACTTTTAAATGTTATGTCATGTTCCACAATGGCAACGTCAAACTCGAGTATCATATGCAGTAAACCTTTGGATGCTTCCATGCTCTTTGCTATGCTTTTTGCCTCCCAATAGTTTGCCACCAACTTTTTTTTTGCATTACAAAGAGACATGGGGATGTCCAAGCTCTCAGCTCAGTCCAATCATCATCAAGCTATTACAGATCACTCACGCACAGCGATCAGAGGACAGCTGGTTACACTGATCACCTGCTGGTGTGCAGCATGGTCTGGTTTCATTCTCCTAAGGATGGATCTCCGCTTCAAACCAAAACCAGAACTGTCAAATCCAAACCTGTTCTGGCATTATAAGGCAGTCTGAAATGGCCCCTACAGAAAAATGGAGCAACATCAAACAAATTTGTCAGGTGCAAAAAACTAAAAAGGTTCTGTACTAATAATCAGTAAGAGAAGCTCTTCAATAGTCCCAGAACAGCATGGGGTGAAACACTGTTATTCTGACCACCCTGGAATACACAGATGATACTGCTAGCCTCTGACAAAAGACAGCCATTTACAATGTACAATGACTACAAGGAACTTTCCGTGCAGCCATCATTACAACACAATCAATGGGGCTGAATGCTCATCAGAGCTCTTGCCATTGTTTGGCAGCCTAGGTTGTATATTTAAATGAAAGAACTTCATGAAACGCTTAATGTTCTTTGCAGGTGCACAGTTATGAAAGCAACTAGCAAATGCTAACTGAACTTGTGGCAGTTATTAGAGCATGTATCTTAATCACATGAAATACTAAAGTTATGCTACTCTCTAGTACCAAACCACAGCACAATCTACAAGGACATTAGCTGCGTTTCCATCCACCTATTTTTATGTGCATTTTGGAATATCGCATTAAAAAAATGCTGGATGGAAACACCAAGATGCTCATAAATTCTAAAAATGTGCATAAAAAACTTATGCGCACATTTGAGTAGGATAAACTTTTTATCCGCTAAGAAAAAATGCGCATAAACTACGATGGAAACACATTTACCGAATAAATTCCTCCATGCGCATCGAAAAAGTCATGTGACTTTGCACTATGGGACGGGATAACTTGACTAGCAGTGGACCGATCTCGTTCACAGCATCTGTATCAGGGAAGGGAAACTGGAGGGCCGCAAGTCTTTTAGTACGGCCCGCTGGATCATATTAGACTCGGATGATCAATTTTAAAACATTTGAAAAGTAAGTCACGTAAAGATGCTTGCAGATAAGTTAATAATATTATTTGTTATCTTTTTGTTTTGTTTTGTTTTTAAATAAAAAAAAAAGAAGAAAAATATAGATAAAGTAGAATTAAAATAGAATAGAAAGTGTTAGAGTTAGAGGGTCAAATAAAGGTGGAACAGATGTTTTTAGTCGTTTCTTAAAGGTGGTTAAGGACTCCACCAGGAGGGAACAGTTAATGAAAAAAAAAGTCTGTGAAAGTGATTTTGTGACTCTTTGAGATGGCACAATAATACACCGTTCACTTGCAGACGCAAGCTTCTAGAGGGCACATAACTCTGAAGTAAGGAATTTAGGTAAATGGGTGCAGAGCCAGTGGTGGTTTTGTAGGCAACCATTAATGCCTTGAATTTAATGCGAGAAGCTACTGGTAGCCAGTGCAAATTGATAAACACAGAGGTGTGACATGCGTTATTTTCGGCTCATTAAAGATTAATTTTGCAGCGGCATGTTTGATTAATTGTAGAGGTTTGATAGAAGGGGCTGGAAGACCTGCCAAGAGAGCATTGCACTAGCCTCCCGCCTGGATAGAACAAGAGCTTGAACAAGGATTTGTGTTGCATGTTCTGAAAGAAAGGCCCTGATCTTCTTAATTTTGTATAAAGCAAATCTGCAGGACCGTGCAGTTTTGTGGTCTGAGAAATTCAGCTTATCACCAATCACAACTCCAAGGTTTGATGACATGAGACCAGAGAAGAGAAGTGGTACAAGAAATGAGCCCTGAGGCACCCCAGTAGTTAGATGTTGCGTCTTGGACACCTCACCTCTCAAAGATACCTTGAAGGACCTATCTCAGAGGTAAGACTCAAACCACTGGCGTGCGGTTCCTGAGTTGCCATTTTCCAATAGGGTTGACAGGAGAATCTGGTGGTTTACCGTATCAAAAGCAGCAGACAGATCAGAAAAATAAGTATAGAAGATTTGGAAGCCGCTCTTGCCATGTTAGGGCTTCAAACAACTGAAGGCAAGGCAGTCTCGGTCGAATGTCTACTTCTGAAGCCAGATTGGTTGCTGTCAAGGAGGTTGTTCTGTGTGAGAAAGGAAGAGACTTGGTTGAACACAACTCGTTCAAGAGTTTTTGCAATGAAAGGTAGAAGGGAAACCGGTCTATAGTTCTCTAAAAGAGTTGGGTTAAGAGGGGTTTCTTAAGAAGTGGGGTTATACAAACCTGTTTAAATGTTGAGGGAAAAACAACAGTGTGAAGGGATGTGTTAACGATGCGAGTGAGTGCAGGTACAACGGCAGGAAAAATGGCTTGAAGGAGATGATGGAATAGGATCAAGCGGACAAGTAATAGGATGATTAGAAAGGATTAGTTTGGAGACTTCCGCCTCTGAGAGTGAAGAGAAGGATGTGAATGAGTATATGTTTGCTGGTAAGATGTGTTTTTGACCGTTTGAAATTTCATATTCCTATGAATATATATGATTATGAAAAAATCTTGTCAATTATTATCCCATGATTACACTTCTTTGTTCAGTACAGGTTGCCCCAAAAAAACATTAATATGCAAATTAGATTTAGTTTATAGATACATTATATATAATGAGAAAACCCGTTTATTTTACACATATTTTGCATAAAGAAAAATGGTATATCAAAAATCCTGAAAACTAAAAATGTATTGGTAATTTAAAAACAAATCTACTGTTTTTGCCTATGCATGTTCATTCATGTATTTTTTATTAAATTTTTTTTTTTTTAAAATTGAGCCGATGTCCTATATCAAGGACCGTAGCTAATTCTGAAAGAAATATAATTTTTGTTAAACCTTTTTTATGCTCTAAACAATGTAATGACATAAAAAAATGCTAATTTTTTCCTAAAATGTTTTGCCGGGTTTCAAGAGGTTAAATTGCCATCACACACTATGCAAAACCAACGGGACCCAGAGTTGCATCTTTGCCTCAAAGTTTTCAAAGTAAAATGCATTGTCAACAAAAGCCTTTTTTGCAAATGCATACAGAAACTAGAACTATGTCTATGAACTAGCATCGAACTATGTTATTATGTTTTTCCGCGGGTCCTTAAAAAGTCTTCTATTTAGTTGTATCAAATTTAAGGCCTTAAAAAAATCTTAAATTGTACAACAAAGTCTTAATTATGATTTTAAGATGTCTTAAATTTGGGGACAGAAAGACAATAATTGCTATATAGATTAGTATGTCGATTAAACTTCAAAAGGCTATGATTTCACTGAATAAACTTGACCACTGCACATTTCAAAGTCAGGCGCTGCGTTGCTTTGTGTACTGTGGTTACCGGGGAAATGCATATTTCTGTTTTTTTTTTTCGTTCCGAAGTGTGAACTTGCGGCAGAGACGAATTTGCTGGTCAATAAGCCCGTCTGCTATTTTTGCTACATATTCTTAAATGTGAACCAGTGGATCGGCAAAAAGCTAATGCGTTATAAAAATCTAAACAATCAAGACACTAAGATATATTTATATGCTATATAATATAATAGCCTAATTGATTGATAATAATTGTTTAAATTAATAATTGATAATTTTGACTCATCTCTTTTCTTAAAAATTGTTTAAAGGCTGAAATGTGAAGTGCATTTCGATTTTTAAAATCCTGCAGTTACCTGGTTATTTTATGGTACCATTTGGAATAACTTTTTTTTTGTTTGTTTTAATAAGCCCTTTTTAACTGTCCTCTTATGTTGTTTTGAGAATGTTCTGTAGGCTACTAATAAAAAAGGGACCTCTGTATATTTTTTGTTGCAAATTTACAGACAATGCAACTGAGATGCTTACATTGGCTTGTTGGTAATATTGCTGTCAACTGACAACAGTTTCCCTTCTGAATTAGCTTAACTGCACACGTTTTATAGTTAATAAAATATTTAAAAACAAATTACATTAATTATACTTTAATTTCCTTCAATAAAAAGGAAATTGAGTAAAACGGTGTAAAAGGTGTGTGGACATGGATTAGCAATCTGGCCCCTTGGTATAAAGGAGAAAAAATGCTGGCCCTCGTCACTATCAAAGTTGCCCATCCCTGATCTATATGTTGTTATGGTCATTCTGAAATGCCTGAGCAAAATCTGTCGTCAAAGTATTTCTGTATAATTGTCTTACACGACTACGTTCCCAAACAGCAGCATCCACCTCCTAAAGCATTGACAGCATTTATTATGTTAAGTCTGCTCGCTCTGCAGCGTAATGCAAATAATGAAAATCATATATGAAAATTATTATATTCAGTGGCTTCTCCTATATTCTTAGTGATATTTGGTGCCACAGTTTACCAGGAAGTGACGATTTTGTTCTCTTTGACTCATTGGATGGAAACAGTGCTTTATTCGCATATGTTTTATGCGATATTCCAGTTTTGCGCATAAGTTTAATTTCAATCTTTGGATGGAAACATCGCTAATGGCATTCTACAAGTCAACCTGCAAAATAGTGAGCCTATGGACCTTAGTCAGATTAGAACTTATTTAACGAGACAGTTCCAAAATAAAAATGCATTCATTATTTACTCATCTTCATGTCATCCCAAACCTGCATGCTGGAACACAGAAAAATATATTTTGAAGAATGTTGGTGAGGAATCTTTTTTCAAGTTTTGTGACAACTGACATTCATTGTATGGACATTGTATGTTTCACAAAAGTAAGAAAGTCAAGCAAGTTTGGAATGACATAATGGTGAGTAAATGATGGCAATTTCCATTTTTGGGTGAACCAAACCTTTAATTTTACATGAATGAAAAGGTTGTGAGGGATAAAAGTACAATCTGTTCAGCCGATGAAATACTGAAAAAATGTCTTTCCAAAAAATTTCCCGTGGGCAAAACTGTAAAACATGAGTTCTGAAAATTAGATGTAACCTCAATACAGCATGATAAATTTGAATATTAACATTCTGAAGAGAGCATACCTAGGTTTGAAACTGAAAACCAATTGTGACAGAGACTCAGAGTTACAGTTACAGTTTCAAATCTGTGTAGGGAGCCTGAAAACTTTACTGGTAAAGCAACATAGTTGTGGTCATGACTCATTTAAACACTATGAGGACATGTAGGCCAGTGAATATCCTTAAGATCCCAACTCTGTCCTTTTTGTTACAAAAGACTATTGATCACTTGTTTTGTGTTTGATTGTTGGCCAATTCCTTCAATGACAGTAAATATTCATTCATGGCCAAACATTTCTTGCATTTCCTGTAGTCTGCACAACTTTATAACCTAATACATTTAGATTTGTTGTTCCTTTTTAAGCTCCACCTCCAACATAGCCACAAAGGTCCCGCTGGGAACATTCTTTAAAGATATGATGATTGTGCACTCTTTTGTTTTGAATGGCCTACTGACACACAAATATGATACATGTTTCTTTTTAAAAATATTTTTTGTAAGCACAAAACTTCTTGCTCTCTAACTAATAAAAGATCACATTTTTAATACTGAATCATTGGTGTTGACAGGATTGTAAATGTATATTAAACGGTTAAAGTGACTGACAAACAGTAAGGAGACTTGTAAGGAGTAAGGAGCTCAGCATTGTCTGAGGTATAAAACACACACCTGTAGGTAATGTTTTTCTGTCCCCACTTGGGCTTCCTGTGAAAGAAATTGTAATTGGCCACATCAGGAACTCCACATCGTGGTTTCTTCATGATCTCTACTGTCTTCTGGTCAATGTCTCCTGTCTCAGGTAAAGCAAAAAACTTCTGCATCTTCTTCAGTGTGTCCTTCAACACCATCAGATTACACCTGTCTTTTGGGCAGCCATAGAACTTATTTAAGTAGTGCTGTAAAAAAGATTAGTAAGGATACAATGAAAGACAGACAGACAGTGTGAGAGAGAGAGAGAGAGAGAGAGGGATTTGTCAACTTTACTGGAACTGTTTAACACACATTTTCCCAACCACCATGTAAACATATATCCCGCGATTCACAGGACAGGTTAAGCTCGTCCTGGGACTCTAAAATGCATGTTTGAGCTGTTTTAACTGAAAGAAACTTGTACCGATTGATCTTAAAATTTGTCAGTGCTTTTGTTTTGTCTCAGGATGCACACCAGTAATGTTTTTTTTCCTAAGCATGTTTATAAAAGTTACTTAAATGTCCTAATTGAACTATTGCTTAATCCTGGCTTAGTCTAAGCCCTTTTTGTGAAACTGGGCCATAGTGTACTTGTGCTTTACATTTTCCATAGATATTGCAACAGTTAATAAAGGTTGGAAGTTACATACTGTGCAACTACTTAAAATGATACAATTGTGAAGAATGTTGAAGTTAAAGTTCTGAGGGACCCAACAATAATATACAGAAATAACAAACAAAAAAACGTATTTAAAATGTATTATAAATATGTTTGTTAAAGGAAATAATTATTAGCCAAGAAAAATAATAAGCTTGCTTACTAACGAACTGCTCTATTCTTTCAGCGAAATGAAAATGCACTCACCAGAGCCACTTCTTTGTCTGTGAAAGAAGTATCATCACCTGGAAACTTTATGATGGGTGAGGGCGCAGCAAAAGTTTGCAAGGAAGCAAGAAACTGTACGAGGAAAACTTTGAGGACAACATGCCTACAGCCGAAAAACTTAAAGCACATCATTTTGGTTGAAAATAAGGTTAGGAACAGGCCTTTACGACGTGTTCTCCGAGCTCCAAGTTTCTCTGACTGCACTGCAAACGTTCTTTCTTTTCCTCAGCGACACATCCTGCTTTCGTGGTCTGTGGAATAGGTTCTGCTTACACACGCACTTTTCTGATGCTGGGGCTTGAGCTGAGACTGCGCAGCCTCCGGATCCAAGAATTTGGGAGAGCTGTGAAATAGGAGACGCCAGTGGGAGCAAGCGAGCGCGCGCATCATGGAGACACTCAGAGAGGCTTGAAGTTTTAAGTTAGGCCAGCCGGTTTTAAACACTTGGAATTGTGTTCTTTACTCTGAGTTTTCGTGTTTCATGTTTCACAGGTTTTACCCTGGGCAAATAATTAAGCCCTGGTTATTCTCAAGAGTTTACACTGTACATTTGCAAACCAAGGCATAACGTTATAATTTGCATATGTACGAGGCCATGATATTGATTGGACGAATCCTCGAATACTGTTTTAATGGCTGTTAAGTGTCTCTTTGCGAAAGTGGCAACGTTTTTCCTCTCTTGCTGTTTTAAATCTCCTAAACGGGAGTTCATACCGATTTACAGCTACAAAGAGACTAGACCTCATTTCAGATGTGACAAAGTAACAAGCACAGTGAAGATACAGCGACTACCAATGGGAGTGCAGCAAGTGATTTACCGCAGCAGCTGGAAACAAACAGCACAGTGTCCTCCGGCGAGTGAATTCCTGTAAATGAATACAGCAAAAACAATCAACTGCTGATTCCAGTTAACTTGTTTGCTGTCACTTTGGGAGTATTTTTCTGTCAGATTCTGAAACTAAACAGCGCGTGAAAGTTCATCTGAGTGTACAAAGAAAACACATGATCATTTAGTGAGGTAAGAATTGTATAGTTTATGATTGGTTGTCTGTTGCTCAACAACTGGGCTGTAACCTTGCAGTAGCTATCGAGTTGGCTGTGGCCTGAACTTGGACCAAACGTGGCTAAAAGATTCTTGGGAAATATTGCTCTCAAATGATTAAACCTCAAATGTGTATTGACACATATTTTACAATTTTCTGTCTCCTGCATTATTAGCTGTAAGCGTTATGTTAAGCTGTAATGTTTTTTTAAATGTAAAACATTAACACTAATTCATGACTTACTATCACTTTCACCTTTGTGAAGGGATCAAATACTGTCAATTTTTTGCTACTTTTGACCTTAACAAACAAAACAGTTTTTACATAAACAAATGGAAGAGAGACACTGCATTTCAGATGCTGTCACATCCCACAACCTCATCATCTGCAGAGAGAAACTGCCATTCAATTACACCAAAATACACACATAATGATGGACTTAAAGGCAGATTGTTCAGATTATAACTGTACTTGCATTCATTCATCTATTTTTTTTTTATTGTTTTTTAATTCCTTGTTTTATGCTTATATATTCATGGTTCATGTTGGCTGTCATTTATTGAATACTTATAACTGTTGTTAGAAGCACTTGCAATTTTTTCTAAAATTTCACATTTCAATCAATCAATCAATCAATCAATCAATCATCAATCAATCAAAGTACCTAATTGACACAACCCTAATAGAGGATATACAAGATAAGAGCAGGCAAATAGAGGGGTAAAAAACATAAATAATATATATAAAAATGATATAAATAATACTAATAATACAAATATACTAACATTAATGAAAATAATATATTATTAAAAAAGTTATTTATAACAATGTTAAGGTCCTATATAGCACTTTCAAAGCATGCTTCTTCATAGAATCTTATAAAAAGGGTTCTATTTAGCACCAAAAAGGGTTCTGCTATTGTTATTGTTCTGCTAAGCCCATAAACACTCACTTGGTACGGTCTAGAACAAGTTTTTATTACGAGTGTTTATCTGTTTGATTAGTAAAAGTTCTCATGTACTCTCATGTTTTTAATGATTTTGACATACAGGCTTGACCGAGTTCAATAATTCAAAGAAAGGAAAGGTCTTCCCTCTGGTGGCGGGAGCTCATGAAAATACATGATGAAATTAAAGGGGTCATATGATGCGTTTTCAAGCTTTCCTTTCTCTTTGGAGTGTTACAAGCTCTTGGTGCAGAAAGTTGGAAAGACTAAAGTCTCAAATCCAAAGAGATATTCTTTATAAATTTAAGAGTCAACCACGCCTACCTAAAACGGCTCGTTCTAACATGCCCCCACATATCTACGTCACTATGTGGGAAGATTTGCATAACACCGCCCAAAATTCACGCAAAGAAAGAAGGCGTAACTCTTATTCTCGCTGTATTGTTATTGTTGCCGCCGCCGCCACCTTGTCGTGAGGCGCGTGGTTTGGGGGGGGGGTTTTGTTGTGAAAGCGAAATTACTTTTGTTTGGTCATCCAAAAGAGGACGATATCTGCTTCGTCATGCCTGGAGCTGATCCGCCGCTAACTTTAGCCCCCGGCCTCTGCTCACTCTAGGCCACCGTGTGTGACGCTGTGTTTCGTTGTGAAAGTGAAACTACTTTGTTTGGCCTTCCAAAAATGGACAAGTGACTAGAAATCAGTGGTTAAGTTGTTTTTACAGCACTGTTCCAGAACAGTTTAATCCAAATATACAGATGTGTGCAGCACATTTTATGGAGGACCTTTCCTGATCCTGGAAGAGGTAGACTACAATGCCGGCTGTTCTGACTCACAGACTGTAAGTACGTTTTTTATATTTAAAGAGTTTTTATATTTTATATATTTAAAGCAAGTTTTTTGGGCAGTGTAGAGTAGGGCTTGTTGTTTGTCATTTCTCCGATCACAAATGCAGACATGGTTTTATGTTTACGCGGCGTGATGCAACGCAATGTGTAAAAAGATAGTATAAGTCATTATAATCCATAATTGGTCCCCACTGGATGCAACGAATGCCTGGTTTATAATGGGTTTTCATGTTTTTGAATCATCGCTCTGGCCTGACAGGGCATCACAGTATGTTAAGGGGCTTTTCCGTCACATGCTTGAGGTATTCGGCCAATCACAACGCACTGGATAGCTGGCCAATCACAGCACACCTCGCTTTTTAGAACGATGAGCTTTGTAAAAATCGACGCGTTTCAGAAAGGCGGGGCATAGAGGAGAAACAATAATGTACAGTATGTGGAAAATAATGTGTTTTTGAACCTAAAACCACATAAACACATTTCATTACACCCAATAATGTTCTTTTTAGCACATCATATGACCCCTTTAAAAAGTTCACATCGCCATCCTAAATGGTGCACATCTTCACTTTATTATTTTTTATCTCTTAAAAAAGCGTATCTCTGCTACTCTGCCATATAAAAAAAATGGGCCTGTATCTCGCTTTTCTCTGGACTAAATCTCCCCCCTCTTTGCAACTTACAAAAATTAAAGCCTGACATTATTTTCTTTTTCTCTGTAACATTTAAGTCTAAGTATGAGCTGTTATTTTGAGTAATTTGTGATTTGTATTTGTGTATAGTAGCTTTTTGGTTTTACAGTCTTTTTGATACTGCAGTGCACCACATTTGTAGTTTGTGGTCACCTATAAAGTGCACCTAAATGTTTCTATTACTAATTAGTAAATAATGGTAATCACAAGATATTAACATTGGTATTAATGTTACCAAAATAGTGTGAGGGATCTGTGAATCAAAACCTTAGTAAGTGTGCCCTCTGGTGGTAGACATGAGCCTTCACATACTTTGATGTGTGCTCAGTGGGGTTTATTGAGCTTCAGCAGGCCTGGCCCTGCAGTTCGCCCCTGGATTTCCTCTAACTCCTCTTGACGTCTCTCTTTTTCTCCATTGGAGGGATTAATGTCAACAGTATATTGATGTGATCTCTTTATAGGAGAAAGCTCGAGGACTTAGCATTGCAATCGAACAGGCTGAACGCTCTCAAAAAGGATTTCTACTGCATATCTCACCTGTCAATTCTCTTGCACTGAGAGGAGTTAATTTTTTATCGCTGAGTGTTTGCCAGTGGAAAGAGAGAGAGCATTATGTTCATTTGACTGTGATGCACGTGTTCATCTCATTTCATGCTCGGGACCGTAAACAGAAAGGAAACCATTTTCACTTGTCTCGTTCTCTCTTCATTTCTCTCTGTCTGTTTGGCTGTGCCGCTCTCACCTCTTTCTCCCTCCTCCTTTTATATGATGAAATCAACATTTGGCCTGTATCAGCGAATAGAGGTGTCCTGTTTTCTCAGGGCTTTGAATGCAACTGCGCTTATGAATGCACAACAGGCATAGGGAGACTGAGATGATAAACTTTGATTTGTATGCAAATTGTTTCTTTTGTTCTGCATTTGTTGGCTGCCAGAGATCTTTTACTTATAGCCTGCTCTCTCCTTTTCTGTTTCTCTCTCGCTGATGCTCTCCACCCCCCCGAACATGCTTCCTCCACCAGAATGCAAATGCACAACTGATTCATCTGCTAGTTGATAAAACATTTAATCAACATCCCTGGCAGAGTTTAAAACTAAAGAGGCTACATTCATAAGATGACTCTGTAGGAGTCGGAAAATCCTTTGACAAAGTGAAAACATCATATTTCACTCTGTCTGGCATTTCTCTAGTTAGTTCCTCAGGGCCAGTCTCTGTGTCTGTTCAAGGGCCATCTCGCTCTCTCTTCCTCTCGCATTTTCCGTGTTGTCACTAGTGTAAGGGGAATGCTACATGAGGCTGGTGACTGTCCTCGTCCCCTCTTTCTCTCACATCCAGCTGGCCCTTGCTTCTCCTCTTGAACCACCAGTGTGATTCTTGACTCCAGACGTCCCAGCTGGTTGAATCAGGCCAGTCAACAGGCCAAACTGATTCTGAGGGGGTACTGCAGGGTGTTGGGGATTCATCTGGGTCATGTCAGAAGATCTGTCAACACATCAGTCCGTTTGGGACGTGTTCTGACCGTGTTCATATGTGCCACTGAGGTGTGACCTGCCCCTGCTACATTGGACATTTGTGGTCCTGTTCCAATTTGGATGGAAAAGTGTACAAGTGCTCACAACAGAGTGAATTAATTTTGCGATGAAGGGCAAGTGTACAAGTCTGACCTACAAAGTGAATTTCAGGGCAGTTCACTTGCACTCGCATGCTTGTCAATTCGGAGAGGGTTTTGTGCACTAGCAAGTACTTTTTAAAGAGAACTTCTCATCAATCCTTGTTTCAATGAGCATTTTAGGTGAATAATGCCATTTTTAATGCCTAAAGCAGTAGTTCTCAAACTTTTTGACTCTAGGAGTCCCCATTGTCCAAGATAAGATTTGAAGGGCCCACTTCTCTAGTTGTTTGTTGTTTACTGGATTTTGAAAAATGTAGATTAATAAAATTGAATTGAAAACTCAAATTCTATAGGCTACCTGCTAAAATGTTTAATAACTGGGAAAAATGTAAATGGCATTTTAAGATTTTATTAATTTATATAATATATCTTTTTTACAGGTTTCCTTAGCTTTTATTAAGGAACACCACACCACACACGGAAAGAGCACAGCCACTTTACACTGTTCATTACCGGGTCATATGATTCTTTTTTAAAGATCATTATTTGGTGTCACAGAATATGTTGACATGCTTTAATGTTAAAAAAAACCATTATTTTTCAAATACTGTACATTATTGTAGGTCCTATATGCCCCGCCTTTCTCAAACGCTTCGTTTCCTACAAAGTCGCTCCTGCCTACAAGTGCAGTCTGCTCTGATTTGCCAGCTGACCCTGTGCATTGTGATTGGACTAACACCGCAAGCACTCGTCGGAAATGCAACTCCCCTTACCATAATCGCGAGCTTCATCTTTCAAAATAAATAAATACAGAGCCGAAAGGGGAACAGAGTCGCGTTACAGACACAGTGACGAAGCTGGTCTCTCTCTCTGGCTCTCACACACCCACACACGATGCGCAAAACTTGCATTTGAACAGTCAATAGCAAATACCTAAAATAATAACAAAACAGTAGCTGATACAGAAGCACCAGATTGTCATAGCAAAGTCACTAAACGGTTGTCCATAAAATGCTTTGCTGTTCTGTTGTAAGTAATCTTAGATTCCTAAATGCATCTACTTTCGAAGGCCAAATAAAGTGCTTTTGCTTTCACCTAAAAACACACAGCGTCTCCCTGACATGGCTTCATCAACACTAACTGCGGTTACTGAAACCACGCCTTCTTTCTTTGCGTGCACATTTGGGCGCATTATGCTAATATTTCCACAAAGTGACGTAGACATGTGGGGCGGTTTAGAACGCGCCGTTTAGGGGGCCGGTGGCAGAGTCTTACTTTGATAAGAATATCTCCTTTGGTTTTGGACTTATCTGTTTGCAACCTTTCAGGTATCTTATATCTATGCACAGTCGCATTTAACACTCCAAGAGAACGAAAACGTGAAATCGAATCATATGACTCCTTTAAAATAAACGTATTTTGCTCCATACAACGTGTCTGTTGTCTTTGATTAGCCTAAAAGTAAATTAAAAAAAAAAAAAAAAAAAAATGACCAAAAAATTTTTTCAGAGGAACTTAAAGCGAATTCCCCTAAACTTCCCCGAATGGCAAAAAATAACAAATGCACTTCCTGTGAAACGTCCCCTTGAACGTCGGAGGACGTCTTCGCGAACTTCCCTCGACGTCAAGGGGACCCTACACGCTGACTTCCGGGGGACATTCGCAGAGGCCATTTAGGGGATGTTCTGGGGACTTTTTTTTGTTAGCTGAATTGTTTCTTTGTATAGAATTTAGAGCTAGCAAAGAACTCAACTCAACTAACAGAAAAATGCCTTACGTTAATACCAAAAGGGACTCCGAAAATTTTAAATGAATACAGGTTTGGCGCATTTTAAGTACCATTGTTAAGCTAATTTCGTGAAGTAGGCTACATACCCTTATATTTACATGACACATATTATAGAGCAGAGCTAGAAACACTAGGATGAATTATTGATCATAAACCCATTATCGCTAGCATAATTTATTCATGAGCGCATTAACAAGCTACTCAAACGCTTCAGAGTGATTGTTTCTCTATTGTTGTTACTATTTTAATCTCAAAGGCTAATTCTGAAAGGATGATTCCACGGGCTTTTGTTTGATTGGCGTTTTGTTGAAGAAAACAGCATTTGTGAAATCATTTTGATTTACCGCTTTTTTCCTCGCCGGTGTTTTTTTTTGAGAGCGAACTTGTAAACACTGATGGAATAACGCGTTCCATAATGACAGAGTGGGCGCGCGGAGTGTCTCCTGTGGCGTCTCTCCGTCTCAATAATAGGTCAACAGCTGTATTTAAAAAAATAATCACATTTCTTGGCAGTCGCAAAGGTTAGCTCGTCGTGCTTGGAGAAGCAACCGGAGTACTCTGATCGGCGGAATATCTCGGTGGAGATGAGCGGAGCTGCCTTTGATGAGACGAGCATGTAAATGATTTGTGTCTTTATAGGACACGCGTGTGCGTATTCTCCACCGGCGTGTGTGGAAACAAGTTCGACTGATTGTTTTGCTTTTGCAGTCTGTGCATTTTTTCCGAACACTCCACGTGCACACATACACTTATCCATCACTGAGCAATCCGACCGGAACTGACATTTAGATTAGTAGGCAACAGTGCTTCATCAACAGAACTTCAAACTCAGACATTCATATTAGAGCATGTGCTGTTGGTGCAGATGGTGGTGTGAATAGGTTAGGCTACCACCCAAATCACCCTGTAGGCCTTTTAAAAAAAACCTGTTTACCCTTTACCAATTTGAAATATTGATGTTTTCACAAGCTTCATACAAATTACTCTAAGAGATATCAAGATGTGTGTGAACATTCGGATGAAATATTCATATGTACCTCAAATTGCTTTTAGTTGCTTTAAAATATTCACACAGTTTTGTTCCCCCCCACCATGCTGACAGAACAGATTGACTTCTGCTCATTTTCATTCATCACATCATATAAAGATGTGTCAGAAGTGAAAACTATAGGCCTATAAATTTGAGTGTTTAACCAAAATGTGCAGTTTCTTAATTTGCTCTTTAATCTATAGATTGAAAATAGTTCAGTATAGTGACAATTAAATGGAACTGAAAATTTATTTGAAAACATTCTGCAGGCTTTAGTCCTAATTCATTCGTCAACGAAGTTACTGCTAGATTTGACAATATTAAAGTGATAGTTCAACCAAAAATGAAACATGTCATCATTTACTCACCTTTTTTTTCCTGTCGTTTCAAACCTGTATGAGTTTCTTTCTCATGTTGAACATAAAAGAAGATATTTTGAAGAATGCTGGTAATCAAATAGTTGTTGCTTCCCATTGAATTCCATAGTATTTCCTTCCCTACTATGGAAGCCAATGCTTGGTTCTTCAAAATTCTTCAAAATATCTTCTTTTGCATTCAACATAAAGAAATGTATACAGGTTTGGAATGACATAAGGGTGAGTAAATGATGACAGAATTTTCATTTTTGGGTGAACTATTCCTTTAATAAGAAATAAATTATAAATGGAGCACCATTCCTTAATTCAAAAACTTTTTTATTTTCATTTTAAGATTTTATAGTTTTGTATCCTGCATGTCTTGTCCTACATTATAAAACAAATAAATAAATAAAAGAAAAAATTGAAAATGTACTGGTAATTTTCTGCCAGGACATTATGCAGTAATTATGGACATTTCCATTAACCCTAAAACACAACGTAGTGAAGTGCAAAATTCAAAAAAATAAATGACTGAATAAATAAATAAACAATTAAATAAATAAATATAGAATATCCGCTATATTAATATTATGTTAATACAGTACATTGTGCACTATTTTTATGGATTTTTTAAAAATGGGATTTTTTAAAGGGAATGCAAGATTCTAGAGGCAGTACCATGTCAGTCCATCCCTCTGTTTCCCTGTTTCCCTTCCCTTCTGTGTGCTCCAGTGCTCAGAAATCTCTCTCCCAGCATGTATTGGAGGTGTGTATTCTCTCAGCATGGACATGTGCTTGTTCTTAGCTGTACGTCTACCTGACATTAATACCCACTTGGTGTTAAAGTATTCACACATGAACTGTGTATGTTTATGTGTGATATTAGATTAGTCTGCAGCACGTTTGTCTCCCACACAGATTAAAATGTCTTATTTCTGCGTAGTGCTGCTGTCCTTGATTGAGGGCTGTTGTAATATGTTCAGGTAAGCACAGTTAATCAGCTTTGGCTGTGTGCTTGCAGTAGAGCTGGATTTCCTTTGATATGATTTGTATCTGTCACGCAGATGGCCTTACACCAAAGAGCAGATTTTCATAAATGTGTACAAATATGGATTTGACATTTAAGTACATTTATTTATTTTCTTATATTTGTGTCTAAACCAGTAACTTTACTGTTCTGATAATTATGATAGGATTAAACACAAAATTCAGATTGCTTGTTCACACTGTCACTCAAGTTTAGTTACAATGTTTACAGAAGTACCTTGCTTAATGTAACTTGCTTATGAAGAAATATGTACGACATTGCACACAACTTTTTTACTTAATACTTAAAACTTAATACTAATACAAAGAGAGATGTAGGTTAACTGTTGATCATCTTGGTGAAATAAACAAATATATAGAACAACTAGGGGAAAATAAGTCAATAAATACATATTTGGATTTATAAAAACTATGCAGAAATGCAATATGGTTTGGCGGTCAGTTGGAAACTTAACTGCCATATAGTAGTGGCCAAAAGTGAGGTCCGACCTAGGAAATTGGACATCTTCACCCTTAATTAAAAAATAAATAAATGTGCAAGATTTTGTAAGCATATTGCATAGTTGCTTAGAGTCAGTTGTTTTATTTGTGATAATAATGCAATGAAACATGCCAATTTGTGCGGGCATAATTTTTTCTCATGCTATCATACAAAGAAATTATGAACACATGCAAAAACAAGAGGACCAATGAAATATTAATAACTTATGTTGTAGTCAGTGTGCAATGTTGCCAATTTAGTGATTTTTGTCACTAGATTTAGTGACTTCCTCATTCCTTTATAGAGACTTTTATTTCGAAAGCCTAGCAACAAAATCAATTTCTATGACAAACCCTATGTACATTCCGAGACTCTCCCATGACGTTATAAAGGCGAGTTCACTGATTGATATAAATATAAATATAGATCAGTGAACTCACCTTTATGAGGTCATAGCAACAATAAGTGACCAGTTTTAGCTTCTTTCGATTGAAAGCAGTTGGCAACACTGCTCCCCTGTTTTTTTCCCTGTATATTTTAATGGGTTAAGTGAAATGTGGGGTACATTTAAAAGCACTTTGGCCATGTTGTGTTGGTGGGGGTTAGTGCCACAATATGTAAGACTGCTTACTCGTTTTTTTTTTTTTTTTTTTTTCCAATCCCGGTTGCATTGACGGATTTTACAATGTACCAGCCAAAAATGTAATTACTACATTTCTGCAGCTAGAGCATTGAGTTGTTGAGTGGAAGAGGTTATTAAGTCTATTTTGTCAGTACAAAAAAAAAAAAAAGACTTTGTGATCTTGAAAATCAAGTTTGTATCGTTTATCAACTTCCATATCATCTATAACTCCAACTATGCCATATCTTCATGGACAGGGTTTGTTTCTCTGTGCTGCCATCTTGAGACCTTAAAGTGAAGTGAAGTGACATGTGGCCAAGTATGGTGACCCATACTTGGAATTAGTGCTCTGCATATAACCCATCCAAAGTGCACACACCACAGCAGGTGAACACACACACACACACACACCCGGAAGCAGTGGGCAGCCAATGCTGTGGCAACCAGGGAGCAGTTGGGTGTTTGGTGCCTTTCTCAAGGATCTCACCTCAGTCGTAGTATTGAAGGTGGAAGAGAGCACTGTACATTAACTCCCCCCACCTACAATCACTGCCGGTACGAGACTCGAACCCACAGCTTTTGGGTTATGCGTCCGACTCTCTACCATTAGGCCACGACTTCCCCCCCAGACTCTTCGCTATCTTAAATAATTTAGGAGATGGGACCTAGTCTTAACACATAGGAACCTTTATGAATCACTCTCATTCTTAAGTCTTAATTCTTAGAATTTTGACACGCTTAGGACTAAAATTTTACTCTGAGCGGCTTTATACATACGGCCCCAGATCTGTAACATGTTAAGTCAGAAGTCATTGAATTGAATGAGTGTTGCCCCCTAGCGGCAATCTAAAGTACACATTTTAGTTTCTGTTTCTTGGTTTATCACTTAATTAGGCAGACTTTTTAACGGGACCAGACTACGTTCTTGTTGGATGTTGTTCCATATCCATCCCAAAGGCTGTAGTTTGGGTGCTTTTATGATAAAGGACTGAGTCAGTCACGCTAGTGGTTTTTGTATGGACTGAAAACAGCAGTGTGGCGTCTGCTTAAAACTAGCACCTCTGTTGTGATGTGTGCATGTGTTTAGGGAGTTAGGATGTTGATTATATGGACACAGACGTCTTGCCTCCCCTCATTCCTGTTGCCTGTGATCTAAATGGCCTCCTCGTTTTTTGTGAGCACTACCTTGCACGCAATCTCGACATCTAAAACTCATAGCCCTCTCTACCCTCTTCTTCTCGCTTCAGGATATTGAGAAGGACCTTTGTCAGGAAGTAGAGGCCCATGGGGTATTGGGGCAGGGGGGGGGAGTGGGGGTTAGAGAGACACAAAAGCAACACTGTGGATCACATTTCAGTATGTAGGTAAAACAGATACACTGTTAACTTTTTAGACCGCAGGTACCAAAAGCCTTTTGGGTGAAAGAGTGCTGATAGAGTGGCCTTTAAAAGGAGTGTAATGAGAGGCCTAAAATAAGGCGTTGCCATGATTTTTTTTAGGTCTGTCTAACTTGTTAACTGAAGATATTGATGAAATGTTCACCACAACAATTTAACACATTTATAGAATTCAATATTACTGATTCATTCTGCTTTCTGAAGATTGAAGTCAGAAGTCGTGTGATTAATTGCAATTATTTTATTCTATTGATACCCTACATTTTTTAAATAGAAATAAATAAATCTGCATAATTTTGTTGGTAAATATTCCTTCCAACATTATGTAAAATACATGCAAAATAGTTTGTATTTGTGTAACTTTTGCAAAAACAAATGTCTGTACCACTGTCACATCCAGCATGTTAATTTTCTTGGAGGATAAAAAAAGAATATTTGAAATTGATTTGTGGGGGAGGGGGGGGGGGGGGGGGGGGGGATTCAGATACTATTTTAATAATTTGCATTTGTTATAGACAATATAAAAGTTAATTATTTAATTTAAGGGACAACATGTTGTCTTTAGAATATTAGACACAGTTGTCCGCACACAATATAACTGAGTTGTTGTACATAACAATATCTTACTGCCTTTATATTTTAGGAAAGGGTTCCCTCTCTGGGATCATCATATTTTGGTGTCCTTGCCATCTAAAGTTTGAAAAAAAGTACTTTAATAAATCTCAGTTCTCAACGAGTCTTCACTGATAAGACAATGTAAGCAACGGCAGTAGATCAGTGTCACTGCAGCATCTTAGATTTAAATCAGTAAAGTAAAAGGAGATCAGTACTTCAACTTTAATCTCCCTTTAGAAGTAGAATAAAGACCCAGATTGAAAAAGGCCCCTGTTATGAGCTGTGTGTAGGGTGTTTCCAGCATTAAATGTGTGTGTGTTTCTGTGTTGAATAAATAAATGCTCTGTTCCGAGCTGTCAGATGTTTGTGTGGCAGCTGCACGAGGATCTGACAGCCTATGAATCAAAAGCAGCCCTGCACCAGCAGCCATTAATATGCAAACAGAGAAGACGGCTTAAGTTTAATTTATATAATATATTATTATTCTAGGATCTCGCCAGCAACATTTGGCCTATAAAGAAATTAACTTTGTCTCCTTGTTAAGTACACCAATGCATCAAGCTATAATCTCTGCAATAGATGAATCATATTTCATATTATACAAGATGAATGTATTCATATTTCACATTTTTCTAATTTTTCTTGTCTGACCATCTGTATGTATTAAGTCTCAGTAAGATTAATCTCTTGATCCTATTGGAGTAGGAGGCAGGTGTTTTTCCTAATACATCTATGAGTAAATAAGGCCTAGTATCAGGACATAATCCCCTGCATTCTTTTTTATATCTCACGCCAATGTCACAATTTCTATTGTGTGTGTGTGTGTGTGTATGTGAACGGTGGGGGTAGCATATGCCCAGACATTTCCTAAGAGCAGCATTGTGAATATCAGTGGTGTATGAAATTGCTTGGAATGTCTCCGGATCATAGTGCTAAATCATTTAAAAGCTCCTTCCCCTTGAAAGGGGATCCGTCTTGACAGGAAAGTGTGTATAGTATGTATGTAAGTATGTATGCATGTGTGAGAAATGGGGCAACTGGAGGTGTTTAAAGAAAGAAAGCAAGGGTCAATGCAATTGTGACCTCTGTCCTTTGCTGCATTACCAGGTCCTTTGTGATTAGCAAATCAGCTTCATATTCATAACGTAAAGTGATCGAGCAACAGCAAAAATCTGGTGTCAGTCAAATCTGTTCAAGTCTTGTCTCTTGTTAGGTGTCATGTGCGTATACTAATATTCTCATTTCAGTTCGCAGCTCTCACTTATATACACGTCTTGTCGGAGGCACTTTAGGCATACTGATTAGGATGGCCATTTGCGATATGAAAATGAATTCCTGAGCCCTCCAGTTCCTTTCATCTGGGACTGATCTCGGGTCAGGCCCCACAAGGCTCATGCACGCTGGGTAATCATCCTCCGTATTATCTCAATAATGATAAATTCGTAGCTTTATGAGTAGAGATGTATCAGCTGATGGAGCTTTGGATGTTATTTAGGAAGAGTTTTGGATCAGTTTTGCCCTCTAATCCTACGGATAATTAAGGAGGGGCTGTAACCACAGAACTGAATTGTAATTGTTAAGAGCAATTTATGATAGCCTATACAAGAAATTATATTAGTATTCTATCATTACTAATAAATACTTTTTATTTGATAAAAAATGCAGTATAACAGTAATATTATGAAATATTAAAATGTAAAATAACTGTCTTCTAATTGAATATATATTAAAATGTAATTTATTCCTGTGATGGTAAAGCTGAATTTTCAGCATCATTACTCCAGTCTTCAGTGTCACGTGGTCCTTCAGAAAACATTCTAATATTCTGAAATATTAATTAAATTACCCTGCAAAAATATACAATTCATGCCAAATTAGACATAATAGTTCTTTATTTAGAATAGCTTTAAAATGCATGTTATTATTATAGCATTTATAATAATAATAATGATGTTATTATAATAATTATATGATATAATATCTATTGTGTTATAATTGTTTTTTCTTATGCAAGGAAAGCTCCCATTGATTAAGCTGTTACAGTCTCTAAAAGAAGGTGAAGAAGATGGGGATAATCCACACGAAAACACAGGAAATAACTCAGGGTAGCCGTAAAACATGTAACACGAAACAATAACCGACAAACTACTGATCAGGAAGAAGACTTTAAATAAGGCAGCTGATGAGGGTGGAGGGAGTTAACGAATAATAACTAATGAGCAAATTAACTAAAGAGCTAAACCAAACAGGAACAAAACCATATAAGGGAAAACAGGAACAGGCAAACGTAACAGAAAAACACAATATTAGAGTTCATACTCCTAACAGTACTCCCCCTCCCCGGAAGGTGCGACCTCGCGCCGTAACAGTACCCTCGGGGAGGCTGGTGCAGGACCGGAACAAGGCTGAGACAAGGAGAGCCTCCAGGGCAGATCAGGGAGGTCCGGGAGCCATGGCGGAGCAGGCAGGTCAGGTTGCCATGGCAGAGCTGGTAGCTCAGGGGACCATGGCAGAGCTGTTAGCACAGGGGACCATGGTGGATCAGGGGACACAGGAGGCCATGGCGGATCCTCCGTGGCCTTAGCCAGCTCGGCCACGGGTATATGCCCCCCCCAATTTTCTTGGGGAAATCTAGGAATCCTGGGGGGCGCTCTGGAGGGCACTCTGGAGGAGAGGGCACTTGAGGGCGCTCTGGAGGAACAGGGCTGGCTAACGCGGGGGAATCAGGAGACGAAGGAGGGCTGGATGGGACCAGCAGAAGCGAAGGAGACGATGGAGAGCTGGACGTGACCAGCGGAGACAAAGGAGACTCAGGAGACATTGGAGAGCTGGACGGGACCAGCAGAGACGAAGGAGGGCTTTCTGGAATGGATTCTGGGGTGAGGATTGGGGCTGAAAACTCAGGGGGTAGTGCCATGTCCATGAGCGTGGAGAGGCACGCTGGAGCAGACTCTAGAGTTGGAGCAGCACGGATCAGCTCTAGGCATTAAGAAGCGGATGTCGCTCCAGTCCGCACCAGAATCCCTCCATTAAGGTGAGGTCATCAAATGTGGCAAGATGGCAATTGTCCAAAAACTCCAGCACATATTCCTCCAGGTCACGTCCGTCTTGTAAAATAAACATTGTAGCCCCTGAAGGGCTAGGAACCCTGCCCATCGGGCGCTTGCTAATGATAGCCTAATCTCAGCCTCTTACCCTTTCATTTCGGTGGCTACTTTGTGATCAGTTATAAAGGAGAGGTGAACGAAGACTGCGGACACCATCTACAACGATACCGTCTTTATATTTTACTTCCACATGCAAACAACGAAATAACTCGGTTAGCGTTAAAACGTAAAACTGAAACAATACGACAAACTACTTGAACAGGACGAAGACTCATAAGGCAGCTGACGAGGGGAAAACAGGTGGAGGGAGTGATTTACAATAACTAATGTATTAGGAGCAATGTAACTACATTTATCGTCTCCACGCATCCATAACCACCAAGAGGAACAAAACCATATAAGGCGACCCCCACAATCCCTGGGACTAGCATTGGACTTTTTTCCGTAACAGAAAAACACAATATTGGAGTTCATACTCCTAACATAAGCAGCTGTCATTGATTGCTTACTAATTGTTTATGAACACTTGTTTGAACAATTGATGTGTATCCTGAAGAAGGCTTTCAATCCAAAATGTGTAGATACATTTTGTTATTACTGTTTTAATGATTTAGCCCAGTCAATTATAGGCTTTTTATTGTTACTACAAGTGCCTGGGAGTAATTAATCTTTTCAGTTGATATTTACCTCTAAATATCCAAAGAGCACCGTTGATTATGTGAGAAGACCAGTGCAGCATTCTTGACTCCTGTTGTTTTGCATGTTGTTATGCTTGCTGGAACCTTACTAGTATCCGTTAAGGTTATCGAAGCCCATTAGGAACAGTCTGTGTTGAACACTGTCTTAGTTTATGTGCGTGCTCAAGTTTAGATCTGGCCTGTTAGGCTAATTGATGACTACTGGGTGCATTTCGGAAGCCGAGGGCACGGAAACTCCTCGGGAAAGTCCCTGTTGCATGTCTTTTGGGCCTCTCATTGAATGCTGAAAGACAGGCAGGGACACTTCAACCCTGCATGCAGTGACTGGGTTACACCCACCCTCCTTCCTTCCTCCCAGCATGCATATGGCCTCCTTATGAGCAACAAGGTTAACACTTGTGTCTTGGGAGTGGCAGTGCCTGCTGTCTGTCTGTCTTGATTCACGCATGAACCCTATTTTTGTGTCTTTGTTTCTCTCTCTCGCCTCTATCGTTTAGAAATCAGACTAAGTAAAGACCGTAATCATGTTTTCTTTTTGTTCCTTGTAATACGTTTTTAATTATGAGCCTTTGGGGCCTTCATTTTCATACAGCCTTCATGGTGAAGTGCTTGTTCGAACATATACACTCGCACACACTTTTGTACAGATCGTGACTCCCGGCTGGCATTCATTAAGGCTTGTAATTGATTGCACATGGCAGTGGAATATGTGATATGTGTATGTTCCCTCACACGAAAGGTGCAGAGGGGAATTGCCTGGTCGTAGCATTGTTAGCTGTCTCCTGGGGGGACATATTTCCTGTGCTTGCTTTGCACGCGTGGCATGCTGTTGTCCAAGTGACGGGCCAGTGGTGAAGTTAACACCACATGCCAGAAAATACAATCAAAGCTGACAATTACGGCTTGGAAAAAAAGGGCACAATCTCCATGTACATAAGAGAAAAAGAAAAAAGACTGTAACTTGCTATCTTTCCATAGTTTTTCATGCCTATAAAATGATTTTAAGTAAAACTAGAAAAGGTGAAAGACAAAAAACCCAGGCTTTTCAGAGAGAAAGTGAGGCCGACAGATCAGGTAACTTCTCATTCTGGACATGTGTATGCAATTACGCCGTGATGTACACAAACTCTTTGTTGTCTGTGAGATGACGGATGGCTGTAAGTAATCGCCACATCTGAAATTTGATCTCCAAAGTTCTTTTGAAGCCACGTCTGATCTGTATGTCCAGGGACTATCTAAAGATATCACCACTCTTACAGATGTTTTTGGTGAAATCAGATTAGATAGGAATGGTAGAAAACTATTATCTTTAATAATAAACCAAGACATTTCAAAAATAGCAAAAAATATTAGACATATTTTTTTGTTAAAAAAAGTTATTGTGTTTTTTACATTTACATTTGTCATTTAAATAATTAGTTCTAAATGTTTCTTATGGAGCCCTGCACATTACATTTGGAAAGATATAATCGTAATAGTAATATGCATATTTCTCTTACCTGCAAGTCATGTGCAGAGCTACATATTTTTCCAAGGATATTTCTGAAAATGTTATTTTTTTAATTAAATCCTATCCATGCCAACAGCATTTAGATAGTTCATTCTAGGTCAAGTATAGGCGATGTTATATCGGACAACTTTTATTAAAAAAAAAAAAAAAAAACCCAACCAAACATAAAACACCTATTTACAGTACGTGTCTCTGTATAGCAGTGTAATGATTAATCAACTGATTTGTCATGTAAATGACAATGATCCTGTGACCACTGACCACAACAAACCAGCGTTCACTGTCGGTTTCAAACTCCTGCCTGTCAAACTCCAAAGCATTATTTATAAACAGCTGTTGCCATGTGCAAATTGTGTTCATACATTTCAAAATCTCTGTTTTAAGTTGTCCATATGCATAATGGAAACAGTGTTTTGAAAAGTCTTGGCTTGTTTGTGACCTAAAACACTGTTTATGTGAATAGGAGGCCACATGCAGAGAAATGTCATATTTTTGTAGATGGGGCCTAAATCATACTGGAAATGTGGCATGACAAATGTGTGCACATAAACTTAAGAAGTGATATCAAACCCAAATTAATATGAAAATGAAACTCGTGGATGTCTGTGTGTGTGTGAGTGCTCCATACCGTAGGTGAGAATGAAAAGTTTTCCGAACTTGTAACCTCTCTTCCCCTGCCAGTAATCTCCTCAGAACCCTGTAATCCTGAGAGCATGCAGATGCCGCGACGGGAATATTGCTGTTCATATTCTTAATCTGCTCTCAAATGCCTTTCTGTTCCCCTGACGAAGCGCCCCTGCTCATCGTGTTCTGCGGGGAATTAAGTGTACTACGCAGGATTCACGTAGAGGTAGACATCCTGTCTCGCTCAAAAATCCAGCCGAGACGGAGGTCGAGATGGAGCTTTAAGGAACAGCCGTGCTCACATGAGGCCTCTGATGCCGTATTTCTCATAAACAAAGCGTATGAAAGTGTGGAGGTAGAGGGGAGAAAGTCAAGGAGGAAACTGAAAGCACTGGCTTGATGAGTGCCTGCACTGGAAATCTAAGGAGGAGTAAAGCTGGTTTAAATTGACCTGGTTAAGCTGTGTGCCCGTTTTAATGTGACAGAGAGAGACAAGCCTGCACACCTCAGTGAGAGGTTGGATATTATGCATTAAAGGCTTCTGTAGACAGGTAGACAGATAGAAAGACTCAAGCAGGCAACATGCAGGGTCTCATCAGTAGGTAACATATCACGACACAAGCCTGCTGTAGAGCTTTGAGTCTATTTGAGAACCTTTCCATTAATCACCCTTATGATTCTCATGACATATTAATATGCACGTTAACGTTAACAACATGTGTTATACTAATCTGTCTAGTTCATGCTCTTAGAATGTATTATTTGTGTTTTTGAATGCTTGTAAAATTATGACAAAATTTCATCTGTTAGAGCCCATTAACAGCAAGAATGATAACTATATAGATAACTATAACGTTAACTACAGTATATTAGCACCCACACCAACGGATGACAACATTGTTTATTATAAGCATGCATTGCATTTTTGGTGTCTGTAGGGGTGGGCGATATGACCAAAATCACTATATGAGTAATTTTATTTCACGGTAACGGTATATATCATGACATAGTTATTTTTGCTTTAAGAAATCCTTTCTTTTCTTTCTTCTTGTCTTGATTTTTAAAAACCAAAAATTTTGATACCATAGAAATTTCATAATTCATGTCAATACGTGTGTCAATAATACTAGCCTAAATTAAAAACAAACAAACAAACAAAACTCAAGTCATTGAAGAACGTAAACAATCAACGATTAAATAAGAAGAAACAAATTACAAGCAATAGGACAAAAAAACTACAGTAGAACAAATAAGTATGCTATATACATTATATAAAATAATAAAATGTCTTCACTGTATAAATTAAATATATGTTTCTTCTTCTTAAAGTTATAAAAGTGTTTTAGCTGTCACTTTAAGAGCTGTCCGGATCCAATATACTGTTACACACGCGCTTTCTCTCGCAACTGTTTACTTTCACTTAAGACCTAAATTACTGTGTTTACATGGATACTTACAAAGACGGACATTTTGACACATACAAGTGTGTGTATTTAACCATTCAAGGCCTATAAAGCGGCAAAAATGACGTTCAGTTTTCGTGACCACGTAGCACAGCAAAGTCACATGAGCGTGTACCCACGATAGAGGACAAGATAAAAAATCTCTACGGATTGACAAATGATAGCAATTATGTGTCACTGGTATACGCCCACCTAGATGTCTGTACTTGAAATCAGTGGTTCTCAAACTTTTCGGTCACGCCACATTTAAAACCTACTTAAAAAATCTTGCCCCCCCCTTCAAATTACAGTAGAACCCATTATAATCAGTGTGACGCTGTGTACACTGGATGCGGCGCCACACGACACGCCAAATCCCCGACAGTAAACTGATGCCTTGCTCTATTTATGACGTACTGACACAAAGTTAAAATGATTTGCAATGGTCGCTTTGTCGTGTCCAGCGTAGAGCTGTTGCGGCGCGAAGCGACAACTGTAGCGTCCGGTATAGACACAGTGAGTGAAGCCGAGAGCAAGATATTGCTCGTCAATTTTCTGCATTAGGCTTTTTAATGCCAGCACTGCCTGGGCCTGTGCGACTATCATATTGGTTTTCTCTCCCTTCACAAACCGATCCATCTCACCTTCTACGTACGTTTGGCTGTTTACTGTTTTATTTCTTTTCTTTTTCTGCTGATGGCCAGCGCCCCAAGCAATACTCGTGCGCCTCCCCTACACTTTGAGAACCACTGCTTTAAATGCTCAGGCTCAACAATATTATTCTTATGTGCCAATATTGTTAGAGCTGTGATGTGAACTCCCCTATTCTCATAGAATTAGAATGATTATTAAACTTATTTACACTGCTCAAAAAAAATTAAAGGAACACTTTTTAATCGGAGTATTGCATCAAGTCAGTTAAACTCCTGTGATATTGAACTGGTCAGTTAAGTAGCAGAGGGAGTTGTTAATCAGTTTCAGCTGCACAAGTGCACAAGATGGGCAACAATGAGACAACCCCCAAAACAGGAATTGTTTTACAGATGGAGGCCACTGAAATTTTTTTCCCTACTCATCTTTTCTGAATCTTTTTCACTAGTTTTGCATTTGGCTAGGGTCAGTGTCACTACTGGTAGCATGAGGCTATACCTGGACCCTACAGAGGTTGCACAGGCAGTCCAAATTCTCCAGGATGGTACATCAACGTGTGCCATTGCCAGAAAGTTTGCGGTGTCTCCCTACACAGTCTCAAGAGCATGGAGGAGATTCCAGGAGACAGGCAGTTACTCTAGGAGAGCTGGACAGGGACGTAGAAGGCCCTTAACCCATCAGCAGGACCGGTATCTGCTCCTTTGTGCAAGGAGGAACAGGATGAGCACTGGCAGAGCCCTACTAAATGACCTCCATCAGGCAACTGGTGTGAATGTCTCTGACCAAACAATCAGAAACAGACTTCATTAGGGTGGCCTGAGGGCCCGACGTTCTCTAGTGGGCCCTGTGCTCGCTTCCCGGCACCGTGGAGCTCGATTGGCATTTGCCATTGAACACCAGATTTGGCCGGTCCGCCACTGGCACCCTGTGCTTTTAACAGATGAGAGCAGGTTCACCCTGAGCACATGTGACAGACGTGAAAGGGTCTGGAGAAGCCGTGGAGAACGTTATGCTGCCTGTAACATCGTTCAGCATGACCGGTTTGGTGGTGGGTCAGTGATGGTCTGGGGAGGCATATCCATGGACGGACACACAGACCTCTACAGGCTAGACAATTGCACCCTGACTGCCATTTAGGTATTCGGATGAAATCCTTGGACCCACTGTCAGACCCTATGCTGGTGCAGTGGGTCCTGGGTTCCTCCTGGTGCACAACAATGCCCGGCCTCATGTGGCGAGAGTATGCAGGCAGTTCCTGGATGATGAAAGAATTGATACCATTGAATGGCCCCCACGTTCGCCTGACCTAAATTCAATAGAACACCTCTGGGAAATTATGTTTCGGCCCATCCGACACTGCCAGGTTGCACCTCAGACTGTTCAGGAGCTCAGTGATGCCCTGGTCTAGATCTGGGAGGAAATGAGGCATGCATACAAGCACATGGGGGCTATACAAACTACTGAGTACCATTTTGAGTTGCTGCAATGAAATTGTGGTGTTTTGTTCCTGAATCAATAAGTATTTTTGAATTAATCAGCTGAATCATTGAGCAGCTTAACTCATAGAGAGTCATATGTTTTGTTTCTGAAATAATCACTGTGTTTGAATGAATAAGTTGAATGAATGATTAAATGACTAATTAATTTTCACCTAAATCATCTAATGGCATAACAATTGTAACATGCAGAAAGAGTCTCTTTAGCCTCTTTAGCCTTACATGTTGCAGGCAGCTTGTTACAGATCATCCACCCTCTAGTTTAGATAAACAGTACACTTAAGTTCTAAACATCTAACCACCTATGATTTATTTTTTTATTTGTTTTCTTTATTTTCTCTTAATCCACTTTTTATGGATTGAGCATGCTCTTGTATAAATGCTGCCAGTCAGTGAGTGCTGTGTGTATGTGTGTCAGCAGGTGAGGCCTGTGTGCCAGCGGAGTGTAAAAATGTGCCAGTTGGATTGACACCCGAATGACAGGTACCAGTGAAACTCACTCTCCCTTCAGACACTTGAGATTATTCTCAAGGAGCTGAAGCTATAAACAAAACATCATCAGTGGCTGCACTCATGGATTGCCATCCTCTTTTTTTTTCTTTTGTGTTGCCATTTCTGCCCCACCCCCGTTATTCAATAAAACATGGAAAAAGACTAAAATGTTCGTGAAGAAACACTCCCTCAATTATAAATGTATTGAGAGAAGCCTGTTCAACTCACTGAGCGGAACTAGGGGGCGATGGTGTGTGATGGAAATTCATTCTTTTGAGACGACATGCTGTACATTTGCATGTGACGCTTTTGTGTGAAAGTGTGTGTGTGCTTGCGTTAATTCTTCTATTCCAAAAAAAAAGCATACCGTGTCACAATCCTCAGCCCTGCAGAGCTAGTTCAGTGAACAGTAAATGGAAAACGGTTGGTTTGGTTTGTGTGTGTGTTTTGTTTATATTGGACGTGTTTTATTTTTTCCTCCCTGCTTTGAGCCACACTTCTCAAGTGCATCCACTTAATTTTCTCTGTCCCTATTTCGACGCCTCCCATGGAAAATGCTGATTAGTCTTTTACTTTCTATCCCCTTCTTCAGGTCACCTTGTAAGGAGGGTCGTCTGGCGGGTGGGTGCGTGTTGGGGGGAGGCAGCCAAGTGCCACACACACTCCTTAAGACTTATGAGTGCATCATAACCTTGACCAAGACAATCTGTTCAACGACACTTAGCGAAGATTCCTCATGATGTGCCTCAGAGCCGCTGGGACTTGGCTCTTCTGTTCTTTCTGTGCGCTATCAGCTCGGCACCAGATCGCGCTCATACCACTCAACGGCCTTTACTCCATTTGCAAGATAAATCTGGGCTGCTGTGTCAAATCAATCAAACCTGTCATTTCATCCACACAGACCACGGTACTAAATTAAAGCCTTTTTGCCCATATGCATTCCAAATAGTCATCAATTCTCCACCGTACATTCATTGTTTGCTTTGACAGCTGCAGGCAGGTAACGAATGATCAGGTAGTTTAATTTTGAGACACCGTGGGTCAGCTCGGGTGCTAGGCGGCAGTTGTTTGATAATACCGGGTGTCCTTTTTCTGTACTGCGATTGTACGCTTCATGCCGTGTGCACTCCATCTTCCCCTACTTAGCGAGAGGGAATGGTATTATATCACGTTTTCTATTTTTTGCATGGTTGTCATACATGTGTTGACATTGTCCGTTAGCAAGTGTCTGAAATGTGTATCAGGGTAAATATTTGTGTGTCGCCAGGGATGTGGGTAAGAACAAACAAGTGTTCCTGTAGGCCTTTGGTGAGGGACCCTACAGGCTTACAGCATGTCTACAGTGTGAATAAAGCATGAAAACGTTCTGTTCTGAGGCCATGGCTCTGATCCCTGTCCTCCTTCTTGTTAGTTGATAATAAACATGGCTTGTCCACTAACGGATGACATGGAAAGGAAGATTTAGTAAGCGGTTGCGGGTTTAATTTTTTTATTACTTCTATGTGTTATTTCTTTTTGACATTGGATTAGGGATGTTAGTTTTTAAATAACATGCATTTGCAGCCGATTGGGGTCACCGTGGGCAGACGTCATTTTGGGACGTTGGGGAAAATTCCACAAACGTCGGCGATTGGCAACCGAAAATATTTTTTTCCTTCTATCAAATGTATTGTAAACAGCAGATAGCACAACATATTTTGTAAACGTATCCTGACACTAGAAGATAATCCTCACCCATGTGACTCATTTACAAGTGCTGTCGGTTTAGCTAATGCAAAACAAGGATCACTTTACTTTCACAGCCACATTTTTGCTTCTCTCGCTCTTTCTTTCTGACTCACCTTGCCAAATGTGCTATTGTGTTCTACAGAGATGAGAAATGAGGGGCTTTCTGTGCTGCTGATACTTGTTATTTGATATCACAGCCTTGCAACAATTCATCCTAATGTGCTGTTTAAAGGATTTGTTGGCTCATAATGCATTGATATTAGTTTAAAATATTGCTACTTTGCAAAGCAGCGCAGATGGGCCAGGCTGATGCAGCAGGCGTGAGGGAATGGGCTGAAATGCTCAGATATGAGATGTATTAAATGCACGAGTGATTCTGATGCGTTTTACTGTAATTGATTCTTTTCAAAGGTGTCTTCTCACTTTTCACCACCTCGCTCGCTCTGTAGAGCTCTCTCTCTCCCCCCCCCTCTCTATATCACTCGCACCTTCTCTCGTGTGCATTTTTGCGAGGCACTGGAGTGTAACATTGTTTAATATTATACATTTGCCTATTTCTTTAGGTTTCGACTCCTAGCTAGTTAAAATGAAAATTCTGTAATCATTTACTCACTGTCATTTCAAACCTGTGTAACCTACTTTAGTCTGTAAAACACAAAAGAATATATTCTGAAAATATAGCTGTGTATTTTTGTCCATATACAATGAAAGTCAGTCATGTCTAGTGTTGGTTTACACTATTTTTACGTTCATTCTGGGAACAAAAACAGACAGAACATTCTTCAAAATAACTTTTTCTGTGTTTTGCTAAAGAAAAAAAAATCATAGAGGTTTGCGATGACATTGGGATGAGTAAATAATTACAGAATTTTAATAACTGCTGTTAGTTTGTCTCATGTTTATGCAGCATTTTTACAACATACAGAGCAGATTTATTGTATATTATGTGAAATTGTCCTGGCACACTTTTAACAAAATAATCATTAATGTAGGCCTGTGTGTATTTACAGTAAGTCCTGCATCAGTCAGTGCTCCCTAAACTTTCCATCCTTTTACCCAAGTACAATAATATTTCATTTTTTGTCTACAGTGTGAAGGTTTTCGCTCACCAGCTCATTGTTGTTGTTAATCTTTCCAAGTTTTTTTTTTTGGTGTGAACGCCAGGGCAGATGTGGGTGTTGTCAGTATAGTGTAACAATGTGAAATGTAAAAAAATCCAGAGCCATTACCTACATGCGCTGTATTCATAAACAAGGCACAAGTTATTTTAGAAATGAGGTAATTAAGCAGTTCCAAAATGAACCCAGCCCCCGCTCTGAGCGCTGTCATTTGCATGCCTTTGAATATGCTGTGTGTCTCTAAGGGGGTTTCTTGCTGATGAGATTCTCAACGCCATGCCGTCTTTGTTTTAAACACCGCAAATAAACAAACAAAAGCATCCTGGATGCCAGGCAGCTCTTTCTCTCTCTTTCTCTTTGTAAATGACCTACAGCCGCGATCCTGCCTGAAAAGGATGTTTCCCTGTTCAGAAAAAAAAAACCTTGCTCACGGTGATTAGAAAAGAAGAGACGGAGGAAAAACGAGAGAAGTTGAGTCACAGATCTTTTCTTTTGGTCTTTATAATGACCATACATCAGCGAGGCAGTGCCCCTATTCATCCAGCTGATTGGGGACATGACAAATGAATGAGGGAATAAACAGGGTGTCAGTGGAGAGAGGGAGAGATGGATGACTTTTGGTCTGAAGAGAATGGAGAGGTACAGTTAGCTCTGGCTCTGGGCCGAGGCCTGTTGTCTCCTTTCCTCTCACCTCACCCCTCGGGCCTAACTCAACCTGACACACCCTGCCCCAGCTCCTGACCCTGCCTCCACTTCCATTTATTAGAAAATCAACACCCTTAAAGGGAAACGCACATATACCTTCATCACTATGCATCACGGTACCCTCAACCGCCGCCTCGTTTAGCAAAAGGGAGAGCAAAATAATAAAATAATCATTTACAAGGTATTTCAAAGATGGGTTTAATGACTTTTTTGGACCTGTGCTGGATGTAATACTCAGAGTTCAGATGAATGAGTGCAAGAGAATGTGTAGCACTTGTTGTGAAGATGTAATTATGAATTAGACACGGTGAAAACAGCTGCCGTATTTGAAAAGAGTCGATTAAAGGCCGATTGCGCACAATGCTCCGTTAAATTCAACCCGGCTCCTTTCAGTACTAGAGCCGGCTGGGCTAATGGGTTCATTCAAGTGTTTCACCACGAGTGAAAGAACCAGTGAGTGAGAAGGAGAGAGAGAGAGACAAGGAAGCGGAGAGATTGCGAGATCATTGTGAATTAAAAACTATTAAAAAGGCTTCAAAGGAGATAGCATTTAAGATAGCACTATTTTTTTCTTTCTCTGAAAACTGGGTGCAGGCTGTATGCAGGACTGAATGGTGTTATGGAGATAAATAGTTTATTTTTCTTTGTAATTTTACAAAGATTAATGTGGTTCTCCTCATCACCTTTCATTTATCCTTCTATCCACCCACCCACCATTCGAGCAGACTTTGACTTTCATTAGAAAATATAGAAATAAATAAATAACAGCCTGAATTGATTTTTCAATTACTGGAGTTGAGCCGCACACTGGCTAAACAAAGATATTCTGGCAGGAACCAACCAGACAAGCGGAGATTATACATCACTTCAATATGTGATTTAATAACTCACATTTTCTTTTATTGTTTTTCTATTTTCATTCTACTCCTTTCTGGAGCTTAGGCGCTCGCTAGCTGTTTAATAGGCAGAGAAAGATGCGCTTCTTTCCACAGTCAGTGTTAACAAAGACGTCCAGAATGAGGTCGGTGTGCTAGCTGCAATACAGAGAATCCTCAATCAGGAGATTTGAAATTGGATACATAGTTCACTTCATGGAAAGCAGCAGAAAATATTAAATCATTTTCTTTATTGGATTAAATTAATTATGGAGAGACTGCATATTAGATATAGGCTAAAAGGGCTTTTAATGTGCTCAATAAGAGCCTTCAGCCTTTCTTGGAATAGGCATAAATCTATCTCTACTGCTTATTACAGTCTGTTCCTTTCCACTGCCTGCCTTTATTTAAAGTATTAGTCATTTTTTCAACAGAGTATATGCCCTTCAAATTCTTAATCTAACTTCCACTGTTCTCCAAACACAGACAAATATAAGCAGGCATACGTGCGCGCACACTGTTTTTCTTTATTTACGTGTTGGGCTTTAAACTGGAGGTGCATTATGGGTGGTCACACTTGTCACTGACCATTCTTCATGTTAAATTGATAATTCTTAACATCCTGAGCAAAGCCGGCACTGTTTTGTTTGTAGTGACCATATCATCTTTTGATGTAGGACTTTATGAAGCTCGAAGTGAAAATCTCATACTTAGGGATTTGTCAATGATGCCATCACAATTCAGTTCCTGAGAGATGATTGATGAGCATAACAATCTGTGCAGGTATTTCAAATGCCAGTCACACTTAAACAACAAGAAGAGAAAGGGACAGAAGAATTTTTAGCTGAAACAAAATCCAACCAGAGGGATTGACTCCTTTTAAAGTGAATCTCGCTTTCACTAAAATCATTAGAGGGATAGATGACACCTTGTGTAGATGTGCATAATAAAGGAAAAGAAGGGAAAAAAGCCGTTTTTAGTTTCAGTTTCATCCTGTCTGTGATGTTAAACTCTCAGTAGGCACATTCTAGAGATGCTATGAAAAGAACCAATGTTCGGGTTTGGCCCTTGGCAGCAGCTAGTTGTAGTATCACACCCAAAGCTCGCAGAGAGCCGACACAAAAAATATTTGAAAGGAGGAAGATATACTGACTAATTGATTCTCATTCTTCATTACACTTTAGTCAGAGTTACAGACGCACACACAAGCATTATGAAAGTCAGATTAAGGCACTGAGGCAGGGCAGAATAAGGGCATTGATATAAATCTGTCATTTGGATATTCCCCATGGTGCTTTGCTTCTTAGTGCAACTAAATAACCTCTAAGCCCTCTGGGGTTAAGACCTAAACATGTTAAGTTTTTGAGGCAATCAAGGCTTATTTTCTGAATTTTTTCTTCTGTAGAAGCAAATTCGAGAGGACATCTGTTCCGTTATGAATTTCACATAAATCTTAAGCTTTCCGATGCTTCAAATGAGGCTTCATTCAAGCCAAATGAATGAAACATGATGGTAAACCCCTCACGCGCTGGAGGTTGTCATGCAATATTGAGTTGCGTATAATCACTGTGTAATCTGTCTGTGTGCCGGGGGAGGGTGGAGCCAAATCCCCTTATACAACAATATCACGCCAAGATCACAAACTCTCTCTACTCTCTTTGGTAATGAAAAGCTGCGAGATTCTTCTGCGAATGTCAAGCCATTGCTCTTTGGCACACGAAGACACAGAATTGAAAGTGTGATGTTTGCTCCCATTTCGAAGAGCAGCACAGTTCTTTCATTTAGATGTTGTGATCTTAATGTCTGTTAGTGGTTTTGTTTGAAGCAGCTTTGTACATTTGTCTCTTGCCTTTCTGACATAAACCTCACTGATGTGACTGGAGAAATATGTGTGTGTCACCATGTTTTAGAGTTTCGAGTGTTGGACAGCCTGCAAATTAATACCGTCAGGCATGTATTGTATATGTTACTGGTGGTTTTGCTCAATGAAAAAAATCCTGTTAAATTTATGGTAAAAAAGTTTGACAGAAAAGAAAATATGTTGACAATGTTTACGGGAGGGCATATTGGTGCCACTGCCTTCTTTTACCAACCTACTAGAACTAACAAACTTTTGCTTTTTACCTTAAAATCTACTCATAACCACAATAATAATATAGGTGGCACAATAGAAAACCATATCATGAATAAGAGTTCATCGTAAGTCACCTGTCCATAAAACAAGGCCACTCGTGCACACACCATGAGGTTAACACATGACACTAAAATAGTGCAATAAAAAAATACAAATAAATAATATAAAATGCAACACAAACCACCTTAATATACTTACAGCAAAAATAAAATGCAGAACTATTTATATAAAATATAACAATTTGTGATGTGATTTTTTTTTACAGAATTATGTTCTGTTTGTTGCAAGGGCATTTCAGTAAGGTAACAACACCTCTTGAAATATCCCATCAGCTCAGATTAAGTACAGTCTTGTTTTCTGACTCAGATGTCCAACATCAATTTCAAAAAGCTTTTCTGTACTGGAATTGATGCCTTTCATGTGTTGGTGGAATGTGTATCAAATATGGAGACTATGAATAAGATAATGTAGAGTCATGAGGTTGATTGTTTTGATTGAGTTGTTCGGACACAAAAGATTTATTCTAAAAGTCTGTTTTAGCTTTAAATACACTGTAAAATAAAATCTGTAAAATAGGACACAATGTACTATATTGATATGAAGAACTTTTCAGTGTTTATTTTTTACAGATGTTTTACCTGTGTTTTGAACTTTGCATTGTATTTTAGGGTTAACAGAAATGTCCATAAAATTATTGGATAATGTCCCTGGCAGACAATTACCACATTTTCAATTTATTCCCGCAATGCATATAGAGTTTAATTAAAAAGTTGACACTTGTGACTGTACAGTTCGGTTCTATTTACGTATCATGAACTAACAATGGATTTTATTTTATTTTATATTATTTTTTTTTACTTCACTTTACTTTACTTTACTTTGACATTATCCAGTAATTTTATGGACGTTTCCATTAACCCTGAAACACAACACAATGAAGTGTCAAATTTAAAATACAGATAAAACACCTTTAAAAAAATCAGTAGGGGAGTCAATAGTACATTGTGCCTTATATGGATTTATACACTACTGTTTTTGTTGTTTATATGTAGCAATTAACATTAACGTAATAATAATTCATAATTTAAATTTAGCCATCTTCAAGAATCGGCTAAAAACACATTTCTTCTATCTTTATTTGACCCTCTAACTCTATATTCTAATTCTATTCTTTAAATAAAACATGTTCCTTTTAGAATTGCACTCTATTCATTTACTAGCTGCTTGTTTTCTTAAAAAAAAAACTAACTAACACTAGCTTATCTAATCTTTTTGTATTCTATCTATTTGTTTTCTTTTTATTTGTTATACAATTAACAAAAGCAAAAAAAGGCCTCTAACACCAGCTTGCTCTATTCTTTTTCTATCTGTTTTCTTTTTATTTATTATATAATAAAAAATAACCTTGCTATGTGTACTGCGTTAAGCTAACTGAGACTTGTTATAGCACTTGTATATAATTGCTCTTTTGTTGATTTTGATTGCTTCCATTGTCCTCATTTGTAATTCGCTTTGGATAAAAGTGTCTGCTAAATGACTAAATGTAAATGTGATTTTGATTTTAAAGTATTCTTCATTGTTTGTTTATTCGTTTTTAGTTTGGTTAATTAGTTGTTAGATGTAAATCATAGCCATTACATCTGTTTTTCCACAGCTCTACCTGTATTTGAATAGGATTTGCATACTCTTGTGTGTTGGACTGTTTGCCTCTGGCATATGGATGTGATAACACCAATAAATGAATTAGCACCGTTTGATAACTTTTGGTATAGATTTCTGCTCCTGTCCTGGTTCAGAGAATGATGAGCCATCTAGAAAAGTTCACAACAGCGTCGGAGGCTCTGTGATGTCTTGAGAGAGATCTCCACTCTCCTCTTTTTGTTTTTGTTTTTATGCAAAGCACTGAGATGGGAGGAGTGACACACAAACACATCCAAAATGGGGAAAGACCTCAGTATTGTACTGCCTCACCCATGGCCTAATTAAAATTCACACAGAGACCGTCTCGCTTTTGTTCCCTTAGTACAGCAGTATTGTTCCTCGGGAGTGAGCGGCTCCAGCAGCGCTATACTAACCCTGCTAGCGTTGCACAGCTGCCCTCTTCTCTGGAGATTTAGCCTACTTTAGCCTCAGACTGACAGAAATAGGTTGTCTCTTTCAAAAAGGGAACTATCATCATTACTCTATTGAATGAAATAGCCTGTTGTTATACAAACACACCCACTGCCTTGAATCAGTCCTTGTCTCCTGCCAAAAAAGTCTCATATCCGCAGAAATCCCTGGAATTGGACTATACGGGTTAATTACTTGCCGTTTCCTCAAAGAAAGCTGTTAATATTCAATATGAGAGCATAGGAGATTTCTCTCGCTCTTTCTCTTTTCTCTTTCTCTTTTTGTTTCTTGTCAGATAATCCTGATTCTCCAAGGCATTATTGAATTCTCTTGTTGTCTTTTTTGATTTTGTGTATGTGTGTGTTAGAGGGAGAGAACGGAGTGGAGGCGGGTTAAGAATGAATCTGACGTCTGAAGTGGTCTTGCCTTCACCGCTTGATTCTCCTTCACCTCTGCAGATCCACGTCAAAACAAACCGACCTTTTAAAGCCTCCGCTGGCTTTGAAGTGATTGAATCGCTTTCTCTCTCCCTCTCTTTCCCTTTGCCTTTCTCTCACTCTAAGAAATTAACAACCATGCATTGCCTGCAGGCCTCTTTGATGTCTGCTGATTTTTCTCTGTTATCTTGGTTATATTGGACAGTGTGTACTCCTGCTCTCAGATTTGCTCGCATTATCTTTTAGTGGGAAGCCCAATTCACTTCAGAGAGAGAGAAAAAAATATTGATTTATTTCAAGGTTTTTTTATAGAGGGCTGTTGTTTTCTGATTTTTGTTTTAAAATAATTTTTTTAATTATTCTTTTCATGTTTCTTTTATTTTTTTTTGTTTATTTTGCCTTATTTTATTTATTTTGGTTTCATTAAGTTGAGTTTTTTTAATATATTTTAATAGTTATAAAATAACACAAATTATTATTGTTGTTTTCTTTAGTTTCTTTAGTTATTTCTATTGCATATTTCACCACGCAACTAGCTCGCACGATGTGACTTTGTAAATCATGCAACTTGAATTGCAAATTAACTCACACTTTAACTCACAATTATCTGATTATGGTTTGCTCAAATGTGGAAATTGACTTTTTAGCCCATAGATTTTGGACAATAGAAAGACTAATTATAAGAATAAAAAATAATACGTTAATTAACTTGTTGGGGAAAAACTGGGAAGAACTGGGATTGACAGTGTTTGTATTATCCTTCATGTATTATTATATAATTTCACCCGTTATGAGGAAAAACACGTTCTTAGTGCTGTCATATTTATTCAATATGTAATGATAAAATTGAGATGCAGTAAAAATGCACAGGCCTGTCTGTCCCAATTACTGGGGGGTGATGTTCCCTGTCACTGCGGTCCCTGTAAGGGGAGCTATTTCTAAACAAATGGAGAAGTCTGAGACAGAAGGATGGATAGAAACACAGATCCTTATTGAAACTAATCAGGAATATTAACCACACAATAATGCCAAGCTCTTCCCCTTGATGTAATCTGCCCTGATTGTGGGTTTGTGTGACTTTGATTAAAAGAGAAGGGGGGCATCAGATCACTAAGCCCAGGAGAGCGTCCCTCAATTTCTCCCAGTGGCCTCCCTTGACCCTATCCACACACACGGAGCATCAGTCTGGTGTCTCCAGACGGAAAGTTTCAAATCCTTCGCAGGACTCCTAATCCTTGTGCGAGTGTCTTTTCCTTTTCTTCATCCTCTTCTTTTACTTTGCCACTTTTACTTTCTTCTCAGCAGATTGCGGAGATGACTGCTATTTTAGGGTCAGCGTATAAAAGAGCAGCTGAGATGCCTTGTGGCGAAGGACAGAGAGTTCCTCAGGAATGCCTGAGGCCTTCATTCAAGATCCACCAAAGTTCGTCAGTTTAATGTATAACATACTGTATGACCTTATGTTGAAGATGGTCACCAGTTTGTCATCATTTAATCCGCCTCATGTCATTTCAAACCTGCATGACTGACTTTGGTGAATTGGTGAAATGGTGAATTTTTCAAGAATACTGTGGCCACTATTGTGACTCTTCTAAAGCCATACAATAGCTTCATCTAAAGATTTAAGTATTTATATATTTAAGTGCCTTTAAATATATTCAAAGTCCACTTTTAGACTTCAATTTTAAGCCACTTATTTTCAGACGACTTGGATTCAGTATACACAGTAGCACGTGATGTGGGCCACTTTTATTATGCTTTTAGAAATTTGTGTTTTGTTTGTCCTTATTCAAAAGATTGGCCATGATGTTCTTCAAAAATGTACCTTTGTTGTTTCAATGAAGGAAGAAAGTTACATGGTTGAGTAAATTATGACAGAGCTTTCATTTCGGGGTGAAATATTATTTTAATTCGCTGTCATTCAGTGTCTCCACCTCTGTGTGCATGGGAAACCTGAGCACTGAGACACATGAAGAGATGTGTTCCTGTCTTGCTGAGAAAAACTCCCTTTTTCCCAGGAATCATTTTGTCTACTTCACTCTCTTGTCTTTCAGTAACCGTTCACCAAGAGAAGTGTCGCGTTTAGCAGAGCTTTGTCCTTGTTTGCCTGGAGGAGGGAGTTCAGTGCTATCACAGGACACCTTTCACATGCTCACTGACTGCAGTCAGTCAAATCAGTGTGTGTATGTGTGTGCAGTTGCATGTATGTGTGTGTACATTTACATAGTTTTTTAAACCAATCCTTTCAGGAGATACGGAAAAAGTTATTGAGAATGAAGAGGGTGAGAGTTAAACTTTTAGCACTGTACTTTTTTATGTGGCATCCAAAATATCAAACTGTGATGTTCTGTTGATTATATATTTTCATGTTGTTTACATTTACGTTAATGTATGCTTACAGTTAATCTTTAATTCTCTAATAATTTAACACTATTAGATGTATTTTTTTCATTAGGCTAAATTCACTTGTCATATTAAAAAAAAAAAACCCTGATTTTAGTGTTTTATTTTTATTGGTCATAACATGCAAATAATTATCAATATAAATAAGTTAAGTGCACACACACACACATACACACACACACATACACACACACACACACACACACACATGTATTTGTGTACATATTACTTCATGACTTAATGTATTTGTTTAATTCTTCTTCTTATTATATTATGAATTATTATTATTACTATTAATTCAACTCAAAATATGGTCCAAACTAGTTAAATTTTGTTCTAAAAACAATCTGAACAAAATCTGAAATGTTGTGCATTCCCATAATGCACGGCAGCATGATTCAATTTATGCAATTACAGGGTTATTGTTTTGCGTTACTAATTTAATATACAGTATATATATATATATATGGCTATCAAAACAATACATTCTTTTATGTTTTATGTTGCTTAACAAGAAATCGGTTGTTATGAATTTATTGGCTGAGTGAGGCATTTTGCATTTACTGAACAAACTAATTTAAATAGACAAAGCACTGTTACTTAGTAGTTAGTATTATTAAAACACTAGTTGAGAGAATAAAAAGCGGAATGCATCAAGTAGCCTTGAATGTTTTATCTTTTCCTCAGCAGTTTATTTTGTACAGTGCATCAGTCAGATTTTATGTCTCAGTCTTACATCTGTAGTTAGAGTGAAGAATTGCTGTGCTAAATGTCAAAGTAAATATGTTTGACCACTTCATGACTGTGAGTCCAGCAAATTTTTTTAAATAAAATCAATTCATCCCTTGAGCCTCGTAAAGGCTGCAGTATGAGGTAGCTTCTTGAATTTCTTGTTGTGAATATCTGAACAGCTGTTTAAAAGGATTTGTCTTGATCGGACGTCTTTGCACTTTGTTCAGGCATTAAGATTTCTAATCCCTGTTTTAATTATTTCTAATTGCAGCCAAAATGGTCAATGGTCACGATAGACTAGATCAAGGTCAAGACCAGCTTAAGATTCTCCGTTGTTTTGGCCTCTTTTAAGATTTGATAAATTTCATTTTGGCAATAGAGCATGTGTTTTAAGCTAATGCCAATCATTAAGATATTTCAGACACTGCACTTTTTTTTCAAGAAACTTGGTTAATTTGATATTATAAGAATTGATGTCCCATAAACTGCTGTTATTACACCCTAATATGATGTTTATCCAATACGTTGGATAGACATTAGAAAGGAAAATATAACCTCACATGCAGAGTTTGTAGGTTAGTTAGTCCAGATTTATGTGTTTGCTGAGCAAATAAAATAAGGAGTGAAGTAATGTCATTTAAGACTAAAGGAAAATGGCAAGGGTTTGGCTCTGAGTTCTATGTGCAGAATAAGGAATGAGTCAGGACAGACTTCTCTAAATGAGAAATGCAAGCAATTGTTTTCATAAATTAAATTATGAAGAGGGTTTCTAGAGGATCTGATGGTGTGCTGACTAAAAAAATTACACAAATGTCTCATTAAGAATGTGTTTGAAGAAATTCAAGTGGGCTCAAGTAGTCCATCTTGGCTGCAAGTACGTACACACACACATTTGATAGATTTATGCAGATGTATACATATATGCAGATTATATTCACTCATGCCTCAAGTATTCTCCATCTGTACCAGCAGCCCTTATTCAAATAACCTCTTAATTGTTCGTAAACATTTAATAAGAACTATTGTCCCTCATTTGCCATTCTTTCCTCCCCATTTTAAGTCCCTTTCTCCTCTTCCAGCACACCCGCCTCTCTTTAGTTTTTGTTGGAAATTGTCGCTGTAAACATGTTGACAAATGGTCCTTTGAAAGCCCAGTTACAAATGACATTTATTCTGCAACAAAGCGGTTATTTGAGTGGCCTCCCTGGGCTTGCTTTACACCCACTCTAGTGATCAGCTGTCTCATGGCCAAGCACCTCAGGCTCTCGGCCCACCCATGAAGGCGGTTTCATGAAGGATCTTATTTAGAAATTCAGCTGAGGTGAGCTTTTCAAGAAGCACTGCTCCCACATCCCTTTTTCTGCTAATGATGCTGTGCTGGCATTGGTTACTGTTCCTCCATAACATGTAAATACAATTTGTCTTGGCATTCTGTAGTACTAAAAAAATAAATAAGCAAACTTGAAACAGCCTGGTGGCCATTGGGTTTTGAGTTACTGTGCCATTTATTTTCAGTAAAAAAAAAAGACTTGGAAAAAAGATGCAATTGTCATTATTGTGTGTCCTTCAGTGTCAAGCTTCCTATTCATGACCTGTCTTTCTGTGGCCCTTGTTGAAAGATTTGATTATCAAACACATTTTAGCAAAAGAAAATCATCTCTAACCTGGGACATTTCTGCAAAAATACACATTTTAGCCCTTAAAAATATGTGTTTGTACTTGTTTGCATGAATGTGTGTTTGTTAATTAGCTCTTGAAAATTAGTCAATGAATTAATATATTTGTTTAATAATTTATTATGTTATTATATTATAGTGGTCGGTCAGTAGTATAAGATTTTTGGTAAATGATTAAAGGGGTAATAATAATATGAGTTTAAAACACTGATTGTTTATATATAATCTTATATAACTACTATTACGATTGAAGATGGTTCTATTGCTATTAGTTGTTAGTAGCACTTATACATTCAAATTATTGTTTGTGTTAAATATATTAGTATATTTATATAGTTCAATTTAATTACCTATCGCACATAATTACATAATATAAAAAAAATTGATATATTGTAATATAAATTATTAATAGTATTTTAATAGAAAGGGCTATATATATAATTATAGACATATTATGGAAATTGTATATTAATATACTATTTTATTATTACCACAGCAGTGAGGACACCACAAGCCTTTACAATAATTGTCTGCGTTATCTTAATTGTTGTTGGCTTGGGTAGAGTTTATGGAGGGTATGACTTTTTTATCTATAGGAAAGGACTATGGACATACGGCATTAACGCATTGTATGTGACTGTATCGAGTGTGGTGATCACCAGTGGACACGGTCGTTTGATGGAATCAGGGTGTAATCAAAGACAGGATGTGTGTGTGTGCTGGTGTGTGTGTGTGTGTGGTGTGTGTGTGTGTTGTGTGTGTGGGGTGTGTGTGTGTCTCTTGTGTGTGTCGGTTGTGTGTGTGGAAACTGGAGATTCAGTCGGTAAGTGTGAGTGTGTCTTAGAAGCCGAAAGAGCTTCCAGTTGATCATGTTTGTGTAGTAGAGTGGATTACTTTCACGAAGTGGATGTTGTGTGTGCTTGAGAGATTTGGTTGTGACTGGCGTTGAAGGCCTCTCTTTGTGGAACATTGCCGTTGTGGAGTTTGGTTGTAGGGATGGAATAGTCCAGGACAGAACGACTTTCATTCACACCCAGAGTGGGGGGCTACACCTGCAATAATATGAACATTCGATCTCTGGAGTGTCTATGGCCTCTCACTTTTGATTTTCTTTCCCTCTCTTTCTCTCTCTCTCGCGCTCTCTCTCCAATTACCCACTTTGTTCAGGATACAGGTCAGATGTTCATGCATGACCTGACGTGTGGAAAGTTAGGGATTCAGAAAGAAGTGCAGTGTGTATGTTCAGCAGGAAAAAAAAAAACAAGAAAAAAAAAAATAAAAAAAAAACACATGTTTGGACGTTTAGTACACTTAGAGTCAAGGGTACTTTTAAAAGTTTAATTGAAAAACAATTCTATTCACTGAGAAGTTCGTTTTGTGTAGATAGAGGCAGTAGCTTGAGAAGTATGAAAAATAATGGCTTGTTTATCTCTGATTATCCCCATAAACGAGCAAAAGCGTAAGAATAAATTTCATTTGGCCTGAGGCAGAATAATCCTGCCTTGTTTCCTGGGGCCTCATTTATAAAATGTTACGTATAAACTGTCCTAAATTTGTTCTAAGATAATTTCTCAAAAGTGAGTAAGTGCGATTCAGAGAAAACGAACGAACGTGCGCACAAAAACACGTGCGTACTGACTGGTGTCAGATCTCCGCCTTGTAAACGCCCCCCTAATTAATATCATACTATAAAAGAGCACACGCCAATATCCAAATTTATATGCTTGAGAATGACGAGCACAAAGCATGTGGAATACAATGTGTAATTTATTCTGTCGGACAAACAAATTTGTGTGGGGTTATATTTTTTCTATTCAACATTATCACAAAAATTATATTTCTAGAAACAACAGAACACACTAACCCTAATAATAGTAAGTAATAATAATCATAAGAATTATTATTATTATTAATAATAATAGTAGTAGTAGTAGTATAAAACAATTATGTTTCCAAAAGTAAGAATAAACTACTAATTCAAGTAATATTTTCAGTCATCTTATAAAAAGTGAGCAATCCTACTTTTAAAATAACTTGCTATGACAACTAATAAAACGTTTACTATCACGAAATTCTTGCAAAACTTAAACACATAATTATTGAAAGCAAAATTGGATCGTTTCAATAATAAAATAAATTATTACACGAATTTATGTCTCCGGTCTGTGAAAAAAAAACCTTGCAGTGATTTGGGCATCATTTCTTTATATTCACACAGATTACTCATGCGCTCAAATGTGCACCAAAAATATAAGTTGTATTTTATTACAATATAAAACTGATGAAATGACAAAAACAAAGTTTAAGGCGATGTCTCCATGCATTTTCCACAGAAGCAAAGCTAGCCGAGGTGATAAATAAAAAACAAGTTAACAATGGATTGAATAGATATATTAAAAACCGTTATGCACGACATAGGTATTTGGGGGAAGGCGTGCCTCATGGTTATTAGGTCGGAATCGTAACCCAAAGTTTGTGAGTTCGAGTCTCGTACCGGCAGGATTGTAGGTGGGGGTGTTGATTTCCTGTGAATGTACAACGCGCTCTCTTCACACCTTCAATACCATGACGGCAGGTACCTTGAGAAAGGCACTGTACCACGGGCACCGCAGCTAAAGGATCTATGAAACTGCTACGGGTTTGTGTTAATGGTGTGTGTGTGTTCACTTGCTGTGTGGCCCCTTGGTGCTCTAAGGAGGGTTAAAATGCAAGAGCACTAATTCCATATTGGTCAACCTACTTGGCCACCGTACTATTCTTATAGGCTACACAGACAAAACATTTGGAGATGCGTTTATGCATTTTTTTTTTCTATTTTATGCATTAGTAGTAAATCAAGACTTTGCAAGTTCTCTTGTAAAATAAAATAATAATAATAATAAAAAAACATGGAATAAACTGTGTACAGAAAGAGAGTAAAGAACTCTCAACATTAGGCTACTAAAAAGGTCAGTTTAATCTCGCAAAAACAAAACAAAAATCTGACTACACTGCACAATTAATCTCTTACACTGCATCTTTGTTGTTCATGGTGAATTCGGTGCTTGCACGTACACCGCTTTTTATTATTATTGCAGCTTAGATGTTCAAATAGCTGCAGTACTCCGACTTTGCCACAAGGAAAAGTGCGTACGCCTGCTCAGACCCTGACGTGGTGGCAAGTACTTTCCACGTCAAAGACCATTTTTATAAATATGAACGTTGCCGTGGATTTTATCGTACGCACACTCTAAGATCAAATCTGTGCATACGCACATTTTATAAATGAGGCCCCTAGTGTGTGTATGTGTTTGACACATTACACTGAAGGAAAACTAAAATGTGTTTTTCTGTGAGTGCCCCTTTCCTTCTCTGTTCTCCACTGGATTCCCACTGTGAGATTGCTTGTATTGTTGTAAGCAGAAAGAAAGAAACACATGAAATACAATTGTTACATCTCAAACAGCATGAAAGAGAAAACAAGGTTAACTAAAACTGGGGAAAATGATCAATTGCTTGTATCTTTCTAGTGGAAAAACTACTGTATAGACAAACACAATACTATGTTTATTATACAAGGGTTTTTCATACATTACTATGAGATACAATGAACTTGGCTATAATTATGCTTGGAAAAATAGAGATGCATGCTTCATTGGTTATTTGCTGAGATATTTTTATTTATTTATCGGTCATCGTTGTTTTTTTGTGTGCATGCTTATTTTCACATTTTGATTACCTTTACCATCTAATGCTTGATTAAAGTGAATCATTAAAAATACTAATAACTATTATTTTTGATGCCTAAATTAGCTTTATTTAAAATGTCTGTAATAACAAAAATATTGTTGGGTTATTGGTCAGAATTTTAATATGGGTGCATCCCTAAAAATATATATTATTCCTTTTGTATATCTATTTGTTTCTTATTATTATAATGTAGATTTGATAAACTTGGCTTTTTTCATCATGCCTGTTGCACATCTACAGTATGTACGCTTGTCCGTTCTTTCCTGCTTGTTTTCCTCTTCCCGTTCTAGGAACTGACATGACGCTGGCATAGAGTGATGCAGAAAGTGTGCATAAGTGTCTATGCAAAGCACACAAATGCACTCTGACAGGCGAAATTAAAGGGAATATTGATCCCACGCCAGGTTCAGTTGCCTGGCACCCCGGTATGCTGCCTGTTAAGACCCTCTGTTCCCCTTTGACACTCAAGCAAAATGCTGGCAGGGTGTTTGCTGAATACTGAGGAAACTGTTCTTGAGGTGGCCCCATTAAAAGTGTGTCAAACGAGTGTGTGTGTGAATAGAACCGGCTGTTCCCGTGGCAACCATCCTATTCGAGTCTGGCCTCCTGGTTTTTGGATACATACGTGGATGTTTCTTCCATGTTCCATGTTCCTTGATGGAATGCCAGGACTCACAAACATGCAGTCTGTGTCCCGGCTTGTCCAGGCCTCAGCCCAAATCTCTCTGTCTGTTCCACTGGATAGGATCAAACTATGGTCTCTCCATAATCAGATGTTGACCATTAAAAGGTGTCTTTTTCTCACAAGAGCTTCCCAGGCTCTTCTGTGCTATCCAACTGTGGAACAGAAACTTTACAAAGTGAATACAGATAATTATTACCACATGACTTGTTTTCTGTGATCAGTGTCCTTTTTTGTTTCTGTCAAGCCCTATACTGTATATGAAGTATTTCTGAAACGGATATTAATTAAGCAAACTCTTTTTTTTTTGTTTACTTTATTGGAGCCAGTCAATATTTAGGTCATTTAATTGTTTTATTCTTATTTCTTGTATCAGTACATCTAGATTGTCATCATCTAACACTCATTTAAATAATCTTTGAAAATAAATTATTTAATACCACTGTTAAATGTAATCTTCAGCAGTGTTGTACAATATAATACTGTGATGCCTTAATGCTTGAATTTGACTAGATGACTAAATGAATGAATATTGACGACTATGGATTTAGTTTAAAGGAATAGTTCACCCAAATATGAACATTCTGTCATCATTTGCTCACTTCAATGTCATTCCAAACCTTTTTTATAAAATTTTTATTTTTACTCTCTTGCCTTTGTGGAACAAAAAAGAAGGTATTTTGAAAGTTTTGAATGTTGGTAACACTTTTGGTAAACATTTTGGTGACAGTTGACTTGCAATGTATGGGCAAACAACACAGAAATATCTTCTTCGCTGTTCCACACAAGAAAAAGTCAAGTAGGTTTGGAATTACAGATTTATTATTTTTTGGGGGGCAAACTATCCCTTTAAGTATGACCGTCAGTTCTTAGTGCAGCCTGACCTAATCTTTAACATGACAAATTGGGTTTCCAGTAGACCAACTGGAGAGGTGCCATTACTGAATTTCTGAAAACATTTTACCTAATGTACTGGCAACTACAATATGTTTCTTGAATGGATTTCTGCAGATCCGCCTCCTTCACGCTTCTCTTCCCTGTTTAACAGTTTTCTCACCATCAATCTCTTTGATCCATCTCTCCTTGTATCTGGATGATGTGCTTTTTGATATGCTCCTATGTGGTTCTTGAGAAGTTAAAACAGTGTAAGTTTTTAATATGGACTATGTTAAACTATCAAGTGAGGAAAGGCTGGAAGACTTGTGAAAGGAATGAGAAATGAAGAAATGAAGTTGTTCATGCTTGTAAAAAACGTCATATTCATGAAAGAATCCTGAAAGAAATTTGATGATATTGTTGAGTAATGTTTCTTTTGCACCAAATCAGCATATTAGAATGACTTCAAGGGGTCATATGATGCAATTTCAAATTTTCCTTTCTCTTTGGAGTGTTACAAGCTGTTAGTGCATAGATAAGATCCCTAAAGTTGCAAATACTAAAGTCTCAAACCCAAAGAGTTATTCTTTATAAAAGTTAAGACTTGCCTCGTTTAAACATGCCCCCACATGTCTACGTCACGATGTGGAAAGATTTGCATAACATCGCCCAAATGTTCACGCAAAGATAGAAGGCATAACTTTTATTCTCGCTGTAGTATTGTCGTTTCCGCCCCACAAACGCCGCAGCAATGTGGTGGATACGCGCATGGTGGGATGAAGACTGTTTCCTGAACCTGCAGAGTAGCCTACAATGCGTCTGTGCACACAGGCTGTTTCTATAAAGTGGGGCAGTTCCAACTTTGGCGCTTCTGACTCACAGCCTGTAAACTGTAAAGTTTTTTCATATTTAAAGAATTTTCCACTGACGATTCAAACGCGGGTTTTGAGCAGTGTAGAGTAGCGCCTGTAGATTGTCATTTCTCCGATCACAAATGCAAAAATGGTTTTATGTTTACGCGGCGCGATAACGCAACGCAACGTGTAAAAAGACAGTACAAGTCATTATAATCAGTAATTATGTCCCCATTGATCACCAAAGGCCTCGTTTATACTGGGTTGTATTTTTTTTTGGCTTGGTCACCCCCAGGCACTGCATCCAGTATGGTATTGGCTTCACTTAGCTGTCCAATCATAGCACACCTTGCTTCCTCATAACGATGAGCTTTGTAAAAATGTTTTCAAAGGGCATAGAGGAGAAACAATAATGTACAGTATGTGGAAAAGAATGTGTTTTTTTAACCTTAAGCCGCATAAACACATTACATTACACCAAATACACAACATAATGTTCTTTTTAGCAACGTCATATGACCCCTTTAATGTGTTTTTCTATTGCCTTTCCCAGTTTAGAAATATACTCTTTAACCCTGAAGCAAATTCTGGTAGTTTGATTTATCCTGCTTGTTTACTATGTGACAGGAAACAAAAATTTCACTTCCCCCCCCCCCCCCAAGCTGTGACATTTCCTGAACAACATGCCAAAACTTCTAAAAGACTGCTGACATATGGCATTTCATAAGCAATACTTATAAATGTATTGCTGGCTAATTCAATATTTTCTTTTACCAAAAGGACTCTTGGGATATGTGTATGAGTGTGTGTATGTGCATCTTCGTAATTAGTCCAGTGGGCTGTTTTGAGGGCGAGCAAAGGTACCAGATGGACTTGAAGGGAGGGGGGACGGGCATTAAGACAAGCCAACAAAACCAGACAAAAAAAGCAAAGACTGAGAAGGAAGAGAAGAAGTGTAGAGAGGACAAACAACTGAGCGCATCACTGTCAGGATGCACCTCCTCCCATCTCCTCTCCTCCTCTAATCCTTTATCACTTCATCACATTCGCTCAGATGAATCTGGATATCCAGCAGAAGAAATGGCAGTTACACTTGTGCTAAAGTCAGTTAGTGTTCTTTTGTGGGAGAGAGCCGTAATCCCCTATTAAACCCGAGAGCCTATGTTTGACCCAACTATAAACACCGCTCTCATTCCCTCCCCAATAAATATCCAAGTAAAGAGGCTTAAGAAAGAATAAAGAAATGAATTACTTTGTGTCTTATGAACACATTTAATGTTGTTTTTTTGAGTCCTCATATGCTGTTTGACTTGATTTGCTGCTGTTGTTATTTTTGCACTTAATCTCTAAGGATTTGAAGTCTCGAGGATAAATCTATTTTTCACTGTGGCTATTTGGCTAAAGTACTTTGTGGATACTTTGTTGTGGTGTGATCACAATATTCCACTTTTATTCCACTTGTTTTTCTTATTTAAATTACAGTTGTTGTTTTTTCCCTAAAGACAAAGTAGCTTAAACTGTGAAAAATATTTTGTAGTGCCATGTTGTTTTTTTGGTCTCAAACGCAGCCTTTATCTGTGTTCTGACATATTTTTGCGAGGTCTTGCGTCTGTACAGCTGTCCTAACCCGCACTTCTGATCTGTGAGCTGAACTGTGGCCTGGGAAATACAACTGAGCGTAAGATTAGGTTTTAGGCGGGCATGTTTTTAAAGATGTGTTGAGAGACAGCGAGGAGAGAAATAAAAGATTTCCTCTAGAGTCTAGAGGGATGCTAAGAAAATGTTGGAAGGCATGGTGAGAAACAGGCAGAGAGGAAAAAAAGATCAGCTTGCTAAAAAGAAAGAAAGAAAGCACATAGGAGGGGTTTAGCTCCCCAGAAGACACCAGACTTTGACTCCTGCTTGACAGGCTGCTGGGTCTTGGACCATACGGGCCTGTCTCTTCCACTATCAGCCCAGCTGCACTCCCCCTCTGTCCCCACACCTGACACTTTGACACGGGCACAGCAGTGACAAATAGCTGGAGCTTTCACCTTCTGTCACCCTGTCTGGACTGTGCTAAATCAGCCCAGTGATACTGTAGCCTGGCCCCACTGACAGGTCCTCTGTCACAACACGGCACTGATCGGGGTCTCTATGGGTGGCTTAGTTCTGCAGAGGAGGGGGCTCTTTCTTCTCTTCATAATGCACTGAGAGTCAGTTAAGCAGCTTGTCAGTTGCTGTGGCATAGAACGGAGGCGAGGAAGAGAGAGAGTTTGCATGATATGGGTGCATTGAGTGGAAGTGTGTGAGAGTGTGTGAGAGTGTTGTTAGCTAATTCTGACAAAAACTCTTTTAGAGTAGATTACTTGCAGTTGATATGATCGTGAAAAAATAACTTAGAAATATTATTTACCAGTGTCGACCCGTAAATATTGGCAATTATTCAAAATAATTTAATTTAATTTAATTTAATTTTTTAATTATATTTACTGAACAATGTATTTGGCATTGTATCTCGGTATCAGTCGACTACTACTGTTGAATATGAATACAAAACGTGACATGCAAAAATCCGTATCCACCTTATTTTTCAACTCAGACATAAGCTATTTCCTGGAATGTGCAGGACTTCCACTTAATTAGCAGCAATAGGTAAATAACAACACTGAGAAAAATGTTTTTTGAAGTTTTAAATAAAACAGATTATTGGAGTGGTTTACAAACTTTTTTGAGTCTTTCTACTTTAAAAAAAAAAAAAAAAAACTGAGTAAAAAGTCCGCTGACCAAATTTTGTTTAGTGTCAAAGACAGTGCTGTGATCAATACAATTATTTGCACTACAAACCAATGTGTTTATGATACTGATAATAAAATATGATGACAAATAAGAGTTTGCAACATCAAGCAGCCTAACATACTGTTTTGTACAGCTAAAATTACTAGAAGCAGCCGAAAAATATCTGTACACACTTTTACATTACAAAAAAGTAGTTTGCTTTTAGTTTTATGTATATCTTATCACAGGAAAACATGACATGCCTTTGTATATCTCATATTTTCAAAGCCCTCCCACTAGAACTGATCTAAATCTTTTTGTTTCTTTATGTAAGTGTGTGCATTTGCTTTTTGTAGTTTCCATTGGAAAGAATAAGAATATTTTGAGAAGATTAAGGCTTTCTTGTGCCAAAAGCTTTAAATATGGACAAATTTGCTCCAGTATAATCTTTATTTAAACTTGGAGCTTAACATGTCTTGAGAAAACCTGTGAGAAAGTCTCTATACCATGTGGAGGGTTGCGCTACATTACCTGAAGACAGATAGAGAGAGAAACCAACAAATACTAATAATCTCCTGAATGTAGGACCCACCATTGCCCGCAGCGCACTTGTTAAATTCATGTCCCTGTTTCTCTTTCTTTCTCTCTTCTTTTCTTTCATATTTTTGCTGTTAGTCTGTCTCCCTCCCTCGAGCCGTCTTTCTCTCCCCTCAGGCTTTAGAGGCCAGATGCATCTAACAGCATATTTAGCTAAACTACAGTACACTGAGTTTTTTTTTCACCCCTTCCTTTCCCTTGCCCCTCTTCTCCTTTCCTCTTATAAATCCCATCCCCCTCTCTCCCTTTCCTCCTTCCCCTATCTCCCACAGCTGAAATGGAATTGGATCAAAGAAGGGAGGAGGAAAGGGGGATAGAGAGAGGGAGAGAAAACGCTCTCATTGGGTTTTATTGAAATATTTATAGTTCAAGGTTGGCTGGCTAAATTGAATATCTATGCTGATCTCACTCGCCTGTTTAACTTGTGCTTAGGCAAATATGTTTCCTAGGTGATAACCTTTTATGTACAGGTCTGACTTCATTGAAATGCATGAAGATAAAAACGTGTCACACTTCAGAGAGGCTCGGGTCTGCCACGCTGCTGCCTCGATTATTCAAATGATAATTGACCCCCACTTGTAGCTGACTTATTTTCTCTCCTCCATCACTTCATTGACTTTTAAGATATGGAATAAATACAATTTTTGTCATTTACATTACAAACCGTCACAGAATGTCAAGCACCTCTGGCAGGCGATGAGAAATATAAATATTGTTAGTCCTGTTAATAATGTAAACAGTGCCGATACCGAAGGAACCGTGAGCATTCAGTGCCGCGTGGCCCCATTTTCCACAGCATAACAAATATGTTGATGTTTATCATCATTTATATGTATCATTTTTCAGCTGGAATGCTGTATAGCGGCTGGCTGTCGGCGGTGATGAATTGACATCTAGTGTCAAGCCACTGAACCGTGTGATTTAAAAGAGCCGTGTTATAATATATCATCCACTTTCTCAGGCTGAAAGAAAACTTGTCAATTATTTGAACGTATTTGTCAAAAGCGTGCGCTAACAACCACACCTTCGCGCTCACTAGTCTGACTATTGCTTTGTAATTTGTGCCAAGCATAAAGCCCTCGTTTTTTTTTAAGCCAAAAAAAAAGTGTTTACTTTATCGTGCAGCATCCTCAAAGGACACTCGTTTTCGGATGAATTTCATTTCGGATCATTTTAAATAACTCATTAAAGAGTAATACCTCCCCATTATTAAATGTGATTGACCGTACGCTTTGATAACCCTCTCCCTCTGCTGTACAAACAAATGGCCGCAGTTTAGCTCCTAATGAGCAGGGATGCTAAATGTCCTCTTGCTTCATTAGCACATGCATTAACCAGAGCACTGATTTAAAAAGAGCTCTAATGAAAGGCGTCGAACGTTTCCCACTTCGCTGCCGCTGCCTGTTTGCTCAGAGCTAGCCAAAGCTCCAGAATTAGAAATGTTTAATTATGAAAATGGTTACTGTGGAGAATTTCAAACACACTCCCTCCCCAGATCATTAGTTATGGAGTGAGGTGGAAAAGAAAATAATAAAAAGAGAAAAAGAAATAAAGGAGAGAGAGGGGAAAAATGTATAAGAAATGCTCTCTGCAATGAAGGGTTCATATTTCAAGCTTATGGCCGCTAAAAGGGTGTACTCAGAAAATCAATTTTATGAAAGTCCGCTCAGCACTAAAGGGAGCTCTATGCAACCGAGCAATCTTAAACTAACGTCCAAAACGATGGCATCGGCTCTGATTCATGCTGGGTATCATGAATGCATTCCCCTTGGCTTAGACATTATCCTCCAACTTGAGGTCAAAGGTTTTATCCTGGTGTGTGTTTAAAATTAGTCGTTCATATAATATCAATAAAGATATTTTGTTTAATTATTAGTAATATACATTTATATATACTGGAAAATTATTGTAATTTTTACTGTACAGACCATTAATGCTTAATGAAGATGCTCTTACTATATAGTGAAAAACTGATCTATCCTTACATTTCATGTTATTTTACACTACATACTGTTAAATGTACAGTTTTAAGAGGTGAAAAAGAACGTCATCTAGTAATTCACAGTGAAACATTTGCAACGACTTTCGCAACCTCCTGTGTGACAGCACACATTTGATGGTATTTCATTTAAATAATTGTTTCTTAATAGTTTTTGTTATCAGTTATGTATATTAGGATTTTACCTTACAACTCAGTTCATCTTTATTCTATTATTAGTGTCATCTATTTTACCAAGATGGTGTTTTGTATTTGTGTGTGTGACACTGTGCATCTTCTATATGTTAATATTTACCTCAGCTTGTGAAAAAGCTAATTGTGATCAAACTTTTATTTATCATGTAGCTTTCTTTTTGCCACCTGTGCTATTAGGGTTGTCAGGATATGTTACAAGGTACAATAAGGTACAAAACAGATTTTAGTAACAATGTGGCCTTGCTAATTCTGCATTTATTTTACATTTATTAAAATTTTCATTTGGCACTGTTTGTATACATTAAAACATTTCTAAAAGATATAATTGAATCATTGCCCATTTATTTAATAATACTGGAATTGTATGATATTATAATTTTATTGTATAGAATTATAGGAGCACACAAATGAGTGCACTGCGATCTCAGTCTGCCATCATAATGAAGACCAAACTTGCTGCCACTCACTCTCCGCTGACTCATTCACACACACACACACATGCAGAAAACACACACCACAGCTTTCTGTGGCTAAATGACATATGTCTGCTTTTTCATCTGTCTGTTTGATGGACCCCCGCTTGGAGAGAGTCCTCTAGGGCAGATAAATGTGGCAGACACATGTGAAGACCTCAGCTGAAACACTGATGCTCAGAAACATTGACATGGTGCATGTGTTACAGCAGGTCCTGCTATTCTGCTGGACATAACTGAGTACGTGTGCATCAGTTGTGTATCTGTAAGGTTTTAGGGTTAACATGGTCTGAGATGTCTAGTCTGTGCAGTGTTTTGCGGTGTTGTAGGAGGCTTTGTTTGGTCCTAAACACAGTTACTGGATGATGTGGTGTTTGTAAAGTCACTGTATTATATGTTTGTGTGTGTGTTTGTTTATGCATGCATATGCTAGTATTTGTTAGTTCATCAAGAATGAACTTTTGGTCTTGTATATTTAGGCATTTAAATAAGGGCTTGGGAAATGATTGTATACACGTGTGTGTTTAAGCTGGGAGGTCACTGAGATTGTACAGCTGGGTAACTCTGCCCACACTCCTCACCAGGGATTCCCATTAGTTAGATTGATTGGTTCCTTTCCGTGCCCTTTGATTCATGCATTACACACGGCCCTAATCAGTACACTGCCTTATGGTGCTGTGCATCTGTGCATCTCTACATTTCTACATTGACACTCACAGATTTACTTAGCCATCTAAACGAGGAGGACTTTTTTAATGTTATTTTATTTTTACAGCTAATTAAAATTACAGACCAACCTTAACCCTCAAAGAAAACTTGGTATTTTTTTTTACGATAGCTATACACATAGTGTATATTATATATATTATATATATATATATATATATTATATATATATTAAATATATAAATATTATATATACACACACACACACACACAAAAATGTAACCTCATATATTCAGGCCTGGTGAATAGATTCGTGAGTCCTTGTGCCCCCAATGGTTTAACAGGCAGAAGTCAGTACTCCCCTTTTGCAAGAGTGTGTAATTCATTTAAAGTATTTTATTATGTTCCCTCTGGGGAGTAAGACTTTACTGCTCCAGCTAATAACTTTGTCTTTAATGCTCCAGACCTTATATGTTTCCCATCATGTTTGGTCACACTATAAGAACTGATGATGATATAGCAGCAAAGGTGTGAACTCTATACATATGAATGTTTTGAATGAGAGGCAACATGTTCCCTACAGGATTGGACTTGGGAATTGTGAGTGTGGGGGTTTTAGGAAGCAGTCTGGGAAGCAAAGACACAAACCTACCATGAATAATGGTATGATAAGCCATATCACTTCAATGTGTATAGCACGGGCTTCCGTAACATAATAGTTTAAAACATACACTACAACCATAACTACATTTTTTTTTTGCAATTAATAGGAATTTCCTTGGCATGAGTTAGAAGAGTTTACATGCGGGAAAAAGCTTGAAAGGTCCTGTATATCTATCAGCGGGCTAATCAAATAAGTCATGTTTAACTCAAAGGAAATATATAAAAATATATATATATATATATCTATATCTACCTTGCTGAACGTGTAACTGCGTTAGGCTAACCGAGACTTGTCATTTGCACTTATCTATTGTTGCTCTTTTGTTAGTTTTGATAGCTTCTAGTGTCCTCATTTGTAAGTCGCTTTGGATAAAAACATCTGCTAAATGACTAAATGTAAATGTAATGTAAATATAGATTTCCTAGAATACTACAGGATTTCATTGATTTTAACAGGCTCCTTTTGACATTAATATTTAGTATGAAAATATTTTGTTTCAGAGGGAAGAGTTTCTCCATTACTCATATTTTTTTTTAGTTGGATGGGAGTTTTTATAAGTGTCATGTTTTAAGAAAACCAACATGGATACACTATAGGTTTATTTCATATGTACTGCCAGGGAAACAAAATAATATTTTGTCATATAAATCTATGAAGACAAATCTACATGAATATATGTACAATACACATGAACACACAGCGGATGAACTGTGGATGAACTACGGATAACAATGAGTGGTGTAATTTATCGAATAGATGAGAAAAAAGGATGCTAAACGTATTAGACCAGCGATTGCTTTGTGCAGGGGTGAATTTCAGTGCACTGAGATTTTGGGGTGGTTAGGACAGTGTGTGTGTGTGTGTGCAGTGAATGAATGAGACTAGCAGGTCTGTGCGGGACCACAGGTTTACCTGAGTCTGTTCTCTCTCTGTCACTCTTATGGGTTGTTGCCAGACCTGTCAGGGTAAGTGAAACTCCATGTTGTGCCTGGAGAGATCGGTCTCTAGAGGTCAGTGCAGTTCCACTAGTGACAGCTGCACTCACAGACCTGCTGTAGAGCCAACATGGCCGCCCAGACATTAGATGATGGTGGGGAGGGATGGGGGGCAAAATAATTAAAGCAAGGATCAAATATGTTTCCATGACAAGCAGTCACATTCACACACAGATAGACAGATACACAAACACACAGAGGAGTACAGCCCTCTAGGGTCCCTGACCTTGTCTCTAAAAATGTTGCTGTGTGTGATGGTGTAGAGCTCATGAATGAATGTAATAAGGACTGCTGTTGGTTTTATTCAAGCTCTGGACTGGTCTGTCTGAGAATTTTATATATTCGAATAATTGATTAGTTAGTTAAACAAGTTATTGTTAGTTTGTTAGTGTTAGTTAAACAATATTTGTTTTTCCCCTCTATATTTGGAGTCTCTGTTGTCAAGAACAACAACAACAATAATAATGGCAGATAATCACTAATACAAATATAGCTAATTATGAAATGAAATGTAATAAATAAATAAAAATAGGCCTAAATAAAAATAAAAATAAATGATTGTTGCTGAAAGTCACTAGAACAAATATAACTTATTAATTAATTATTAATTAATTATTACTTTTACGATTACTTTTTGAAACAAATAAATAGAAGTACTGTTTGTCAATAATCACTAATACAAATATAGCCAATTATTATTCGTACCTATTATGGTAGTAGTGAAATAATTGTCCGCATGATCGCTAATAAAAATGGTCAAATTAATATTGCATTAAATTAAATGCTTTATATTTTATGTATTATTATTGTTATTGTTGTTATTATTATTATTATTATTACATTTAAGTTCATAGTAATTAACTAGTTACATTTGTATTAGTGTTTATTGGCAACAATTATTATTATTATTATTATTATTATGAACCTGCATGAAGCACCTATATGTCCCCTATTGAGACAATTTTTGAACAAAGTCCTACAGAAGAGCACTGCATGGATATTTCCACCACCTGTGTTTGATAGAAGATTGAAGTGTTTGGCCTCTAATTCCGTAGAACTGCACAATCCACTCTTCCGTTTCTGTCTGGCTTCTAAACAGCACATTTTTATCTGCTTCTGAAGTACAGGATGAGAATAGAGCGAATGCACCTCCACCCCTTTAGAGCTCTGGTTTAGCGTAATGTCATTATGTCCAGTTAGTTTTAAAAAGCCCCTTTTTATAAACATTTACAGTGTGGGGCACAAAGGGAGCTGCTGTTCCGCTTGCTCTGTTTGTATTGTGGTTTTGGTCACGTTGAGCTTCAACTGACGTGTCTACAGAAAACGGGTGGCAGAAACGTGGCCTCCTTTGCCAAGTTTTAAAATTAGTAACAAATTTAATATGTTCTACGCTAGCATCCCCTGCCACAGAGATTGCGAAAATGCGTTTCTAGTTTGTCGTGGGGTCTCGATGAATGACCACAAAGAGGCAGAGTCAGAGAGAAATGCATAACAGATGCGAGAAGCGTCAGGAGAAGAGAGCTAGAGCTCAGGACCACCTAATACGTGCTGCTCCTATAGTGATCTAAACACTTCCCACTCCACCATTCTCAGACTCTTAGTGCGACCTAAATGACAGAACCGTGTTCCCGTTAATGGCATAATAGTGATTTATCGCTCTCATTTTGAGGAGTGCTATCCCCATAACTCCTAATACAGAGGGAAATATGTATTTTGGATAATGCACCCCTGCCATAAGCCCTCATGGACAGTTAAAGCATGGGAAGGAACATATTACTGTCATAAATCTACATCTATAACCTGCTGCATGAGAAGACGTGCGTGGAGATATTAGAATTAGGAATGACTGGGAATAAGAAAAATGAAATGCGAGAAATGGAGTTGACACATATTGATACCAGGCCGCTAACTGTTATCTTAGAGCATTTCAGTAGTGTTTTATTACTGATGTTCTGATGATATTATCTCATTTTCACCTTTTACCCTGCCATCCTTGCTCGCTGTCTGCATTAACAGCTTCTTTTTCATGTTATTCACCCATGTTTGTCAGTCTTGAAAATATAATTTACAGTTTTAAATATTCTATTTTCATACATAGTCATAGCATTCTCTAGCTGTAGATGACACAAGCTTTCCTTGCTAGCATGTCAAGTGTCAGAACTGATCTTATACATATTTTCACAATATACTTTCCCGAGATTGTCATCATAATCATCCCTTTTGGCTCTCGAGTATTAGAAAAGACTACCTGTAGAAGGCAGAAGCTTATTTACAGAGGTTCCCGTGCTTGCAGTTAAAACTTGAACCAGTAGAGGGAGTAAGCCGCTGATTTATTTCCACCATTTTCTCAGCGAACAACCTCTGCTGATAACCCCTCATTATGTATGATGCTGAAGAAACTTATTATTTTCTTGTGTCACTTATTATTTTTGGCCAGCCACATCAAGAGCTTCTGCAAAGAATCATTTATAATGTAAAAGATAAGCGTGTTCCAATAACCGATTCCTCTCGAACAGCTCATGAGAGCTGATTATATGTGACTTCACATCAGGTCGTAAATATTTGTCAGCCCACCTATGAAACAGGCAAGCTGTGGCACTGTCAGCCCGCCCACATGAAAGGGCGAATGGAAACGTTTAGGGTTGGGAACCGAATCAGTCATAGCTGGAAGGAGATGGCCAATAAAATGCATAATTATGATGCTCTGTCATTGGCCACAGCCCAGAGGGCTTTTTAACTGGGCGAAAAATCCCACACGCACATAATGGGCCTTTTTTATGGTAGTCTAGTCTAAAAGTGAGCTGTGAAAATGTGTGGTCTGCATTCAGTGCCCAAGGCTGCTGGAATATGCTGTTTACCTAGCTAGAACAGTATGTAGGCGTGTTGCAACGGCCCCTGTTGATTACACCGTCTTCTGGAATAAATGATTCTAAAGCAGTGTCATAATGCCATGCCACCAAGATAACCCTTCACTCTCACCTGCCTCCTCCGGAAACCTTCCTTGCTGCGAGTTGCAGATAATTGTCATGAGTTTAAGGTAAAGTTTCCAGAGGTTTTATGGAAATGAGGGTGTCAAGAACCGTTTTATACTGTAACTTCATGAACTGTTACTTCTGCAGCGAGGAGACTGAATATCATTACTGAAAAGTTTTGGATTTCTTCAATGGAACACATTTGCCTTCGTTCTCAGCCTCATCCTAATAAAAGTTGATGGATGGTAAAGGTAGGCAGAGATTCCTCTCTGTCAGAATAATTTGTGTTTGACTACCTTGCGCAGTGGAGTTTAATGTAACAGAAGAGATGCCCACAGAGCTGCAGACCCCTAGCAGGGAGAGTGAAGGGAGGCATGTAGAAGCCGCACTGTATCACAAACCTGCTGTGAACTACCACTGATTAGGCCCAAACTAGCCCTGCACTATTCACTCGAAAGGGTTCCTATCTGTTTAACATAGTCGTTTCTCATTTGAACACGGGATTTTGAGGTTTTACGTTCGTAGAATAAAGTTTGGTTTGAGATATTTTGGGAAGTTATATGCGTGCTGCATAACATATTCCGGGGAAAGGCTGCAAAGAAGAAAAAAAAACAAAACAAAAAAAAAACTCAACCATTCTGTGAATACCTCCATAAATTCTGTACTCCCTCACCCAACTCTTTGGCAGCTAAATTTGCGCTAGGGGTTGAAAAGAAGGAGTGGCTTCATTTCTGTCTTATCACATATTACAGACATAAATACACATAAGGTACAATTATGTAGAAAAGGCAGCGAGTATATTTCTTAGTAATTACAGTTCACAGTCATGGAACACCGAACACTCAGATTTCTAGATGTGTATGTATATGTATATGCATTTATAAATATTCAAAACTTTGGGGTCGGTAAGATATTTGAAAGAAATAAATGTATAATTTTAATCAGGAAGGATTAATTAAATTGATCAAAAGCGACAGTAAAGACATTTATAATGTTAAAAACCATTTCTATTTAAAAAATGCTGATATATTTAACATATCAATCTATATTTATCAAAGAATCCTGAAAAAACTAAGATTAAAAAAAAATATTAAACTGCACAACTCTTTTCCGCATTGATAACAATAACATTTCTTGACACAAATCAGCATATTAGAATAATCACAGGAATAAATTGCATTTTAAAATATATTAAAATAGAAAATAGTTATACTATTTCACAATGTTACTGTATTTTTCATCAAACAATGCAAATTTTTGTCAAACATTTACTGACCCCAAACGTTTGAACAGTTGTGTGTTTGTATATGTGTTGAGGTGATGTGCATTGAGTGAGTAGTGAGCCTTATGACAAACCTTAACAAACAGAAAGATGTTGAAAGGTGATTAGAAAACCAGCCACAGAAAAAGGAGACAAAACAGAACAAGGTGAATAGCTAAACAGACATGATGACAAAACTTTGTATGAAGTTAGGCATGTCAGATCTTCCACATTATACCAAATAGAAAAAGAGGAGCACGTGCCTGACCAAGGCTAAACTGAGGCCAACATTCTAAATGAACAAAAACCATGTCTCTGAGAAGGTTTAGGCCTATGTGACCATCTGAACCCTGGTGAGTATGCAGGATGAAAGCCTTTTGTGTCAGCATCACAGTGAGGATGAAGGTACTGTATGCTCTATGCTGAAGCTAGAGAAGACAACATTCAGACTCCATGTTTGAATATTATGTATATTGTCTCACGCCAAGTCAAGATAAGGTTTATGTAGAAATAATGTAAGATTAGTCTAGTTCAAGGTACATTTAGTTCGTTGAGACCTGTGTTATATCAGGCAGGACTTCATCATTGCAGGACAGCAGCCCTCAGCCAGGAGAGGGTCAGGTCATTCGGGTCACTCAGAGTGCAAGGGGATGAAAATGCACTGTCCACACACACAAGACATACAAAGCTAGCTTTTCATCGAGCACTGCGGCCACCGTGAGGAGCCCGTAATTATCTTTGACAAAACTCATTAGCAAGGACCTTGTAGCAACATCGGCGACCAGGAATTCCATGAGGAGAGACATGCACAGAAACAAAGCCCTGCACACATTTCACTGCGCCCTTTGACAAAATGTAATGAAGTGTGTTCATTGTCCCCCTCATCAACATTTGAACCCTGAGCCATCATTACTGAGATCCTCTCTCATATGCCCTCTGTGGCACTGTGTGGGACACATCAAATGGCACCTTCACTTTACCTCTTTTGTCTGGATTTGGGCAAATTGTTGTAAGAGATGTTGTTGTTGTCATCCTCGGCCTTATTAGTATGAATTGACCATTGCTATTCTGTCAGAACCAGTTAGCTGGTTTAACATCACAATCATATGCTCTGCGAGCAAACAGTCTGAGGTGAGAGCGAAAACCCTTCATAACCTAATTTTCAATAGTTAACCCTCTGCTGACCTTTGACACAAATAATTGCAGTGTTGTCAATTATAGTCAGGTTCCTCACTGGCTAGCAGACAATATGATATACCAGTGATTCTTGGGACTCTAAAAAATAAAAGTTTATGTATCAAGGAATTAGTTTGGACTTTGTAAATTATGTTTAATATGTATAATCTGCATTATATGTATAATCTGTATAATATGTTTGTTGCGATTTCCTGCTATTTTTATTTTCTCACCAAAAAAATAAACAAATCTCCTTTGTCTATTACGTAATATTGCTCAACACTATAGGACAGAATAATGTCCCAAATATTATGTATAGTGCCAAATCGAGCATTTATTTAAATTAATTCATGGTGGCACTGACAGCTTATTTTGCATGTCACAAATAAAATGCTGTAGTCTTTTAAATTTTTTTATAGGACCTACTAAAATGAGGAAAATTATCAAATAATTTCTTAACCAAACTTTTTTTTTCTGAGTTGAAACATAGTTCTGTGGTAGAACAATAAATAAATGAATAAATCAGCAAGAAGCCTTTGTCAAGGTATGATACCTTGACAGAGGCTTCTTGCCGAAACGTTGGATACTTAAATAAAGTAGCTAGTTTATTTGCAAGTGAGTGTGTGGTTATATATTCTCTTCACATAAGTAATATATCTGTCTGCTTTTAAAACATTATAAAAGAGGAATATATTTATTTTTAATTAAACTCCCCTTATGTCATGATATAGTATTAGTATCCATATTTATATTTCCGTTAAACGTTTGAACAGTTAAACATTTTATCCCCATGAAGTATCATGTTATGGTCTGAGAATGTGGTTTTAGTTTTAATGTAGCATCATCATTTTGATAAAGTGAAAAGAAAATCACATGAAATTAAACACTTGTTTTAAGACGTTCTAATGATCAAGTCTGGTTAATGTGTATATTGCTGTATTGAAATCTAGCAGGTAGATAAAGTTGTGGCAGTTAAATCTGTATTATTTCACATAAGTCATGCTCCCATATTAAACCAAAAATGTTCTTTTGTGGGTCACAGCAGCTGTGCCACCTTGGTCATGAAATATTATTCATTTTGGTCATACACATCAAAATACTTTGCTTCACATGTTTCAGGATATAGATCTTTGCCAGATCCCACCTTGGCTGTGGATATCACCTGCTAAAAGCTCTTTTAGATCGACTTGAATTAACATTATAAAGATTAACATTGGCTCATCAGTAGCGACACTTTATCAAAATCTAAACCATTTATGCCACATCTCCATAATCCATAAAAATGATTGCATCAAGAGTCCTTCACATGTCATAAGATGTAGGCTATACTGTGACAACCTTTCGGTTATATGGAAATGAGAATAAACTTATTAAAAAAAGTCCCAGTTCTAGTGTTGCTCTAAACGTAAGTCTGTGGCTGTAAAGGCTTATTGCAGATTCACTATAGTGAGATATTATTATGATTGCAGTACACAGATTTTACATAGATTTAAATGTTTTATAAAAGTCAAATAAAAACTCTATGTTTGACTAATGGTTTTGCATGTCTTAATCTTTGGGAAACATTAAGGTCTCACATAGGTTCTCAAAACTAGAGTTCTCACATTATATTAAACAAAGCTGTCGTGCTGCAGTGTTAAGCCTTATTGATTAGAATGGAAGCGTTGCTGTTTGGTCGCGTCGCTCGCTACACGATGCAAGGGCGACGGGGCTGGAAAAGAGCTGAAAAGCAGAAGCAAGACTGTCAGAGGGAGGTTTGACTGCACACTTGCGGATCAGAGCTATGTGTGTCGAAGCGTCAGCTCCGGTCATGACAGACGCGCCATCCACAAATAAAAGCGCGCGCCTTCTTCTCTCAAAATGGGACATGGCGTATTCCATTGACGTATTGTTTTGTAACGAACCACTGATATATCTATCCCTTACCTTTACACAAACCTTTATGCAAGACGTTTAGTAGCCTATGTTTATTAAGATGTTTTCCTCGTATGGACCTTTGGCTGGTCTCCGTTAGTTGATTGCGTGGTAAGCAAAATCTTAACCAAACACATTTCATCTTCACGGTTCAAGTGACCAGATTTAGTGCCTCGTTAAAAATGACACTTGATGGCCTAGTCCTTCAGCTTTTTGTTTATCCGTCATGCGGTGGTGTTTATTTCTCGCGTCTTTATTATTGCAGATTAGTGGAAATCTGTTCTGGATTAGGCCGCTATCGCTACAACAGCCCGTAATTAAACTAGCACACTAGCACAGTGAGATGACATGACTATAGCCATGACACTGCTTTGTGTTTATTCAAATATCTATCTATCTATCTATCTATCTATCTATCTATCTATCTATCTATCTATCTATCTATCTATCTATCCTCCCTCAGGTAAAATTGTGATCATCTTAAACAACTTAAATAGGTGTATTCGGCATTTTCAGTACGGACCATTATTGTAATGCCATTTACATTCAATGCTCTCTGCATAATGCATAGCATGTGTCCCCATGCACCCATTCATTAGACTAATGCACAGTCTGAACAGCCACGTACCCAGAGAATCAGGGATGCAGTTATTTGAAGGGAATAACACATTGTAGGACATACAGGACACATTTCACTGTCTGTCCCCGTTTTAACGCGATAGCACATTTTAGTCTTATTCTGCCCTCGTTGGTCTAGATTTAATATGGTGTAAACCTGTTGTAAGACAGGCTCTTAATTGATCCATTAGTTGCAGTATGAGCCTGATGCTTTGTGGCAGGAATCCATGCTATTATTGCCGGCTCCCTCAGGTATAGCGTTACCGCACTAATCCCATTGCACATGCATCATTACCTTCAATAATGTTTGGCAGCTCTTCTTTACAGCTCCCATTTTAATTACCTTTGCTTTAAATATTTAACACATGGCAAACGTCTTTATGCGGTCGATGCACAAGCTGTGTGACACTTGTCAATTCAAAATAAGCGTTATCCGCTTCTATACCGAGAGAAGGAGTGTATAATTCACATTATTTAATTTTTTTCTCGTGTGAATTTGTGTTGCAGGTCAAGTGATTGATCATATGTGGGATAGCAAGCTGGACTTTGCTATTAAGCGTTACACAACGGTGTTTTCAATCGTTCATGTTACTCTGCATCATGCCAATCTCGGTGCTTGTTTTTCTTTTCTTTTTTAATCAAAACAGTATTCAGAATATGATTTTGAGAGATTATATTTAGAGAGATTTGTAGAAATAGATCTCGCCTGTTGGACAGATTGCTTGGTAGCGGAGATCCTGAGGGATAATCCAAATGATAGTCCGTTGACCTTTAATAAAACAAAAATATAGGAATTAGAGGCAAAGCATGCCAACTGCGTGGTGACCTGGCCCCGCCTCGATATTAATATTTTTTTGCCGCGTTTATCAGCAAACAAACTGTTGTAGCCCCCCCCCCCAAAAATGTATTCTCATACGGAATGAAATGCAAGCATTTATGTTACAATACTGTGGCGTATTTTACTACTACTATTATTATTATTATTATTATTCTTATTATTATTGGTACATTTTAAAAAAAAAAAACTTATGGACTGTCTCATTATTTAGCCTAACTATGTGGTATTATGGCCATAGCCTTTTTTATAATTTTTTTTGCTGACATAAGATCTTTTTAGATTTTCCCCTAAGTAAACTCGTTTTCACTTTTTTTTTTATCGCGATATCATGAGCATCTTTGTCAACCTAAATTTCCTTTGAGGAATTCTGCGCCGCAAACAAGTGACATCGACAGTCTGCTCGACCTCTTTTCAGCTCGACCACAAATTGACCACAGCGCCTTTGAATAGACCTAATACTGTTATTACATGCCTTAATCTTTCAATCCGTCCTGAAATAATGTCTCTTTCGACGGCTTAATTTACTGGACCCTGACCAGTAGGTCATCACGTTAGTCTAGTTTTTTTTTTTTTCATCTCATTTACGAGATCTCATTTTTATCAAAAAAAAAAAAGTTTGAAGGATAGAGCTTGTTTTATTTTTCACTAAAGCAGCTACACGATATTAATCTTGACATGAATTAGAAGCGTGATAGTGTGCATTTTTTGGCTTATATTTTTCATCAGTTTAATATGATATTAAGCATGCCGAGCCATTTGCCTACTCCATAGGGAAATAGTCTAACACTGTAGATAAACGGAAAATGTTTTTCTCTGTGGTTTTGAAGCAGCCCAACCATTGCTTTACTAGTTTAATTGGGTGCTTAAAGATCCCCAGGGACGCTAGTTCGAGCAATTGACTGATCAACATCAAAACACTTGATGCGCGATTCATGGTATGGATGCTCCCGTGTGACCTCGTTGTTAACTCAGAACCGAATGATGATGATGAACCTGCTCGCGCGCGGTGGAGACAAAGCTGCATTCATAACCAAGTCCTGCTTCTCTGAGCCTGAACAGTAACAAAGTGTTTGATGCCAATTCCCATTAAATAATGACAATGTGCAACTGATGTACTCTTCTTTCACACCCTTACTGAGTCCATTCACGTCCGCGTCTGAATTCATGACCTTCTAACTACGTCCCGGCTTTAGGCATGGAGTCAAGAGGATAAACTGAACTGTATAAAGCTGTATGGATTAATTTATAAACGGAAATCATTAAACAAAAATGAGAAAATTATTTCATAGAAAATATTTTATAAATAACAACATGACATTTATTCACAGTTTCTTGATATAAACATAGCACACTGGTCAGGAGCACAGTATCGCACCTCATTTATTGTTAATAGGTAAATAAAACTAAAAAGACTGACTGTAAATTTTACACCAGCTTCCAAAAAAAGTAAATCACATAACATTAAGCACATAACCACAGAGAAATAAATGTAACACACAACAAAACCTCGAGAGGACACATGGTAACAGATAAATAAAGCAGATGCATAATCAAACAATAAATAGATAAATAGAATTACTAAACTACGATTGCCAATGCAAACATAAGAAATCACAATTTATTCCCATACATAGACAAAACATTGCATAAAGTTATTGACACCATCAAATCATATTGTGCAAAATTATGGCTGCCTCCAGTTTTCACAGTTCCAGAAAGAGCACACATATTCATCGCGCTACTATTTCAAGTGTCTGCTGCCATGGGCTTATAGTTCTTCATTGACTCTGTTCCATAGTGCATAATGTAGATCATAAAAATGTCCCCGTGTTTATTGACATTTCCACAGTCCTAATTCAGAGAGAGAAGGGAAATGTATGAGAATAAGGGGATATTGTGAAAGTTAGGCTAGGTGAAAATGACAGATAATATTGGATAACTGCGTGATGAAATCCTTGTGACACAGAATTACAGAACACAGAGGACATGTATTCCTCATTACCTCAAATCAAACACACAAACAGATGCCAAATGGAAAGAGACATTGCTGGTTTTTTTTAGTTGTGCAATATAGCTGAAATAGCCAAAGCAATCCAATAATGTTCATCAGTTTAGTCGATGGCTGCACAGCACAAATGTTTACTGTTATCAAAGATACTTTACTAGAGAGTAGTGTAATGGCATTACTTGAATGCAGACTGTGGGTGACAGATATTATGTAATCCTACAAGATTGGATTTCTTTCTTTTTATTGTTCGAAAAACCTGTAACCATACACAATAGTTTGCAGATACATTTACGTATTTTCTTACATATTAAGTATGCAATGTGTTAATGCTAATTTCATTCTGGTCATTATGTGAGAGATATCAGTTATATACAAACACCGCCATAATGGGTTCAGTAAATTCATTTGTTAATGTGTGTATATGCATTTTCACTCATGCTCACCTGCCTCACCTCTTCATCACAGGTCTGAATGCAGTGGTTTTGGCATCCTGGATTGTTGGACATGTGTTGTTGAGCTCACTGGATTCTGTCTCTGTCTTTCCTGCACTGGCGAAGCCTGTACACAAACACAAGAGATCACAGCTGTCAGTAAACTACACAAACAATACTCAAATAAACACAAACATTGTATTTAATTAATATCCTTCATTTTGCATATCTATATGTAATTAGTTAGAAAAAATAAGGTATTTTGAATAATTGAAATATTACACCAGAAGCTGACTAGCATTTAGAATTACAAACAGCTGATAACCTTGTGAAACTTTATGATTGTTACTTGGACTTGTTCTATAGCTCTGTAAACACAGAAAGGCTGTACCTTCCATTGAGGAATACTGGCAGGATTCTGTCAGTCCAGGATAGGATGAAGAGTGAAGCTGGAGGGTCTTGTAGCTCCCACTACTGTATGCCTTGTGTATCCCCTGCAGTCCTTCTGGGTAAAGGCTTTCCGTATTGCTGAGGCAGGTAGGGTCCTGAAGGCCCTTCAGCTCCCCACACTGCACTCTGACTGTGGGCAACCTGACTCCCTGCATCTGACAGTCCACAGGCCCAGTCCGTACATCTCCACCATGCTGCGTGCCTAATACAACCCCTGCGGCGGCTGTACGTGCCAGCGACCAGATACGAGGCTTCTCCGATGCCTCAAAGTGAGAGAGTGCCACAGTGTTGATAGAGGTGGACTGAGGTGAGGGCTGTTGCTGCTGTGGTTTGGAGCTCAGAGGATCCAGGTAGTCAGGGTTCAGAGCCCCCAAACTCTTTAGACCACAGGGAAAAGATGGGAAGTTTGAGTGGAGAGGGAGGTCAGGGTTACAGTCTCTCTTTGGAGGGGAGGAAGTCGAGAGGTCATCCTGACCTGATTTCTCACAGTCACTGTCCAGCTTGTCACAGTCCTCGTCCTCTATGTCATCCAGGTCACTGAACTGCAGGTCCCGCTCATCCTTACTGTCTTTGGAGTCTGTGCAAGAGCAGTGAGAGATATTGAGCGGGCACTCACATGCATTTACAAACAGTCTAATACTTTTTTCTTTTAATTTACAGAATTTAATTTAGCTGAGAAGTGTTATGAGGTACCTTTGGTAATACAGTCTGGGTCACTCTTATTGAGGTCTTCCTTTCTGTCATCGCCTGCTTTGTTTTTGGGGGACCAGGTCATCTTGTTCTCTTTTTTTAGTCTCCTTCTAGCATTGGCAAACCAGGTAGACACTTGCGTGAGAGTCATTTTGGTGATAATGGCCAGCATGATCTTCTCACCCTTTGTAGGATATGGGTTCTTCCGATGTTCATAAAGCCATGTTTTAAGAGTGCTTGTTGTCTCCCTCGTGGCATTTTTTCTCCGGGTTGACCCATTATAATCAACTGTCCCATACCTGAATCAAATTAAAATGTGACATCTTTAAAATGGGTAACAGAATGTGTTTGAAGCAATATATATTATTTATCAAGATATCATATTAGAGGCGGGACAGATACAAATCTCACCTGTCATACTGATACTGGCCCAGTGAGTGGTCATATGGATAGTAGGCAGCGGGTTGGGTTATAGTGCCATGAAGACTGCCTGACCCCTCCTTTATTTCATATTGTGGGTTCTAGAGATGAATAAATATATTATAATGATAATAATCATAATACAAACTTCATTTTTTTAAAAAAATGCAATTTAGCTGTCATATATCTGGCACTGAGCTAAGCACATTTATTATTTAGAAACAGTACTTTATCTCTTTACTGTCCCTAAATTATAACTTTGCTAAGCTATACACACATTTCTGTTTATTTATTGTAAATTAAACCAAGTAAGCCCTTTTACAGCAAGCAAGACGACCATGTCGCTTCATTCTCTGTTTATTTCTTTTGATTATTCAAAGTTATTTCACCCGACAGCTAGACAGCATGGTCCTCTTACCAAGCCAAAATAATCAACAACAAGCCGTGACTTGAATGAGTCAATCGATTGAACGGAGGACCCGCGCTATATCTGATGAGAGGGCTACACGTACCAGGCTGGAGTAGATGGCAGAGGGTTCGGCGCTGTACGGAAAGTAATTGGCGTAGTTCTGACCGGCTGCGGCCGCTGCTGCTGCGTAGGGAGAGCCGTACATCCCGAGCGCGGCGTTGAGCTCAGTCCGCGTACTAGCCAGCAGCCTGTTCTCATAGGAGGGACAGCAGAAGGAGGCTGCGGTCTGAGACACGCTCGATCCTTCCGTCACCGACCTGGAAATCGAATCGCAGCAAGTCGTACTGGGGTTTGCCGACACGAAAAACTGCATGAAGAAAAATGAAAATTGTGGATAGACATGTCATTTTATATTTGCTTTACAAAGCATGCGCACAGTTTCCTTAGTAGGCTAAAACGTAAAAATGAGGTAAGGTGAAGTTAAGAAGCTTTGTTTAGAACTGAATTTGCTTGAAACCGCTTGTAATTTATTCTCATGCATGCGTTTTATTCAAGAGGTGTACTTGAATTTGACTTAATTGGGACTTAAATGATTGAAATATCCATAAACATTTACTTAAAAATAGGCGAACATTATTTCTTGTGAGTTGATTTATACGTTCGGCGTAAAAAAACAGTTTCTGTCAAAGCTGAAAGTAAAACTTTCTGTTAAGTTTTGCGTCAGGGTAACAAAGTTAACCAGCAGCAAGCGCGGCGTCTTTTAACACCATAGCCGTCTTTTTTAACATTAAATTACAACTATAATTGATTGTAAGTTATGTTGTCAAAATTATCTATCCGTTATCTGTAAATGTATAATTAGTTTATACACAGCAAAGGGAGGAGTCTCGCTCTCACTCTGAACAATTACACTGTAAAGGTAATTTACACGTTTACAACAACACGTGAGGTCATTTATAATTCAAATAACCCATTACTATAAATATTGACAAACCCCACGATATCGCCTAACTTTACTTTAGGACTAAGTGACAGAACAACCTGCTGCTACCTAGTAGTGTTAGTTACTGAGGTCCAGAAATTATGACAGAATGTGGGAAAAAAGCATTGCGCGCGCTAATTAAGAATCTACATGAGAAAAAAAAAATCTATTTTTCATGCTTACCTGAGAAGTTGCATTGTAAGGATATCCAAACTGAGAGAAAGACATAGCTGCTTCTTTTGTTACCATAAGCAATATTCTTCTCCTGCTGATCGATTGAAACCAAATCTACTTCAAATCCACCGTCTTACACACATTTCCACACTCGGCCTTTCGCTCAATAATAGATGACTGCACTTAACTGGGAAGCACTGAGGAGGTTTACGCCAGTCCTAGTTTTATATGTATAGATAATCCCCTTAAGGAAATGAGAAATTAGAGTTAAGCTTCATCAAGTACAAAAATATTGTTGTTAAACAGCTGTAGAAAGCTTAAAGGATAACGTAAGACTTGCAAGATATGAACTTGTGGTTGTGCTATTATTTGTGCCTCTATAGTTCTTTAGAATTCATCCATGCACGGGTATCAGTGTGACGTCATTCTAATCCCGGGACGGCGAGGATAGAATGATGTCTTTGCCAATCACGTCATGCTTCGCGCCTTTCTTGAGGTGTGTTCTGCACACCTGTCCCCTCTGTGTTTTTTCCTTTTCTTTTTAAACATTAGTGTATTCCAAGACTTAGAACGCAAAAAGTATGACTGGGTTTGCTAAAAGCGATAGAATGAATATAAACAATAAATCTTCTTCAATTTGTTTTAGTAATAGTCTATATTATATAATATATAGTTATATTATATGGTGTGTGTGTGTGGTGTGTGTGTGTGTGTGTGTGTATACACCCACCACACACTCCACACACACACATACTATATATATAGTATATGTTTTGATATGCCATTAAAATGGGTTGTAATGCCAAATATCGTTTTATTACTTGTTATCTGTGCTCTCATTAACGCCCCTGACAATATTTGTTATTCAAGTACAATAATTTCAAGTTCATAAAGATAGTATATCACTATTCAAGACGTAATCATAACTATCATTTATTTGTATTTATATAAAATATGTAGCAATATACTATTTATCTGTCTTTCCAATATAGGATTATGTTCTCGATTCCTCTCTTTTTATTATTATTATTACATATCAGACACTACTCCGTTGATGAGCAAATTAATTGAGGAGGGATCTGCAGGACCCTTGCTCGCATCTGTCTGACCGATCAGAGGTCCGACCTGATGTTAATTGCGATGATGTTTCCATCTCTCTCTATTAGAGAGAGGGCCAGTCCCGGTAGACGTGAAGAGAACCTCTGGCAGGTCAACAGAAAACTGATTGATGCGTATCTCGGGACCTACGCGACCATTACGAGAAATGCGTAATTGCATCAATTAACAAATGGATATGGCCTTGTTTAACCAGCGAGTTACACCGTGAAAATATGCCTTTGAGGTGAAATTAGACGATCAGAATGGAACTGAGAGAGAGAGAGAGAGAGAGAGAGATTAGCTGAATCTCTCAAGTCTAATTATACGGCAGTAGTGGGAGGCGACGGGAACAGCATTCTAATTGAAGGATGCGTACTTGAAAGGAATGGTAGAAATGACACTCCCTCACGCGGAATAAGTCTGGATATAAAGGGTAATATATGCATTTTTATTAAATGTTTTAGACAATATAATTAGAAGACTCCCTTTACTCTCTCTCTCTCTCTCACACAAACAGGCACCACACTTTGTTTATGCAACATGGTGGGGACATGACTTCTACCCTATTGTTTTTATTCTGAGCAAATGATGGCTATAGTAGTCCTAAACCCAACTATCTCATAAACCTTTTTAGCAATTTAGATTTTCGTGCAGACGTGTTTATCATTACGTTTGTTTATCAGTTTACTGGTAGCCCAAAGAAAATTAGATTTGATTTGTGGTCAACATGTGGTCCTAACAGTGAAGGCAAATTAGCCAGTAAAATACTAATTTAATTAACTGTGTGAATATAAAAAAAAAAGGAACCGAATGTAGTGCTCGAGCATCATCATCCCTCGCGCGCAGTAGTCACAGCATTCACGCGGCAATCTGCGACGGTCCACTCTCATTTGATCATTTCAGGGACAATATATGAGGAATAGTTCAATGACCTTGCTTAAAAAGGATGAGAACCTTGTCCACGATGATCTCTTTGCGATTACAAGCTCACTCTTCGAGAGGCGCCAGAGAGCTGCGAGTAACGGCCCTGATGGAGCTGCTGTGATGGCGGGAGCGTGCAGGCCCATCAAGTGCCCCGTTCAGTTCAGTCACCGCAGTCTTACCAAGCATTTGGAAACAGAGAAGTGTAAATGGGAACATTTTTGCAGATATGTTTTATTCTCATGAAGGAGATGAACTGTCAATTAAAGGGATTCTTCACCCAAAAATATACTCCAAAAACTTGTGTCATCATTTACTCACTCTTATGCTGTCCCCAAACCTGTACAACTTTCTTTCTTCTGCAGAACACAAACACACAAAAGACAATATTGGGAACCAGACTGTATCGGTGAACTTTCACTTTCACTGTTTGAATATTTTCTTTTATGTTCCACAGAAGACAGAAAGTTCATACAAATTTGGAATGACATGTGGGTGAGTAAATGATTACAGGATTTTCATTTTTGGGTGATCTCTTTAACCTTTATTCCTGTAGGGTACTTTGTGTCTTACTTAACAACTGATATACAGGTGAGATACTACTGGTGTATGTATACGTTTATGTAGGTTAGTTACAGATTTCTTGACTCCAGTGAGTATTTTTCAGATTAGGGTTTTTATTTGTTTAAAATAGATTATTTTCAATAGGGCATGTTGTCACTTTATATGAATAGGTTGTCACAATGGAACCTGTCATTACAGTTTTTTGGGGGGAAAATTGTATGTTTTGGCAAACAGTAAAACACACACACATGAAACAGCAGAAATATATAATGCTTACAAATGTCCAAACTATTTTGCCCAAAAGTATTATAATAAATAATTATATGAATATATAACATTTAAAACACAAACTTGACCCAATACAATTGTGACAGACATTTATGAAGAATGCCCTTAGAATACAGTTTTATCTTTTGGTTAAAAAGTACCTTCATTATGTTTTATGCAAACAACTTTTTGTTGTGTTCACTCATTAGCTATAAAGGAAAAAATAGGATATAGATTTTTTTTTCTGTCTGAAGATCAGGAAATTAATTCTAATTTAAAAGGTTTCTTGATGTTTGAAACCAACATACAAATCCACTATTAGAGAAAACGTGTATAATTTATTCAAAACCTTCCTTACTTCAATGTAGCCCATGTGACAACTAGCCTGGGTCTCTCACATTCATGATTATACATTACCTTGTAGGTTAGTAATCAAAAAGGAAAACAAAATATCTGATTATTGAGGATTTCCAAAAATCCCCACATCCCCATCTCAGGATCAGTAATCATTCCACAAACTTCTCCTGTTACGAGAGCACAATTAGAGAAAGCGGAACCAGTTGAGAGGAAGGTCAGAATATCCTATGCAATAGTTTACTGTAGTTTCTCTAAAGCCTTGTGCAAGGGCACGCATGATAGCCCAAGTGCATATGGGCAGCCTCATCCATAATGCATGTGGAACAGCGCCTGATGATTGGTACTGAGGGGTGGAGGGGGTCGTAAGTTAAATCAACCTTAATTGAAGAGGTAGAGCACAATGACCAATCCTACACACTCACTGCTTTCAGGATCTTGAGAGCTAGTTCCTGATATGATACCATCACATCCATTCCTATAGGAATGTGTTTGGTCTGTAATGTTCTAAAATGCATAGATGGATAGATTTGATGTTTTCCAAACTTTGAATTACTGTATAGCATTCTCTGTGACAAGGGAATTTGAGTGGTCTTCGTTTACATGTGTGTGTGTGTGTGTGTGTGTGGGCCTCTGTTAGCCTTGCATAGGGATTATGGAGGCTCAAAGCCTCACAGCAGAAAGGTTAAACCAACAGCCAGATTCACCTTCTCATTTAATACATTTCTCAGGCTGCTTTAATGAATTTCACAAAGCTTTTCTACTTTTTCATAAGACAGATCAGAGCTTTTTTATGAAATAATAATAAGGCACTGCTCAGAGAGGGGCAGAGCGAGGGGAGGGGACACTCAGGATCGAAGCAGAGTGATATCTCATTAAACAAGTCTGATATTCCTGATATATTCAGATGAATCCCAGACATGCGAGATCCTGAATTATTGCTCACTGTCTCTCCTCGCTTCATTTCTGGCCAGGTATTAACACTGCTAAATTATCCAAAAATTGGAAAGAAAGTAATAAATATTCTAATGAGAAACCCTCAAATTATAATGGATGTGGCCATAACAGTGCCCAGCAAAATCCAAAACAAACTTCATCTAAGTAGATGAATAAATTGACCAGAGTCAGGAAGACTTTTTTCTTCAATTATCTTCGTCTACTAGAGCGGTAATAAAGTTATCAATCTAGCTATGTTAATAAAAGCTTTGCATTTCATGCAATAACGTAGGAATCGCTTCGATGTCTGTTCCTCAATGTCAAGTTTGAAATCATATAATTGCTCCATTTTCTGTAAATGATTAATTACACATACTATTTGATGGTTAGATACATTGTTTTAAAAGATGGCGCATTTGCCTAAACTACCAAGTTATTTTCCAGGAGTATATTACATTGATGTTTTAATTAATACCCTTGTGAAAAGACGTGCCCTTAATCGTATTGAATGTGCACTTGTAGTGTACTTCAAATCTGTATATTTAAAAACATGTATTTGCAGATAATACAATGGAATAAAAAGCCACATAAGTGTACTTAAAGCGTGCTTACACTTTCATGACAGTTTCTTAACACACGTACAGTAAGTACACTTTTAAAAAGTGTGCTTTGTAAAATTATATCATATTAAATGTTTTACTTTGTTGAGTAACATTTTAAAGCACATGTAAAATACTTCATCATAATTTAACTGTAATGTGTTATTTGATATACATTTAATATATTTTAAATGTACTCAATTTCAGCTTTAAATTATAACTGCAGCTGGTAACACACTTGCTGAGTGCATATTAACTTTTGGCTTGTGGGGACCAGGGTTTGAATCTGGCATGGGTCTTGTCCCATGCAATCTCCTTATTTCTAACTCTCTTTCTATATTGTACAATAAGAGGCAAAAATAATAAAACATTTTAGAAAATAAATAAATTAATAAATGACTGGCAGTACCCTTTAACCATGTATGATAGAAGTAAGCAATAGAAGTATTATGAAATTGCATACTTTAGTCCTACTTAAGTGGGTCAAAAAAGCACTCTTAAGTTCAACCAATTGCACTTAATATAAATTTAAACTATAATGCATTTTCATTAATGCAGTTAACGTGTAAGTGTCTGACAAAATCACAATCAATTTCCATTTAAGTATATATGTTTAAAAGTATATTTGGTGTGTTTTAAAGTATGCTAAAGTGTACTTTTTAACTTTATTTATTTATATTTATTTATTTATAATTAACAACACAAAACCTGCCATTATTATATTTTCTCAACTCAGCAACAAATGACACTTATCACGGATGAATGTGTGTGCATTTTAGTTTATAATGTACATTTAGGTTTGTTCTTCAGTGTTTTGATAAGTTTGTGTGAACAGGACTGTTTAGCTGACAGCAGCTCTAAATGCCCCAGTGTAATTTAATCAGTGTTTCTGTGCTGTCAGGGATTTGTAACTTGTTACAGTGAGATTTAACTGGCAGATACTTGAATGACACAGTCAGTGTCTCTGTGTGTTTCTAAAAAGGCCCTCTAGCGAAATTTTTTTAATCTGCTGCAAATTTTTTGAATGTATGTGGACATGTATATGTTATTATCATATACTGTAGGTTAAATATATGTTGTGTAAGGCTCTAGTGTTTAAAGGGATAGTTTAATCCCAAAAATGACAAAATTCTGTAATTGTGCTGTTTTTTTTTTTTTTTTTTTAAAACATTACAAAACAAACAAACAATAAACGTACTCGGGTAAAAACGTAACATCGTTCCTGAGCTACGGGAACAAGTACTGGGGGAAGTGGAGGGGAAAACTCATTTTTCTCAGAATACTGAAGCCTTTTTCAATCACGCAGTGTAACTGCACGGCCATTGGTTCGTGCAGTGTATTAAAAACGAAACAATGGCTCGGCAGAGGAGCTGCACGAGCCTATGGCGGCACAGCCTGCCAGAGCCCGCTAATTTGGGGCATCTGGCTATATAAGCGTGCACTTCGCCATAGGATCCACAGGTTACTTATGCTGACTATGAAGGAAGCGGACGACCGACGTCGTGCTGTACATAGTCACAGCAGCAACGCAGTTACTCGTTCCCATATTTCAGGGAACCGAGGTTACGTTAGTAACCGAGTACGTTCCCTATCGATACTTCACTCATACTGCGTCTGTTTTAGACGCTTTGGGGAACCAGTACAATCCCGCCGTGCTATGTTAGAGAAACGACCAATGCTTGAACTTGCCTTGAGCTCAAAGGGCCCAGAGGGACCAAGTAATTTCAGGAAAGCCCCACAGGAAGCAATAGGGTAACTTACCGGCGGTAAGTGATCGTTTCAAGAAAAATAGTACAGCCTCGGAACACAGTGGGGGCCAAGAGCGTACAGAGAAGGCAAACGCCTGATTTAACACTGGTTTTACCAGATTAAGTCCATTTAAGCAGAAAGGACCCAAGCCTGTAAAGCCAGGACATCCAGATTATAAAACCTGGTAAACGTGGACGGCGAGGCCCAGCCGGCCGCCGCACAAATTTCTGCAATGGAAACTCCGCTAGACCAAGCCCAGGAAGAGGCAATGCCTCTTGTTGAGTGGGCACTTACTCCCATGTCAAGTCAAGTCAAGTCACCTTTATTTATATAGCGCTTTTAACAATACAGATTATGTCAAAGCAACTGTACAGCATTAATTAGGAAAATAGTGTGTCAATAATGCAAAATGACAATAGTAAACACTCAATTTTCAGTTAAGGCAGTTCATCATTGAATTCAGTGATGTATTCACCAGCTCAGTTCGCTGGAAATTGTGTCCCCAACTAAGCAAGCCAGAGGCGACAGCGGCAAGGAACCAAAACTCCATCGGTGACAGAATGGAGAAAAAACCTTGGGAGAAACCAGGCTCAGTCGGGGGGCCAGTTCTCCTCTGGCCAGACGAAACCAGCAGTTCAATTCCAGGCTGCAGCAAAGTCACATTGTGCAGAGGACTCATCTGGTTCCTGTGGTCTTGTCCCGGTGGCCGTCTAGGAGACAAGGTCTTTACTGGGGGTCTGTATCTGGGGCTCATCTAGTTGTTCTGGTCTCCGTTGTCTTTCAGGGCTGTAGAGGTCCTCTGTAGGTGCTGATCCACTATCTGGGCTGGATACATACTGGATCCGAGTGACCATTTGATCTGGATACAGACTGGATCTGGTGGCTATGGTGACCTCGGAATAAGAAAGAAACAGACTAATATTAGCGTAGATGCCATTCTTCTAACGATGTAGCAAGTACATCGGGTGTTATGGGAAGTGTTCCCGGTTCCGGTTGTCCTAATTAATGCTTTGAATTTATTAATGCGATTTGAATATTAGAAATGTGTTAGGGTGTTATGTGTAAGCCAGGTTAAAGAGATGGGTCTTTAATCTAGATTTAAACTGACAGAGTGTGTCTGCCTCCCAAACAATGTTAGGTAGATTATTCTAGAGTTTGGGCGCTAAATAGGAAAATGATCTTCCGCCCGCAGTTGATTTTGATATCCTAGGTATTATCAAATTGCCAGAGTTTTGAGAATGCAGCGGACGTGGAGGACTATAATGCAATAAGAGCTCGTTCAAATACTGAGGTGCTAAACCATTCAGGGCTTTATAAGTAATAAGCAAGATTTTAAAATCTATACGATGTTTAATAGGGAGCCAATGCTGTGTTGACAGAACCGGGCTAATATGGTCATACTTCCTGGTTATAGTAAGAACTCTAGCTGCTGCATTTTGGACCAGCTGGAGTTTGTTTATTAAGCATGACGTACAACATCCATATCTAGAGCATTATAATAATCTAACCTTGAGGTCATGAACAAATTAATTAATGTTTCTGCATTTGACATTGTGAGCATAGGTTGTAATTTAGATATATTTTTGAGATGGAAAAATGCAGTTTTACAAATGCTAGAAACGTGGCTCTCTAACTGATGACAAAGAATTGACAGAGCAGCCATCAAGTGTTAGACAGTGTTCTAGGTTATTACATGCTGAGTTTTTAGGTCCTATAATTAACATATCTGTTTTTTCAGAATTTAGCATTAAGCAATTACTCGTCATCCAGTTTTTTATATCGACTATGCATTCCGTTAGTTTTTCAAATTGGTATGTTGATGAGGATAATACCTTTTCTAGTATTCTTGGACGAAAAGGGAGATTTGAGATTGGTCTGTAATTAACTAGTTCTTTGGGGTTGTAACAGATCGGCCAGGCTCCACCACCACCCAATCACAACGATCTCTATCACTGGAGTACTGAGCACCTGCACCTGTCACCAAACAAGCACCTCATTACCAGCCTGCATAAAAACACACACCTCAGACACCCTCATTGTCCGATCTCGTAGACACGTAGAGGACTCTCGACGTGGTCTATACTCCCATTTGATACTGGACAGGATTACTGACCTCATGGTTCTAATAGTGTCATCATAGGGCGCAATAGTGTCTCCTGTTATCCTAATTTCAGGAGACTGAAGGCTGTGTGCTACTACTTGTGCATGGCCCCAGCTCCTGTAAGGAAAGGACTCGATTTATTTCCACTCGCACATCCTTTGAACTGTTCTACGAACTATACACTCACCGTGTCATCATTGGATCCTACCCCCGTACTCTCTGTGACCCAATAAACCTATTTGATATATACTAACCTGTTGCGTCAGACCTCTTCCGTTACAGAAGATCGGACCTACACCGACGGCACAGCTGATTAACCACGATCCATTTCAGGAGCTCGTAGACTCACTACGACGAGTACTTCGTAATCCATCGGCACCGTCACCCTCACCGGCACCGCCGCCATCACCACCCATCACCTCCTCCATCACAACCAGCACTTCTTCACCTACCATCATCGCTAGTCCCATGGTCCGCCCGGCGCCTACTCCTCCTTCAGTGTAATCTCACATTTGAAATGCAACCGTAATCATATCCCACTGACACCTCCAAAATTGCCTTTATTATCTCCCTGCTAACAGGACCTGTGTTGCAATGGGAGGAAACAATCTGGACCCAGGCCAGCCCCGTCATTCAAAATCTGCAGAACTTCCTAGTGCATTTTCGTGAGGTGTTTGGAAGGACAGACGGAGATACCGCTATGGGAGAATCTTGATTCTTGAACAACTCTATTATTTGCAATAGGGTAACATGTCAACTGCCGAATACTCGCTGAAGTTCAGAACTCTGGCAGCAGCAAGTGGATGGAATGAGAGATCGCTGCTGACTACCTACAGACAGGGGCTGGAGCCCCAGCTTCGGTTACAGCTTGCTGCGTATGATGATTCATTTGGATTGGAAAGATTCATTCAGCTATCCATGCAGTCCTGTTTAGCAGCAACACCAGTCTCCGCCACAACCTCCTACTTCTGCCGACCAGAGCTCAGTTACCCTCCAGAACCAGCACCAGAACCCATGATTGTAGAGAGGCAACGGTTATCTTCCGCTGAGCGGCAGAGAAGGCTTACCCGGGGTCTCTGTTTATACTGTGGAGCTCAAGGGCATATGATCTTGTCATGCCCCCTTCGCCCTCCACGTCCTGTGGTGAGTGTGATTCAGCCTGATATCGTTAAGATGGAACCACTCACTACCTGAGTAATGCTTACTGCCTCTGATGTTTCTATTTCAGTATCTGCCCTTATCGACTCCGGGTCCGCAGGAAACTTCATCTCCAGGAACCTCTGCCGCCAGCTCAGGTTACAAGCTACCACCACTGAAACAGTCTACCAAGTCCAGTCGATAACTGGAAAACCACTATGTCGTAGACATGTACGATATCATGTGGGACCCATCACTCTTCGTCTTGGCCAACTTCATTCTGAAGACATTCATCTTCTGGTTCTGGAGGGGTCTACGGCGGACATCCTCTTAGGGCACCCGTGGTTGGTAAAGCATAATCCCATTCTGTCCTGGAAGATGGGAGAAGTCCTGAAGTGGGGCAAGGATTGCTTCCCAGGCTGCTTCCCCGTGACTCCATCACCATCCAAGAAACTCATGGAGGTCCTTCCAGGGAATTCAACCTCCATTGAAAGTCCCATCGAGAAGCAATCCATAGACATTCCAGCCTGCTATGCCCCCTTCAACAACGTTTTTTGCCCGAAACAAGCCTCCCACTTACCACATCGGTCATGGGACAGCGCCATAGATCTCATTCCGGGTGAGCAAGTGCCTCGGAAAATCTATTCACTGTCGCTTCCTGAAAAGAAGGCCATGGAGGACTACATCAAGAAGGTGCTGGGTCATGGTTACATCCATCCATCTAATTCCCCTGCTGCATCTAGCTTCTTCTTCGTGGCCAAGAAGGACGGAGGCTTGAGGCCCTGTATAGATTACCGAACGCTAAACAACATCACCATCAAGTTCCGGAATCCTCTTCCCCTCGTCCCAAATGTCCTTGAACATCTCCGTGGTGCTACCATCTTCACAAAGTTGGACCTCCGCAGTGCCTACAACCACATCCGGATTCCAGTACTAGGGGCTGATGGAAACGCTTTTGGAACCCGCATGGGCCACTACGAGTATCTGGTCATGCCCTTTGGACTTGCCAATGCCCCTCCGTATTCCAGGATTTCATGCATGAGGTGCTCCGGGAGTTTCTTCATCGAATTGTCATTGTATACATAGATGACATCCTCTTCTATTCCCGGGGCCAGGCCGAACATCGCCAGCATGTTTCGGAGGTCCTCCAACGCCTGAGAGAGAACGACCTATTCCTCAAGGCTGAAAAGTGCACATTCCACCAACCCACAGTACAATTCCTCGGGTATGACATTGACCATACCGGAATCCAGATAGACGAGGGGAAGGTGGAAGCTGTAACTTCCTGGCCAGAACCCACTACAGTTAAAGAACTCCAACGATTCCTCGGCTTTGACAACTTTTACCGTCGCTTCATTCAAAGCTATAGCAGTATCACCATCCCACTCACAAGCATACTATGAGGGAAACCCAAATCTCTGTCCTGGACACCTGCGGCCTTAGAAGCTTTCTCCTCCCTCAAAAGAGCCTTCACCAGCGCCCCACTCCTGGTCCATCCAGATCCCGACCTCCCATTTGTCGTGGAAGTTGACACCTCCACTACAAGAGTGGGAGCAGTGCTGTGCCAGCAGCAGGGGAACTCAGCCAGACTCCATCCATGTGCCTTCTTCTCTAGGAAGCTCAGCCCGGCGGAAAATAATTATGACATCGGCAACAAGGAACTACTTCCCATCAAGCTTGCCTTAGAGGAGTGGAGGCATTGGCTGGAGGGGGCAGCCCATCCATTCACCATACTGACCGACTATAAGAATCTCCAGTATCTTCGTGAGGCTAAACGTCTGAATCCCTGTCAATCACGACGGGCATTATTCTTTACCAGGTTCAACTTTACCATTACTTATCGCCCTGGTCCCAAAAACGTCAAGGCAGAAGCCTTGTCACGCATTCAAAGTCCTGTGGAAGGCCCAGAAGAACCGGAAAATATCATCCAACCAAAGATGATCGTCAGTCCCATTGAATGGAAATCCCCTTCAGTGGCCTCCAACACGGCTACCAAAAATCCGCCGGGCTGTCCTCCAGGATGCCAGTATGTACCACAAACACAACCTACCCCACTGATTCACTCTGCTCACTCTTCTCGGGGCACTGGCCACCCAACAACACCCTCTCGCTGCTACGAGATCGCTTCTGGTGACCCAATATGGCAAGGGACGTGAGAAGGTTCGTGCAAGGATATCCAGACTGTGCCATGTCCAAAAGCCCGCGCCACTTACCATCTGGCAAACTCCTTCCTCTACCAGTGCCAAATCGCCCCTGGTCACACCCAGGAGTGGACTTTGTCACTGACCTGCCACTCTCTGAAGGTAACACATGCATCCTGGTTAGTTGACCGGTTCTCAAAATCATGTCGCTTTCTGCCCCTCAGAGGTCTCCCCACTGGACTGGAAACTGCTGAACTTCTCTTCAACAATGTCTTCCGATATTATGGCATTCCCGAAGACATCGTCTCAGACCGGGGACCTCAGTTTATCTCAAGAGTATGGAATGCTTTCTTCAAACTCCTAGGTGTGACCGTAAGTCTCTCGTCCGGATATCATCCATAGTCGAATAGTCAAACGGAGAAGAAGATTCAAGAGTTGGGTCGATTCCTGCGAACCTTCTGCCATGGCCACCGGGATTCCTGGAACCAGTTCCTGGGCTCGGCTGAGTACGCCCAGAATTCCCTGCAACAGCCNACGGACTGTAGTGGCTCGAAAGGAGGGCTCTTAAGAGCCCTAAACACCGTGGGCAGGTCCCATGTAGGGACGATGACAGGGCGAGGTGGGTTGAGCCTCCTAGAACCTTTCAAAAAGCGAACAACTAGGTTGCTCCTGCCCACTGACTGGCCAGCTATAGAAGCGTGTTAGGCTGCTATGGCTGCTACATAGACATTAAGCGTGGAAGGGGAACGACCCTTATCCAACAGATCCTGCAGGAAGGTCAATATCAGAGATATGTCGCAGGAAATTGGATCGCCGCGGATCATACACCAGGCGGAGAAGACAGACCATTTAAGGGCATAGAGCCGCCTTGTAGAAGGTGCTCTAGCCTGAGATATTGTGTTTAGCACGCTCTCGGGGAGGTCCGCAGGCTCCCATCGAAAGGGCCAGAGGTCCACATCATTCTGTTCGCCTGAGAGAGAAGGTCTCGTCTCAGGGGGATGGGCCACGGGGCTGCTAGAAGCAGCTGAGACAGCTCTGCGAACCAGTATTTGGTCCTCCAGAGCGGGGCCACCAACAGAAACTTGTGTCTCTGTTCCCTGACTCGCCAGATTACCTGTGGGCTCAGAGCGATTTGGGCAAAAGCATAAAGGAGGAGGTTGGGCCAATAGTGGGCCAATGCATCCTTGTCCTTCGAAAAGTAAATTGGGCAGTGAGAGTTGTCTTCTGAGGCGAAGAGGTCGACCTCTGCCTTGCCGAAGATCTCCCAGATTCTTTGAACCGTATGTGGGTGGAGCACCACTCTTCTGAGGGGACGTTGCTCCGGGATAGCATGTCTGCTCCCTGGTTCAACCTGCCCGGCACATGCACTTCTCTTAGCGAACTCAAGTTTAGCTGAGCCCATTCCAGGAGGCGCTCAACCAGCACAAAGAGGCGCCTCGAGGAAAGCCCTCCCTGGCGATTTACGTAGGACACCACAGTCATGCTGTCTGAGCGGACTAGCACGTGGTGTCCCCTTAGGTCTGGCAGAAAGGTGCGAAGGCCCAAACATACTGCCAACATTTCCAGGCAGTTGATGTGAAGCCAACTCTCCTCTTTTGACCAATGGCCAAAAGTCAGTTTGCCATCGCACAGAGCTTCCCAACCTGTGTTTGAATCTGTCGAGACTACCTTCCTTCTGCAGACCATACCCAGGGGCACGCCCCAATCCATCCACTGAGAGTCTTTCAAGGGGCAGGGCTGCTACGAAGGCCCAGCTCACCTTGACACGCATGTGCCCATGGCGCCAGGCGTGGTACGGAACTCGTGGTTTCAGCCAGTACTTAAGGGGCAGCATGTGAAGCAGGCCCAGCTGAAGTACTGGAGACGCAGAGGCCATGAGGCCCAACATCTTCTGAAAAGCCTTGAGAGGGCCACGAGCTGCCGAATAGCCAGTGTATGATCTGGCGTGACTACCGGCCTCATTCGGGCTGAGTCGAACTGTTCCCAGGAACGATATCCGTTGGCTGGGTGACAGCGCGCTCTTGGCAAAGTTGACCCAGGCACTTTAAGTGGCTGAGGAGTAAGGATCTGTGAGATAATAGCTCATTCTCTGACTGGGCCAGGATGAGCCAGTCATCTAGATCATTTAGGATGCGGATTCCCATCTGTCTCAGCGGGGAAAGAGCCGCATCCATGCACTTCATAAAAGTGCGGGGAGCTAGGGACAGTTCGAAGGGAAGGACCGTATATTGATAAGCTACTCCCTCGAAGGCGAATCTCAAGAATCGCCTGTGGTGGGGGCTAACTGGATGTGAAAGTAGGCATCTTTCAAATCCAGCGAAAAGAACCAGTCCCCTGGGCACACTTATAAGAGGATCTGCTGCAATGTAATCATCCTGAATGGCCGTCTCATGAGCGGTTTAGGTGTCTGAGATCGAGGATGGGCCTTAGGCAGCCATCCTTTTTGGGGACGAGGAAATAACGGCTGTAGAAGCCTGACTCGCTCTGAGCGGGGGGAACCATTTCTATGGCTCCTTTTGCTAGCAGATTCATCAACTCAGAGAGTAGGACATGTGCATCCACGCTCTGAACCGAGGTGGAGACCACGCTGCAGAATCGTGGGGGTCTTCGAGCGAGAAGGATTTACAAGCTTGTTTTGACCTCATTGATTGGAGTGTTTTTGAAGCTGCTGCCACCGATCTGGACGAGCTCACAGAGACTGTAACATCTTATATCAGTTTCTGTGAAGAAATGTGCATTCCTACCAGGACTCATTTAACCTACAACAACGACAAACCATGGTTCACTGCAAAACCGTTAGCTCCGTCAGGCCAAAGAAGATGCTCACAGGAAGGGGACAAAGTCTTGTATAAACAGGCTAAATACACACTGGAAAAGGAGATCAGAGTGGCAAAGAGGAATTATTCTGAAAAAATAAGGATTCAATTCTCTTCCAGTGACTCAGCATCAGTGTGGAAAAGTCTGAAAGAGATCACCAACTACAAGACACCATCGCCCAGCACTGTGGAGAATCAACAACTGGCAGATGATCTGAACGAGTTCTATTGCAGGTTTGAAAAAACACCCCACACCCCCTGAACACCTCTCCACACAACCATTCACACCTCCAGCAACCCCCCTCTCCCCCACACCTGCAATTCAGATCAGTGAAGACGAGGTGCGCCAGGTCTTCCAGAAGCAGAAAAGGAAAAAAGCACCAGGCCCAGATTGTGTTACACCAGTCTGTCTGAAATCCTGTGCTGACCAGCTGGCCCCCATCTTCACACAGATCTTCAACAGATCACTGGAGCTGTGCGAAGTCCCTTCATGCTTCAAACGCTCCACCATCATCCCCATGGGACTCATTATGTTCTGCAACATCTAGACAGACCAGGGACTTATGTGAGGATCCTGTTCGTGGACTTCAGCTCGGCCTTTAACACTATCATCCCAAACCTCCTCCTGCCCAAACTAACTCAGCTCTCCGTGCCCACCTCCGTCTGTCAGTGGATCAACAGCTTCCTGACAGACAGACAACAGCTAGTAAAGCTGGGAAAATACACATCCAGCACCCACACGATCAGCACTGGAGCTCCTCAGGGATATGTACTCTCCCCACTGCTCTTCTCCCTCTACAACAAAGACTGCACGTCTAAAGACCCCTCTGTCAAGCTCCTGAAGTTTGCAGACGACACCACACTCATCGGCCTCATACAGGACGGTGACGAGTCTGCTTACAGTCAGGAGGTTAAAGAGCTGGCTGTCTGGTGCAGTCTCAACAACCTGGAGCTCAACACGCTCAAAACTGTGGAGATGACCGTGGACTTCAGGAGAAACCCCCCTGCTCTCCCTCCACTCACCATCAAAGACAGCACTGTGACTGCAGTGGAGTCATTCAGGTTCCTGGGCACCACTATCTCTCAGGACCTGAAGTGGGACACTCACATAGACTCCATTGTTAAAAAGGCCCAGCAGAGGTTGTACTTCTTTCGCCAGCTGAGGAAGTTCAACCTGTCACAGGAGCTGCTGAAACAGTTCTACTCTGCCATCATTGAATCTGTCCTCTGCACTTCTATAACTGTCTGGTTCAGCTCAGCTACCAAATCTGACCTCAGAAGACTACAGAGGGTAGTCCGGACTGCTGAGCGAATCATTGGTACAACCCTCCCTTCTCTCCAAGAACTGTACTCATCCAGAGTGAGCAAAAGGGCTAGCAAAATCACTCTGGACCCCTCACATCCAGCACACTCCCTCTTTGAACTGTTGCCATCTGGTCGACGCTACAGAACTCTGAGCACCAGAACGACCAGACACAGGAACAGTTTCTTCCCTCAGGCAATCCATCTCATGAACACTTGACAATAACTGTGGAACACACACTATTTATTCACTCATACACTTATTTATCTAACACACATACTCAGTTCATTTCAATTTGCACATAATATACCTGTACATACAACTGTCTATTGTTATATACCTGTACATACAATTGTCGATTTGTATATTTTTTATTCCTTATTTACTTGTTCTATTTTTTTGTTCTGTCACTGTCATCTGTTACACTGTGTAAGCTTCTGTCACGAAAACAAATTCCTCTTATTTGTAAAAACATAACTGCAATCAGCTCATTAGATTCTGATTCTGTGATTGAGTGGGAATAAACTTGTTCTATACCCACAGATCCACTCTGACACCCAACGGGGCAGGGAATCCGCCCACGTGAAAAGAGGTGGGCTGGTGACGAAGCGGAAGCGCTGCTGCGGGGAATAAGGAAGAGGAAGTTTGCTCTCTTTTTGAAAATTTTTGTGTTTTATTTTTCTCGCTATAACAGCAATAAGATGTGCGGGCGCTAACTGAATGGGCCTGGGGTTCACAACAGTTTTCACCACAAACACATTGCCATCGGCACCCGGAAGTGAACGGGGTGCTTGGAGGCACAAAAGAGGCTGTTTGGGGGGTGGTTCGGCAATGGCGAGACTTTGCCCCCTCCTCTTCCTCTCCTGCGGATCAGGTTGACGCCGGGGCACCGGGTCCAGCACTACCTTGGGCCGGGGTCCCTGGCGCTTAGGGAATGGGTAGCGTCTAGCCGAGCGGGAGCGCTGGAGGGGCTCAGGCTTAGAGACCAGCGGTGCAGCTGATGAGGCGGGCTTCGCAGGCTGCTGAGTCGGCGCCGTCTTGGGGCGACTGGCGGCAGCTGCAGAGCTGGAGCGTTTTGGCAAGAAGTGTCACATTGCCTGGGACTACTTCTGCGCGGGGGTGAAGCGTTCAGCGAAACCCTCAACTGCAGGTCTGAACAGGCCAGTAGGGGAAACCGGGGAGTCCGAGGGAGGGGACCTTATCCGCATCCTTGATCTCTGTGAGGGTCAACCATAGGTGGCGCTCAAGTGCCACAAGGCTGGCCATGGATCTACCGATCGCCTGAGCAGTCATCTTTGTGGTGTGTAAAGCCAGGTCGGTCGTGCTGCACAGCTCTTTGAAAGCCACGGGGTCCGGTCCAGACTCATCCATTCTCTGGAGAAGTTTGGCCTGAAGGACCTGGAGGACCTCCATGGAGTGAAGTGCCGAGGCCGCTTGTCCAGCAGACGAGTAGGCCCTTCCAGCGAGTCCTGCACAGCTTGGACGGGTGGGTGGCCCGTTGTTGAGGGGTTTGACGGCGCCCTGGCAAAGAAACCCTGCCATCAGGTGGCTGCGTGTGGGCTCCTCCGGCGGAGATCAATCCAAACCCAGCTCTTGGACAGCCTTAGACAGAACGCGGAAAAGTTTGGTGTCCGTGCCTGTGCTGGCAGTGCTGGGTTCTGCAGACAGCAGGTGGGCAGGGTCGAAAGATGCACGAACCAATGGCCATGCAGTTACACTGCGTGATTGAAAAAGGCTTCAATATTCTGAGAAAAAGGAGTTTTCCCCAAAGCATCTTAGCAGACGCAGTAAGAGTGAAGTATTGATAGGGAACAAACAAATGTGGAGGATAAAGAACGTGTGTATATACAGTGTGTGTATATTTACTTCTACTCAAGAGTTTTATGGTCTTAAAAAAAATGAAATCAGAAATCATTTTAATATGCTGATTTGGTGTTCAAGAAACATTTCTTCTTATTATCAATGTTGAAAACAATTGCGCTGCTTAATATTTTTGAGGAAAATTTAGAAAACAACGATATTTATTTGAAATGGAAATCTTTTATAGCACTATATCTGTCTGTCACTTTTGATGAAATATTGCATCCTTGCTGAAAAAAATGATTAATTTTAGTAGTGTGTGTATGAATATGCAATGCTTAGAGTATGGCAACTATTACAGGATGTTCAAAACACACACATACCAATTCCATTCAACTTGCCAGTAAACTGTGGGGACAAATAAGTCCAGTATTACATTAGTGTCTCTGTAATTATGACCCTTCATCATGATCTGTGACAACATCTGCAACATCTTGTGTGGTTCTAAAACTTCTGGAGCTCTGCAGTCATCCTCTACTCTGTGACCCCTCTCTCTTCCTCTCCCTCTCTCCCTTCTCACCGCGCTTATGGCCCCCTGGAAAAGGTTCCATCTGCAAATGCTTGTGGGTGGTTAACCAAACGCTGGTGCCAAGTCATACAAATAGCCATGCTTGGTGTTTGTTTGCATAAACACTTCTGAGGGCTGCACTCTTTTGTAGCTGTTTTTTTACAGTTGGTTGGAAGATGAAGGGCTGCGACAGAGACACAGGGGATATGGTTCATTGCAAGGTCCCAATCTCCATTATTTCGGTCTGGATTCTGAGACTGCTGTGCTTTTGGTGTGCAGGGTAGGACAGTATAGGTTAAGTCTAATGTTTTACAAACATTAAAGCGATCCAGGCTGTTGTGATGTCACATTTACTTTTCCACTTGCTCTTACTTCAAAGCCTCGTCTTGGGTACCATGCAGTATTAGTCACTAATTGAGAGGTTTTCTTTCACTTTTGATTTTACTCCTGTATTCAAAGAATGCCAGAGGAGGGAAAACGTTGAGCCGTGTAGGGCGGGATAATTCAAGATTAAGTTACATGTACAGGCAGAAAAGAACATTCATTTTTACCCCCTATTATGATTGCACATTTTAGTTTCAAGTTTTCATCCCTGGGATTTAGGAGCAACTGAAAGTGACCAATTGGTAGTCATCATCACGTAACTGTTGTTATTCTGTAGGTTTTAGAAAATTGACCTGACTGCTTTTATCTTCAGGTGAGAGTGTGCCGCTCTGGAGGTAAGTGGGAACAGACGGGGGCTGTTGAAACCCGCTCACATGCCAACGAACAAAACGGCCTCTCCTGCAATGACAGTTCAATTGCTGAGGCCTCTGGTCCTCATTTGCAGGCCAGACACTGGAGAGGTTTTTCTTCTCCATGCTCGCTCTCAAACGCAAGCCAGATGGCTCTAAAAAATATTTCCTCCACACATTTTATTTTCATCTTTCCTGTCGAACCTTGTTGTGTCAGTGATTAATGGTGCATTATTTCTGATGTGAAACCAATGTTCCCAACCAATCGTTGTCCTAAACAAGCATCTCTTTCACTATTCTGTGGATAATCATTATTTATTTACAAAGCCATTTCATCTAGGAATAAAAATGATTTGTGATTGGTAAGATAATGCTACACTGATTTATCTTTCATAATTTCTGTATTTCCTAAAAAAAAAAAAAGCACACATGACTATAGTTTAACCAAGTTTCTTTTTGCAACCCCCCCCCCAACCCCCCAAAAAAGTATTGTTTTATCCCAGTATCCCAGACACAGCTTGTATTCACTTTATTCTCATGTAACACACTAGGAATGTCACCCTGTACTCTTTTTACAGTGCTGTGGGTTTTCATTTCCAGGACACAATACTGTTACCATGGAGTGCCATTCAGACATGGCTATATCATTTCATTTTTTTTTTCATTCATTCAAATCACATGCATTATGTACCTCCAGAACCGACTGAGGTTATTTTCTCCAAACTGGAATCTGGATTTCACTATAGCAGGCCTATTGGGAAAAAATTCCCTTTGCAGAACTTAAAAGCAGATGTTACATAGCTACCAACATCAAATGCTCTTGTTAACTGTAAAGAAAGTGAAATGAAATACCTTTGATTGCTGAAGTAGCTGGTTATTGTAAACTAGTTCTCAACATGGCTCTTACATAGCCCTTGACCTTGGCTTGGCCGCACATGCCTTATCAGATTTCAAAACCAACTGCTGCTTTTGGTTGTTACTGCTAATTCCTTGTTAGCAGATTGTCAAGCTTACTTTGGGGAATGAGAAACTTGGATCAACCCTTAGAGGTGTTTCCTTTATTGTTTTAGAGTCTAAGTAAACACAGATTAGAGCAGAGTGTTTTGATGCTTGAAATGCAGTATAGTGCTTTTAAGAGTTTTGCCTGCCCAGCAATTTTCTCTCATATAAGGATATCAGGTTAATTTGCTCTAGTCAACCATGTTATTTTAAGAAATCAATGCAGAACTTTTAGTTGAAATGTTTATTTATTTATTTTATCAAACATCAGTTTAAATCAGATTTTGAATTAAAAAATGGGCTTTTTGTTCATTCATGAGTGTGAATTTGAATTAAATTTGCCACCCCCACACAATGTTAAATTTGAATGACAATAAGTGGAATTTACTGAATTGCAATTAAAATATATTCCACAGATAATGGCATTCAGCAGTGGCGGGCCGTGCGTTTTACACCTAGGCCTTCAGTGGCGTCCTACATGATGTAGCGTCTGGACCAATCCAACACACTATATATTTTGTTAGCTAGATTTAACTAATACTCTGTAACACCCCTCAGTTAACAAACCATATGAGGACCCATGAACCCTTCCCCCCGGAATGCGTAACACCCCAGGAAGTCGAACAGGCCTCTTTGTTGCATGGCAACCAACGCTGATATCACTGGGTTTATTGGCCAAAAGTATGTAAAGCAGGGAAAATACCTGCATGTCCCAGGGCAAGAGGCAGAGAGGAATGGACTGTGCTCTAATTAATTAATAGGAAAACCTTTATTTGAATGAACACACATATTCTTCAGGCCATTGAGTATATTATTGTCATTGTGTATTTTGTCTTGGATATTCTTAGACTATTTTAGTATGCTTATGAGGGAACCCATTCCTGTAATCCTTTCACTATGTGTAATTCTACCTTGTTTAGTATCTATGAATTAGCCTTCTTATGATCGAAACAAGCGTGAATATTATATATTGGTACATAGGCAATAAATATTAGGGCCCTGAGAATCGTTAATAATTTAGATTTAAGTCCATTTGCAAATTACCATGCTAGAGAACAAAGGGTCGTAAACCCTCAAGCAATTGCCACCTCCCGCTCGGAAACTCCATTTTGCTCATTGGACAAGCCCATCTTGAAAGGCGGGATCTTCTCCGACCTTAAAGTCCCTGCTCCAGGGACCCTCCCAGTCGGTGGTTCGGTCAGAAGCTAAGAAGATGTGAGAAAACGCTTCAGGATACCAAAGCATTTGTGCCAGGCCTTTCTTCGGCCTAGTCCTTTCCATTCATCAAGTGACTCTGACTCAAACTGGTTCTTTCTCATCAACCAACTTCAGCAAGATCTTGGGGCCTTAAGATTGCATCAGGAATCTTTTTTAGACATACGCAAGTATCAAACTTAGTCGATTAAATTGATGCATTAAGTATCAGTTACACTTTTTTACAAGGTTTGTTTGAACTAAGACTCTGACGTTTTCCCTCAGGGTTTTAGATCTGGTGAATATGCAAAGTGTTCCATAAAATGCATTCTTTATGCCTCTTTCTATGCTGAGTTAAACTTTAACCCTTTCCTATACCAACTGTATGTGTGTGTGTGTGTGTGTGTGTATGTGTATGTTAGACCAGCTCTTAATGTGTTTATGGAGTATGTTAGACTAGTTTAAGTGTTTATGTAGTTAATAAAACCTTACTTGTATCACACTTGACGTGTTCATTGTTTGCTCATAACCGGAGTCACTAATCATGCAGATTTAGTACAAGCTTGTAGAATGCTACAGTAAGAAAGTTATTTCCCTTAACCAGGAATTAACGTTCTTGGAATGGACAAGACAGTTGACCCTGAGAGGTCAGCTAAATATCTACAGCGGATCTAAAATATGAATAGTTAATTATAACTAGTTATGCTTAATTATTCATATTTCCCCATGAGCTGATTCGCTACAATGAATTAATCCATCTCTTCATACCATCATAATGATGCCACGGCTATAGAAACCATAAATATTACACAATAATACAGTATAACAGGGCACTACATAACAGACAAGTACCTTATGTAGCGAGAATGAATGCCATTAACTAAAGAAAGAAACCCAATTAACAAATTGCGCAACACATCATCTGTAGCTAAAGCATTAACCTAACAAAATAACACAAATACAGTCCATCCGATGTTCCTACAGACATTTATTCACCCAAACGCACCTTACAGATAGCACTGATATGAAACAAATAAGGTGATTACATGTGTTTTAAAGTTTAATGTTCTCTTACTGCTTTATTTAGTCTTCACGAGTCTCCCCGCCGGTCTGCCAGCGCACTGTGGGAGGAAAATACTGGTTAGCACAGCGATTATAGAAAGTGAGCAAGTGACATTTAAAGAATTCTACAAGACGCTGACAGAAAAGTGTATACATGTGTTTTTTTAACGTACAATCTGCGCTCGCTCTCCCTGCTGGTCTGCCTCTGCAGCGCGCTGTGGCCGGAGGAAAAGCACCGGTTAATACAGCTCCATGGTGAAACGGAGTAATATTATTCACAGAAACACTTAACCTGGTTTTATATAGCCGCTGCAATACCACTATTTATCAATAACATCAGCATACAACGCAATTCAAGTCCGTTGATATATTTATACTTAACAGATTTCCCGGTCAAAAATGAAAATTTTAACCTACCTATTAGTGGGTTTTCATCTTCACGAGTCCTTTCACAGGCCGGCTGCTTTCCCCTCGCGTCGAGGGGAGGTTTCTCCGTGTGGTTGTTTTTCGCAGTCATTTAGGACTACTGTTTTTAGATTAACTAAATATAGTAGGCAAATATTTTTCAAAATGCACTGAAAATCTAAAACTGAGAAACAGTAATAAAAGTTTTACTAAGTTTTAATAAAATGATTTACAGCGATGCTGTTTGCTAGCTAGTATGCTGACCATCCAATCAAAAGACGAGAAAATGCTGACGTTATCGTTAGCCAGCTAGATGGCCCTGGTGTTGCCAGCTCGAAATCTGATTGGTTAAAGCAACGGTTTCATTGCCATTGATTTAAGCTAACAGATGCCTGCACTTTGGATTCTGAAGGCCTTAAGGCAGATTTCTTTGACCCTGGCAACACGATTGCTGAAATATATATTGGATAAAAGCTCTAATATAAACATACACTGCTGGAAGCAGTGCAACCAAGAGAAAAGCTATGAACTGAAGAGAATAGACTATTGGAAATAATTTAATACACATTCCTGGAAAAATATATTAAAACTAAATCAGTGATTCTGATAGTGTTTAGGCCAGCAGAGAAGGCTTTGCTGGCCCTGACGTCCCACCACTGGCATTCGGGGAAATAAAAGTGTTTTCCACCCTGCTCTAAATCAGTCTATTATAAGGCCTATAAAACCTTTTTTTAATACCTTCAAATAATTTTAATTATGTTAACACTTTAAATTCTAATTCATATTTTAATTCTGCTTCCTGCTTGCTACCTCAGTTCAAATTCATTTCAAATTCAGAAATGTAATTGGATTATAAAATGCATTCCTGTTTATAGGGATAGGGACTAAAGCTCAATTTTAGTATGATTAAATGCAACTTTTACATTTAATACTGTTGATTATAAGGATGAAATTTAATCAGAAGAATAAACTTTATTCTGAAACAAATGGTACAAGCAGTTATAGATATGAATGATGAAAATGTGTGAAAGAAGTGAGAGAATAATTCGCACCTTGTCAAGAAAAAAGAAAAAAAAAGTAACTCACCAGAAACTTCATATGATAGAACAAATATCATTATTTTGGTCTAGTATTCTTGCCACTGCTGACCACAGGGTTTAATTTGGTGATTTCAGTGAGGAGAGATTCAATTTGAAATCCTATTATATCTATCTGGTGTGTAGTGTGTATTGTGTGTGGTTCTCTTTCTGGTTGGGGAGTAAGAATTTGGGCCCACAGAGGACAGGCAGAGGATGAATAAGTGAACAGTGGAGCTATAGCAGAGATGCAAAGATTTTCTTAGAGGACTGCGTTTCAAATCTCAGATTATTGAGTAGCTCTTTGTTTGACGGGCTGACACCCCAAATGAATTCACTCAGTCCCATACAGTGAATATTTTACGCTTTGGTGGATAGCATAAAACTCCATCCAGCCTCAGAAAATAGAGAGAAAGAGAAAGAGTGTAAACTCTCAATCCTTTTTAATTCATCAAAGCGCCTTCTAAATGAGAGGCTCAGTTAAACTTTCATACCCAACGAACAAGGCAAACAGCAAAGACCAGTTTGGTTTTTTTCTCTTTTTTTCCAATCTTTGGTATGCCTGTCTGAGATTCATTAGATTTTGAAGGCATGGGCTGAAAGGGGTGAGAGGTAAAAGGGAGAGCAAACAGGAGAGAGAGAAAGAATTATGACCATAGCTTCTTTTGACAGATGGTAAGGTAACCCCATAATTTCTTAGGTTCTTGCCATTCAGTGTATGATTGGTAGATCTCATGATCTTATTTTTTTTTTTTAAATACTTTGCTGACAAACTCTCCTCCAAGGCCCATCCAATCCACCTCCAGCTGACAGTCTGTTTATTTCCCAGCTCCAAATATGTTTTTATACTGATTGTATAATTACATCAATCCATTGCTCAATGTGTCATTATATTACAGTGTTTACAGGAAGTTTTGGAGCATCCACCGGACAATCTAGACACATACTTTTTTGCCCAAAATAAAATTTTTATGTCATCTACTGAGGCCTGTTTCTGCATCAGAGTAAAAATAAAAAGAGTGCATATTATATTACTTTAAAATAAGAAATAATATCTCATTGTGAGATATAAAATGGCAATTGGAAGGTAAAACAATCACATATCTCAATTGAGATATAAAGTCACATTTTGAGATATACATTTGCAATTAAAAGTGTGAGATAATAAAATGTAATTAAGAAAATACATTTGCAGTTATGATATTTAAATAAACATTGTGATGAAGTCACATTTATTTATTTTTTATTTTTAACTGGTTTTCCATACTCATGCATAATTGCTGTTTGCAGAGAAATATTAATAACTAAAAGTTTCCCTTACAGTGAAGCAAACTTTGTGCTGATGTGCACAGCACGTTTTATGTCCCACAATGTAATTTATGTCTCACAATGTCGAACCCATCAAACATATATCTGAAACATAAATAAGATAAAAACGTGGTTGTTAACCACAAGCACTAGATAGTCCCATCTTCCTTTAGGAAGCCCCCACCTCTTTTTCCTCTTTTCTCGGTCGCTCTTCTTGTCACTTTTCCTGCTGCTGTCTGAGTGTGAGCACGGCGCAGGGGTCAGGTAGCTCAGCTCCATGATAACCCCTCATAAGAGCCGCCAGCACGGCTGACACTCACCATATGGCCCTCTGACCCTGTCTCCTTGGGAACAGGACATGGCACAGGAAGGAGAACACTGCTGGATATTTGCACTCCGTGGAAAGGAATGGAAAAGATATGTATGGATAACTTGGAAAAACTGGGAACATAGCGATAAGCACTTTCGGAAAGCAATGTGGATTGTGTTAGTGTAGTTCACAGCCCAAACGCTTGTTGACTGACGATAAGGACTTTAAACGTGGCTACTCGAGGCTGCTGTTTGCAAATGCACGGAGCTGATGATGTTCATTGTAGGAATTAGTCTTTTATCTTTGAAATTGCGATCAATAGACGCACACGTACACAAATGTTCACTCATACGGACTATCTGGACGGTTCTCTGGGGTTGAGGGCGTGAGGAGGGGAATGTGCAGTCTGGCCTTATTAGAATGCTCCATGTGTGATGAGAAGAGAGGAGCAGCAGCTTTCCCAATGCAGACCCCACATCACGCTCAGGCAGCACCACTAGACAGGGGCCACTGCCCCCTAACCCCCCTTCCTCTTGGGAGATAGTCCAGGTCTGCTTTCTGTCATGGTGTCTTCCACACCACACCCCAGGGGGTCACACGGTGTGAGAACCCGGTGTTTCAGACCCCGTCGTTCTGAGAGAGGAGAGAGTGATATTTTCCTGAATCAGAGACTCTTTCCTTTTGTCAGTTTGCCATTGTCTATCTCAGCCTTCTCCGGTATGCACCTCCTTTCCCTCTTTCCTTTGGATCAATAGTGTTAATTGGTCTGCTCTGTCAGTCCTGCATTGATTGTGACCACTAATAAAAGAGATATTGATTGGCAGTTTGTTTAACACTAGCCTGCGCACTGCACAGTGCCCTTTAATGCTATTCCTACAGCAACCTTTTCCTGTTTCCAGCAGTTCTTAACGTCATAAATTATGCTGGTCGATTAGGGATATTTTTTGTGCCTTTTTGAAAACTTGGATGACAGCCTATTTTTTATGAGGATTTTTTAAAATAATTTTATACAGTGTAAAAGAATTGTAAAAACTGTAAAAATACTATTTAAAAACTTGATAATTGGGCAATTGTAATTTATCTTACCATATATGTTAGGGGAAAAAACAACTTGCATAATTTAAAATACTTCAAGGAAAACCACAGTGAAAAACAGTAACCTATGTGACACATATGATTTTTTTTATAGAAATATTTTTGTTTATTTTCATTTTTTATCAGTAATTATGGTGTTTTTGCATTACACTCTTTATTTAATACATTTTTAAAAAAAAAAAAAAAATTTAAAAAAAAAAAAAAAAAAAAAAAAAAAAAAAAAAAAAAAAATAAAAATTGGCATTATTGCACTGTTATGTGTATATGCCTAATTGTGTTTTGTCTTTGGTGTTTGGTTGACGTATGGAGATTTCCATGTTTTATGGACATTGATTATTAGCTCTGATTCATTATGTGCCATATTGTACCATCTGTATTATTTTGGAGATTTTCAGTACATTTGTGACTCTGGACCACAAAACCAGTCATAAGTAGCACGCATATATTGTAGTAATAGCCAACAATACAATGTTTGGGCCAAAATTATATATTTTTCTTTAATGTAAAAAATCATTAGGATATTAAGTAAAGACATGTTCCATGAAGATATTTTGAAAAATTTCCTACCGTAAATATATCAAAAGTATATTAACATCGTATTGCTTAAATGAAATGTATGGTTATAAGCTGCAAAATATACAGGCACTAATTGTCAGGGTTCTGTCACTTCGGTCTAGTGTAATTCATTTTGTGACAGAGCCCTGACACTCGCGTCATGTCATTGTTTTCATGTGAGCGTGCGGCTTCGAGTGTGCTCGAGCCGTGCGCTCTCGTCTGCGTGTACTGTTTCATGTTGGAGCGTGGTGTTCAGATCCCGGCACTCATGTCTTGAGTTTCGGTTCGTGTCGGGGTACGGACACTCGCGCCCCCCCCCCCCCCCCTCCCCCCCCCCATGTTCTGTCTGTTGGTAGGGGCGGGAGTTTCGAGTTCGCTTGGCTGTGCGCTCTTCTGTCCACGTGTGTTGTGTTTTGTGTAGCACGCGGTTTGTGATCAGCCGCGTGCTTTTCTTGTTGTCTTGTGTGAACACGCGGCTTATGAGTTTTCTCATTAGCTGCGTGTTCGTGTCTTTTGTTCTAGCACATGGCTTGTGATTTGTTTTGCTGGCCATGTGCTTGTGTTTTGTTTTGTGTGAGCACATGGCTTTTTGTCTTTGATTTGGTGTGCCATGTGCTCATGTCAATTGTCTTGACCCCTCCCATTTTGTTACCTGATTATTGGTTAATTTGCCCCACATGTGGTCCCTCTTTATCCTCCTCATTTTCTCTCCTTTTATTCTCCTTGTGTTTGCAGTCCTGGGTCGGTTCGTCTTCGTCATCTCTCCCTGGATGTGTCGTGTCGTGTCCAGATCCTGCCTTGCCTTGCCTTGCCAGCCTGTTTTTCCCCCACGGGGTAGTTTTGCCTGTTTTTCCCCCACGGGGTAGTTTTTGTTGCTGTTTTGTTTATTTTTATTACCAATAAAACCCTTTCTCTGCAGTACTGAGTCCTCGCCTCATCCTCTACCGGAACCCTGACAGTACGAACTGACCATGATGAGGACTCAGCAGAGGAATGGTTTGCGTCTTCCACCAGCCTCCACTCTCTCCAGCCCCCACTTCCAGCGCATGCTCCAATTTAATACTTGGGCTCCCTCCGTCAACAGGGGGCTGACGTGAGGAATTTTGCCCTGGAGTTCAGCGGTGCTGCAGAGGGGTTGGGGTTTAATGATGCGGCCCTCAAGGACCTCTTCAACTATGCCCTTGATGAGCCCCTCAACTGGTGGAGGATGAGAGGGTTGGATCACCTGTCGTTTGAGGGGTTCATCAAATTCCTAGCCCGTCAGGGGAACCCTCTGGCCGAAGAGGCCGCAGCACCCCCGGAAGCGGCCGAAGAAGCTGCAGCGCCCCCAGTGATGGCCGGAGAGGCTGCAGCGGTCCCTGTAACGGCTGAAGAGGCGGCTGTGCCCCAAGAGGTGGCCGACGAAGTGGCAGTGCCCCGCTCTCGGAGACGGAGGATGAGGAATGGGTACGCCTCACCACCCCTAGAGGCAGCTGGAGAGGCTGCTGTGCCCCTAGAGGTGGCCGATGAGGCTGCAGCTCCCCGTGTGGCGGCCGAGGAGGCCGCAGTGCCCCCGAGGGTGGCTGATGAGGCTGCAGCGGCCCTGGAAGCGGCCGAAGAAGCTGCAGCGCCCCCAGTGATGGCCGGAGAGGCTGCAGCGGTCCCAGTGACGGCCGAAGAGGCGGCTGCGCCCCAAGAGGTGGCCGACGAAGTGGCAGTGCCCCGCTCTCGGAGACGGAGGAGGAGGAGAAGGGCTTCCTCCATCCCACATGGCCTGGAGGCCATCCAGGAGCCCGCTGCTGCTGGCCTGAAGGCCGTCCCAGACCCGCCCGGGCTCCTTGCCCCGCCCGGGCTCCTTGCCCCGCCCAAGCTCCTTGCCCTGCCGCCCCCGCCCAGGCTCCTTGCCCTGCCGGCCCCTCCTTGATACGGGCTCCACCCTTCCTGCCTGCAAAGCTCCGCCCTGGTGGTCTTGTTAAGCCGGAACCTCCCTGGTCCGTCCCTCCGGCTCCGCCCTGGTGGCCTACTGGGGTTCTTGTTAAGCCGGAGCCTCCCTGGTCTGTTCCTCCGGTCCCGCCCTGGCTCCCCGGGATTCCTGGTCTGCCTGAGCCTCCCTGGCTCAACCCTCCCGCCCTTCCCTGGTTCCTGTAATGACTTTCTGGGCTGTACTGCTGGCACTGGCTTGGCTCCTCCCCTCCCTCCCTCCCTTCTTGTCCATGTTTTAGTTTTTCCTGTCTTGTGTTGTCCTGTTATGTAGCGGATTCTGTAGTTGTCATGTTTGTCTGTCATGTTCCTCTCTTTTTTGTTTGTTCCCTCATTAGGGAGCCAGGTGGCGTCCCTTTTGAGGGCTTAGTGTCGGGTGTCTGTCACTTCGTCTTTTCTAATTTGGGTGGTAGATGCATAGTTTTTGTGACAGAGCCCTGACACTCCGGTCGTGTCTTGTTTTCAGGTGAGCGTGCGGCTTCGAGTGTGCTCGAGCCGTGCGCTATCGTCTGCGTGTACTGTTTCATGTTGGAGTGTGGTGTTCGGATCCTGGCACTCATGTCTTGAGTTTCGGTTTTCGTGTCGGGGTCCGGACACTCGCGCTCCATGTTCTGTCTGTTGTGGAGCGTGCGGTCTCGAGTTCGCTCGGTCGTGCGCTCTTCTGTCCACGTGTGTTTTGTTTTGTGAAGCACGCGGTTTGTGTTCTGCCGCGTGCTTTTCTTGTTGTCTTGTTTGAACACGCGGCTTATGAGTTTTCTCAATAGCTGCGTGTTCGTGTCTTTTGTTCTAGCACATGGCTTGTTATTTGTTTTGCTGGCCATGTGCTTGTGTTTTGTTTGGTGTGAGCACATGGCTTTTTGTCTTTGATTCGGTGTGCCATGTGCTCATGTCAATTGTCTTGACCCCTCCCATCTTGTTACCTGATTATTAGTTAATTTGCCCCACATGTGGTCCCTCGTTACCCTCCTCATTTGCTCTCCATTTATTCTCCTTGTGTTTGCAGTCCTGGGTCGGTTCGTCATAGTCTATCCCTGGATGTGTCGTGTCCGTTTGGGGTGGGGGGGTCAGATCCTGCCTTGCCTTGGCTTGCCAGCCTGTTTTTCCCCCATGGGGTAGTTTTGGCTGTTTTTCCCCCACGGGGTTGTTTGTTGCTGTTTTGTTTATTTTTATTACCAATAAAAGCCCTTTCTCTGCAGTACTGAGTCCTCGCTCCATCCTCTACCCAGACCCTGACACTAAAATGCTGTTCTGTAATATCTGAAACATTGTCATCATTTTATTGTGTACTTATGCTCTGCAGTATGTGTTAGTCTGCTTCTCAGTTTCTTATTTCAGATCGTACTAACACTAATTTTACCGCATGAAGGCATGGTGAAAGTGAAAGTCCTCTGTGTGTCCCCTGAGTCTGTGTGAGGACTTCAGAAACAGTCTTAAGTACTGTACTTCATAGATTTAATTATCTCCATTAACTATTCAGTGATCAATAGAGTTAGTTTTATCCAATCGATAGGTGCCCAACCACCAGAAGGACAATGTGCATAAGTTAATATTTGCATTTGAAAGTGGCTGATGTCACAGGCCCCATTGGAAATCCATAGCGTTTTGCGCAGCTGTATCTTATGTGTCTGTGTTTATGGCTGGCCGCTATTGATTCCGCTCACTGTATTTACTGCCGGGACAGTGTCGTAGGTTTTAATTGTCAGAATGTTTTAGACCCATCACACATTCTCTGCTCCTCTTACCTCACTCATCACACCTCTGTCATCTACGTCCTCTCGCTTTCTCTCACTTCTGCCTTACTCCATAATTTTCTCTCTCTTTTTCTGTATATTTGTCTCTTTCTGTTCTTATCTCCTTTTTTTGTTTTAGTCCCTGTGGTATGGGAAAACTGATTTCCACATAGCACCCCTCTTAATTTGCGTACGCTCTCTCTCTCTGTGGAAGAGAATCTGTGAGTTTTATTTAAATGGATACCTCTACGAACCCCAGGGAACAGCTCCAGTCACTTCTAAGTGTGTGTAGCTGCTTATTGAGGCCCATTCCCGATGGATTTCTGTTTGTTTACTAACTCATTTTCTGATGTAATGTGTTTTCTCCTGACGTCTCAGACTGGCAGCCCTTCACATTTGACATTTCAACATACATTCAGGCAAAGCTATTGCTTTGATTTATAGCCATACATCTCTTTAGATATTTGTACAGTCAGTGGACTTACCTTTTTTCATATGATTAGAGTTAATCAGTGTATTTACATTTATTTAAAATGTCTTGTTTTATCCAATTTTAAAATAGAATATAATATTAGTATTTTATTATTTAATATATAGATCCCTATAATAGAAATCACCTGATTGCAAATAATTTTAATAGAAATAGTTATTTTTTTTTCAGGCATGTAGTACTTAAAATACTAATAATTGTGGATAAAGCATGTTATGTATTGATGGGCATGGTAATTTATTAGAAATGTCATATATTCTTCTTCTTTTGAATAATTAACAGTTCATTGATGGTGTGGACAATCAACAGTATTGATAGAATTAAGTTAAATGTGATCCTCACTGTAATTTTCTAATTGTTTCTAAGATTTAGGGTATACTTGTCTTTAGCTTAGTCCCCAACTGAAGCCTATTGATTGTTTGATTGGTATTTTGTGACATTTTTGTGGAAATGCTATAGTGACAAATCTCTCACAGCCCCTTAAACTCAACGTTTGGAAACACGTAACATTGGAAATGTTTTCACAAACTATCGTCCTCCTCAAACACTTTTTGTAATATATAATATCTTATAATATATATATATATATATAGGTATATATATATATATATATACAGTATTTTTGTATGTGTTGGTCGACAGATTCCTCAGATATGATTATGTTGCTGGAATAACATTAGTTGAAATGGCTAAAGACACTCTGAAAAGTGAGTCTAGTTTAAATTGCTCCCTTCTGTGTTTTTAATCTGCTAAAAATCAATACAGCTTTTACTGTCACTCTGAATGGGAGGCAACGTGTATTGATGTCCAGATGTCATTCGGACAGGATTTGAAGCCTCTATTCCTCCTTCTCTCACAGGGGATGGTGTGATATATCAGTTCATCCTGTCGTTTATTTTTAAGAGAGTTAGTAAAGCTTTCTTCTGTGTGCTGCAGAGTGCAGGATGTTGAGCCTTGCTAGCATCTCTTTAACGTGCTTGGTTTACACAACAGGGCTTATTTTAAAGCCTTTTATTGATGTCCGTCTAAAAGAAAGCTCTTTAAATGAATACAGTCTTAATGGGTTATCACTGTAAGCTCTTACACGTAGCTTGGCTCGCACAGGGCGAAGGCAATTTATCTGGCAATTCAATCAGAGGAGAGAAAGTTTTACATGATTCAATAAGGCTTTCCTGCTGGCAAGACTCTCCAAAGGAACGGGGTAAGGGAGAAAGACAAGAGAAGGAGACAGAGGAGGAGGGATGAATAAATTAATGGAGTAAGGACAGATGGTGGATCAGTTACAATGAGAAATAACCATATAAGCATAAGTAAGACAAATATAAGAACTTACATGCACTGTTGAAGTTTGATTTCAGTCAGATAAAAAGCAATAATTAGCCCCCGTGTGGTTAAAAGCATGTTTTCATGTTCTTTACATGTTTGTCTGGTTTTGCTTAAAGACAAACCATATGCAAATTCATTTTGTCCTTAGAACTGCAGCTTTACCAAAGACAATCTTAAAAATGTGGTTTGAAACTGAACCCTATACCGTCACAAACATCATGTAACCAATCCTGTCATCTCGTGGGGCGGGGCTTGTCATAGTTCTATTTACAACACGTTTTTGCAGCGCTGAGTAATGGAGCCAAACCCAAGCATATCTGTTGATTTTTTGAATGCAATGGCCAATCAGATGCGTTTTTCAGAATTCTCTCACCGCTCTAAATGCTGGAGTTTTGTGCTGAGTTATACAAGTTCGCGAATCCTCTCATTAGAACAAACAGTGTAGATGTCATCTGAGTAAGAGATTAATTGTGCAGTGCAGAGCTTCATTGATTACAATGGAAATTTGTGAGATCGTAATGAACTAAAATGAGGCCGCTTTAGTGATTATAAGGAGAGCGCACTTTGCATGCTTTCCAGGCTATAGTCCATTGAGAATTTGAATAAATTCACTCACAAATTCACTCTCCGATACTCATTTTTCCAATATTGGCACTGGCCATTGTGTAGCGTTCACTACTTCAGTTAACTGAGGTCTGAGCTGGTGTGAGTAGGGGTGGTACTAATTAGCATAGTCATGAATTTTCCGATACTAAATTAGGTATTGTAAGCCATAAAGAAATTATTTATAAAAGCATTTAAATCTGTCATTTTGATGATCAAACATGAGTTTTAAAGGATAAAAATAGTTATTGCAGGGGAACTTTAAAATGTCACGTACATGCTTTAGTTCGACTGAAATCATACTAGTCTAGAAAATTGTCCTTGCTCGAAAAGACTGAGATAATGTGTATACTGAGAAAAAAAATTGGTGGAGAAACTATTTTCACTCAGACATGGATAGTTTAAGAAATAATTAAAATTTTACAAAAATAATTACAAAGAAACAAAGTAACACATTTAAAGGGGTCCTATTATGCTTTTTCACTTTTTAAATTTTAGTTAGTCTGTAATATTGCTGTTTGAGCATAAAAAAAGTTACAAAGTTCAAAGTCCACTTCAAAAGGAGATATTTTATTTAACAGGAATGGCTTTTCAAAAACTACAACGAATGACTCGTTTGGACTACAACGCATATTTTCCAGGATATGTGATATCACAAATATCGACGAATGGGACGAGACCTGGCTGAGCTGCACTAGAGAAGGCAACGAGTGTTATCACTATGTTTGCGCTCCAATTGATTTGATTTGGATGCAATATTTCCACTGAAGCTCGCAGGCGGCTATGGTAAGGGGCATGACATTTCCCGACCAGATGCCGAGTGGTGCCAATCATAACACACACAGGCCCAGCTAACCAATCACAGCACATTTCGTATTTCAGAAGGCGGGCTTTCATTTGATACAGGAACTATTCGAGCCGTTCGTGCCAGACTGGGGATAGAGGTGTTGTAATGTAAAATATGTGAAAATAATGTGTTTTTTTAAACGAACTAGTAATGAGAGCCTGTTCTAGTACACCCCCAAAACAAAATCAAGACTTTGTAAAAGAGCATAATAGGACCCCTTTAATTAAATGTCAAATTTTGAAGTGGAAAGACATACATAGTATTTTCTTAGTATTTTCTTGTAAAACGTATTACAATAATCTTTGTTTTATTTACAACCTTAAAAAAACTGATTATTCAAATATTCAATTATGCATTGTGTCATAGTTTTACACAGAGATTAAGACTACATCTTTGCAAAAATCATGCCGTACATCGATTATAACTGTAAATATAAACACACTTTATGTTAAATAAGGAATATTAATTGGAGTAGAAAACTAGAGACTAAGTCTGACAGGCAGAGAAACAAGGATGACATGAAGATATATAGACATAGGTATACATAAACTCAAATGGGATAGACTGTAAATGTAATTTGTACAAACCCTTGTCTTGAATATCTTCTCTTATTGACTATCTTCTCCCATTTCTCTTATTTTTGACTCTTCCAGAGCCCAGAGTATCATTGTATGGCTGGTGGGTACTTGGAGGCCTATAAAACAGTAAGTCTGCTTGGATGGGTTTGGCCTGTGGGACTCTGCTGGTGGCCCTCTGTCTCTCTCTCTGCTCCATGGAGCCTTCTGCCTTTGTCATTATTTATTTAGCCCTTAAGTGTTTAAAACGGAGAGGTCTGGGGGGACCAGGAATAGCTGATGAAAATATTCCCAGATACACTGCAGGGCAAGAGGGAATCATTTATTTTCTGTTCTTACTTGAATCTCAGCAAAATAACCAATGTGAACGAAGCATGGATATAGATATAATAATGCACTGTATAAATTTAGCTATGTGTCATACAGAAGCTAATATGACAGGAGGATGAGATGAGGGGTCGAGAGAGTATCATATTGTCTGAGTGTCTGTGTAATGGGAGATCCACATGAATAACTATCTTTGACTGGAGGGTCCCCAAAGGGGCATCACAGGCCTGAAGCGATTGGCCTTTGAGATAACATCGTCATCAGACACCCTCAGGTCAAAGTTCACCCCGGGGACCATGGAATAGGCCGTTGCTTTTGTTAACCAGTTTGAGTTTGGATGTGTAAGAAAGGTCTTATCAATCTTGTCAGAGCTGTGCAATGATTTATTGTCTGTTTATGTTGGAACATCTAAGATCTAAGATCATTGCTCTGTTACTAGCATTGTGTTGTCAGTTATTGAATTTTGCAATCAAAAGTGTCTCACCTTTAACATTTTGATAAAGTTCAAATGGTTAACATTAGTTAATGCATTAGGTGTTATGATGTAACAATGAACTACACTTTTTACAGTATTTATTAAACTGGTCCGGATTAATGATAATTTCTAAATATGCAATTGTTTTAATGTTTTCCATATTATGTTATTGTTAATTTATACCAAGTTAAAATGTTAGAAATGTATTAATGTACTATATATGTAGAAATTAACATAAACATTAACCAAGATTAGTAAATGCTACAAAATGTTCATTGTTAGTTCAGCAATGACATAATGCAACTAATGTTAACAAATCAAACCTTATTATATGTGTTACTAATATTTTGCATCCTGTAAGATTTTGGACTGACACTATGTACACACTACCATTTAAATGTTTGGGGTTAGTAAGATTTTTTAAAATGTTTTTTGATGTCTTATTGTCACTGCACTTATTTGATGCATTTATTTGATCAGTAAACTGCACTCTTGTGAAATATTGCAATTTAAAATATCTGTTTTATATTTTAATATTTTTAAATTGTAATTTATTTATGTGATGACAAAGCTGAATTTTCAGCAGCCCTTACTGTGGTCTTCAGTTTCACATGATCCTTCAGAAATCATTCTAATATGCTGATTTGGTGATCAAGACATTTTTTTTTATTATTATCAATGTTAAACACATTTGTGCTGATCAATATTTCCATTGGAATCATAATATATATTTTTTAAGATTAGTTGATTAATAGAAAGTTCAAAAGAACATAATGTATTTAAAATAAAAATTGTAACATAAATGTCTTTACTATCACTTTGCTTCGTTGCATCACTTGCAGAATATCAAAACACACACAGACACACAGGTTTACATTTGTGAAAAGTGGGGACATCCCATAGGTGTAATGGTTTTATACTGTACAAACTGTATTTTATATTGCCCTTTACCAACCCTATCCCTAAACCTACCCCTTACAGGAAACTTTGTGCTATTTCAGATTTTCAATACCCTCCATTCTGTGTGATTTATAAGCGTTTTGAAAAGTGGGGACATGGGGTAATGTCCTGAAAAGTCACCTTCTCCTTGTAATACCTATGTCATACCTTTGTCATTATACAAATGTATGTCCTCATTTGTCACAAAAATAAGGTACACACCACCACACCCCACACACACACACCCACACACACAGTTATTAGCATTATGTGGCTATGATTTTTTTTAGGATGTTGTCATGCATTACTGCTAGATATAGATAACATTGCATCACACATGCAGATGTGCTAATTAACACCAAAGTCAAAATGGCCTTAATTGCCCTGTTCACAAGTAAACTAAACCATTTAAAGGAAATGCTCTTCAGTATTTTTCAGTATACTCACAAATGGGTCACACACCTCAGGGACCCTGCTGGTTTGCCCTTTCACACTCCTTTTCAGTCTTTATTTCTTTGTTTTGCCTTTTACTTTTACTTTATATTGATTTTGTATTTGGTTCTCTTGCTCTCTCTTCTCGCAACTCTTTCTCTCTCGCTTCTCCTCTCAAGTTTACAAAAGCTGGGCCTCAGTTAGAGCATCTGTGAGAATAAAGTGCCCCATCAGGGAATCACACTCACTCATGAACCACATCAAAAAATTATGACACAAACCTGTACTGATCAAAAGAGGTTTGAAGTAGTCTGGCCTTTGTGTGTGCATGGATGCCAGCTGAGATTTTGGTGCATTGCCTCCACTCCGATCAGACAAAAATAAAATGTGCGTAACAATGATTTAAATGGATTTTTATTTACTATTGCTGATGGTTTGGCATGCAATGAGGCTAGGGTTTTAGTAGACGAGTCAGTGAAACAATATTAACCACTGAGAACACTCACTTTTTATTGCATTCTAGAGCAGAGCTGACAACATTGCACTTCCACTGCAGCATCTCATGAAACACACATCCAGTCAATAACCTTAAATCTCTGGAGAATTTAAGCTGAAAATTAAAGGAAGTCAATAAACTGCATTGCAGATGGGATATTTAGATTAAACTGTACTTAATGCAATTTCTACACAATACGGTGTTGCGGAGCCCCTTATGAATTGCCCGTTTTCCAGTTCTATATGGTAGGCTAAATGGCTCCTGTCATATCCTGCTAAGCCTAACCTGGTAAAGGTTATTAATGGGAGCAATAAAGGGCAAATTATGCTCGGAAAGCAATGAAAAAAATAAATATCTAGAGTCATAATGTGCATTTGTTTGTTTACCTTTAGTGGTTATTGCTTGTGCTGTGTGCTACTGGTAACTGTCTGCGATGTGACAGCAATGTTGTTTCACTTTTTGAAGGGCAAAAGCTAATTTTCTTTATCTTCGCTTACTTTTTAGTAAAACATCAGAATTATTTATGTTCTCCATTATATCCTGTAATTCCTGCGTTGGTTTTTATAAAGTATTAGTCTTCTGTAAACTAGCACTTCAAACTTCCCATCAGTCAAACACACACATGCAGTACTATATATACTCCGGCCTTTAATCATATCTTCCCTCTCTCTTCTAGTGAGTGAACCTTATCAACAGCCGTTCTCCGGGGCAGACACAGCAGTGTGTGTTATTGATTCCCCTCCTTCTCCATAATGAACTACTCAGCACAGCTTTATCACAGGGCTGTGCCGCCATTGGCTGGTGGTAATATGAAATTAGGCAGCATGCAACCAGCCTGTCAGTATCGATTTTCCCACCCAGATTACTTGTTACAAAAGAATAGAGCTGTCTGTGGCATAATTGAACAAGTTAACTCCTTGTCTCATAAAATGCAAGCCAGCATTGATTCATAGGGACCTGGTTTTCATGCAGGATAAAAGGACAACGCCTCTGTGTTTTATCTTGATGAGATGTTCATGGAATGTGTTTTCTTTTTCTCTGTCCTGTGTTCCTTCACGTTGGCTTTTGGTGTTTTTCTTGCCGAGTTGCAAGAAAAGTAAATGGAATTCTATTTTATGCTGTAGGTTTTCTTTTGGTTTTCTCCTAAGCGAGCGCTCATCCCATATTCTCTGCTGTTTGTTTTTCGATAATGTAATTTATTACTGTAACAATTATCGATTATCTATTCGATTCTATATATCTATCTATCTATCTATCTATCTATCTGTCCGTCCGTCCGTCCGTCCGTCCGTCCGTCCGTCCGTCTTTTTGAATTTCAATTTTCATTCCACTTTCTCTGAAATTTGAATTGGCATTCTGTTTGCAAAATCAATTCCGTTTGGAATGGTTGCACAGCCCTGATTTGACGGAACGAAAGGAATGCGAGGAAACTGAAAAAAGCAGCTCTAAGCAGGTGAAGACTTTTTCCACACTGTTACTCCTGCTAATTACAGAGCGGAGCTCAGTCGAGGGAAAAATGCAGTCGTCTGAACAAAACACTCCAGCGAATCAGCACTTCGGCCTCGCACTAAACCATCCTTTTTTGTACTGGGTGGGGTGGCGGCGGGGGGGGGTTGTAAAATTGTTTGATGAGCGTATGTAGCTATTGCGATAGTCACAGATGCAGGTAGATACAGTGTTTTCCCCAGGAGGGTTAAGGGTTAAGAAACGCTCACGCGCTACCTGATTACTCCTCTTATCTCCGGCACAGTGAAAGTAGCAACAACGGTGCCGTAATTACAATCGTACAGAATGGCCAGATCTGTAGATAATCTCACCATCCAATACTAAGTGTCATAACTTGGCACTCAAGCTGGTAATGGAGCTCTATTACTGCAGCATGTGATAATCCCTCTGGATGGTGGCTTGATCAGATGTTGGCTTGTAATGAGACTGGCAGAAATCATTATTTCGTGTCAGGAAAAATGAGGTTGGTGGGAAAGTGAATTTTTGCTAGCGTTTCTGACGCGTAGACAAGAAGTTTAAGATTTAATCATGATGTTAGCTATTTGCATCAATTTGTAATGATGTGCAGAAAAGAGGGCTTTGATAGGGAGAAAGACTGGAAAGTGTCCTGATATGGCATGTTAGGAGGGGCGGGGGGTGGGGGGGCAAATCATATGCCAGTCGATAAACGAGGCTCTACTTGTGATTTTTTACATAATGCAAAAAAATGTGTTGTTAGTAAATGCATATTTAATCTTTAGAATTTGAAAAGAATTTAAATTTTAAAAACCAGTGACATGAAAATTAAGAGGAAAATCCATTTAAATAATGTTGTAAGAATTCTAAAACAAGAAATGAATACAAAATAAAATAAATAAATTGCATTGCTTTCCAGCATAAAACATATTGAAAATGCCTCTTATTGCATTTATTACCAATATTATTTAAGCTGATATGTAACTGTCAGACAGTACTGTAGCCTGAGATTCTCAGGAGCATGTGATTTCTGTGTTCTTTGAAGCAGTGTGACGTGAGCTGCTTGAAAATATCTTCACTCACACAGTGCTTCTTCTGAGGGGGCTGTGTGTGTGTGTGTGTGTGTGTTGGTGTGAGATGGACTAGATTAAACTATCCACTGCTGTTATACTCTCCCCTTATCCTGATAATCTCGGGTGATTTGCACTGAAAAGCGTATCGATGCAGGACTGGCTGCTCTCCTCAGAGGCTCTACTCCATAATTGATACTGTTTTGAAGTTTTCTCAAGAGACCCATATTTTTTCAGCGAGTTGGTGCTTTTTGATCAATTATTATAAAGCTCTATCCTCAAATATTTGAGTGCACCCAAAATGTTATCCTGTCCGTTTAGAGTGCTCTATATTCGGAAAAAACACTGTCTGCACTGAACAAACTTTTGGCGAATCATATTTCTGATGGACTGATTGGGTTGAAAGGCATCATAAATCTTTTTTTTTTTTGTTTAGAATTTGGCTGTTTATGTCTGTATATGTGCATTAAATTTTAAAAAGATCGCAGCGCATCACTTTTTGAGGTGCACCTTCTCCACAGGATAGACTCTCCTAAGAAAGCAGGAACCAAACAGAGAGCAGAAGCGAGAGGCCCTTGGGTCTTTCTAGTGAATTGAGAGTGATCTAGATCTCAGTGCGCTCCTCCTCTCCAGCTCCTCACACCCCACTGCCCACCTGCTCAATACCCCAGAACAGCTTTCAAGTGTTCTTTGAAAAAAAAAAGAAGTCAGATCTCGTCTTCCTCTTGTTTTTCGACAGCTCCATCCTCTCTAATGCTCGTTTGCTCTCTGTTCTTACAGGAAACACATCCTGGTTGTGACTCTTGAGGTATCAAAGGTTCCGCATTAGATTAATCATTAGGCTATAGCCTCTACTCTCAACTCACCATTGGTCTCTTGTATTTGGCTATTCCAACACAATGAATAAATAATATCTCTGTTAGCTCTGTCAGTCTAGAGACAGCAGAAATCGCTTTGGGCACATGACCTGGCACAGATCCGCTCCTCATAAATCTCTCCAAATCATACCCTCCAGGCACACTGGCATGGGCCCTCACCCAACTTACATGAAATATTACTGTCAACCTATAAAGATAATTAGGCCGGTCTCATCTTCTCCCCCCTTACAATTAAATATGACCCCCTTGTGTTTTATGAGCTTTTGAATAAACCTCATACCCTCCCAGGACTCTCCAAAGAATGTACCAGGGACAACTTTGTGCCAGAGAAAAATTGCATCACACAATAGATGTTTATATACACATATAATGTTTGCATTTACCTTTTTATTTCTTTGCATTGCAGATTAGAACAGGTGCATGCATTTACTTGTACAGTACAGTGACACCAAAATCTAAGTTAAGAAATATCTTCCATTATTTGTTTGTAGCAGAATCTATTTGGTTTGATTTTTTTTTTTTTACATAATGCAATAAAATTTTGATTTTATTTGATTGTTTTTAACAACAAGGTAACACTAAAACAGAGAAAATAAAAAAAGAGTGGGCTATTAATTAAAAAGGTTTGACTTAAGTGCTAAAATGCTTTTGGGGGGGGTCATTGTACATGCTTAAATATTCTACTTAGCATAAAGTCATTATCTGCATCTTTTTGATATGACAGGTAGAGTACATAAAGTGCATTTTGTGTCTAGCAGAAAATTCTTACACAAAACACACACACATCAATGACACCTCTTACAGTATTTGACAAAACATGATCTTACAACAATTGATTTGCCATTACAATACCTATTGTAAAGACGCATCTACTAGTAAAGTGATTTGGTTTTGCTGCTCTGTTTAAGTTTGTGCCACTCTTGGTTTAAAAGGCCTTTGGAAAGCACTGATTCATCTCTGTAGCCCGAGGCCTCTAATACTCCAATTTAGCTCACACATTCTGCTCTCCTCACTCTCACCATGACATATCATACTGTCATTTCTGTTTTAGACTCTCTTATCTACTAGCACACTATCAGGGCAGAAGTAGGTCAGAACTCAATTCCCCTATAATCCCCATTATTTACCCTTGTATTAAACATATGCCCACTCTGTAGTGATAGAAAGGCTTATTATAGGCTTGTAAAATGGAGATAAATGTGATGAAATTACTGAATTGGCCCAGTACAATGTGACAGTGTGAATGGTTACAACCGCTTTATCTTACCAGTTTTCAAAAGGATGTAACTTTCACATAGTTGACAACAGTGGCATGAATCAATACCAAAGTTACACTCCGACAGTCTGTTTGTGTGTGGTCAGTGAAGTAAATATGGTTATTCCCTTACAGAGAAGTATAAAACAGAACAACACAAATACGTTGTGGGTTGTCTTGACAGCATCAACAACAGGACCAGGTCTATTTCTGCGCTCAGACATCTTATTTAGTTCAAGCTGCACATTAGTGTTGGGTGTGCACCATTAAATGCTTCCAGTTTGCTGTTTATGATGGTGCAGCCACACATTGCAGTTGCCTTGTCTGAATGTGTCTGGATTTATAAATGTATCCACTTTTTTTTAGCATCTGCTCCAGGTTTTCTTTCATTGAATGTCTAACATAGTCTGTATATGTATGTTGCTGGAGCGCAGATATTAACATAGTCCACTTAAATTTCGGTTTGAAGCTTTGTTCATCAACCATGCAAGAAGAGAGATAAAAAGAGGTTTAAATGAAGACTATACTCGAAAAAAACGACAGAGGGTGGTTTTGAATGAGAAGCAGAAAAAGACAGAAGAGTAAGGAGAGCAAGACTGAGACTGAGAGAGAAAGAGAGAGCAGAGGAGAGATCAGTTGAAGGTCAGAAGCAGGCAGTCTTCCATTAGCACAGTCTCTGTTTACTCTCTGCTAAACCTCACCAGGGATTTGGTGGCATATGCTTGTGCCCCCGGCATCCCAGAAACAGCCCATTTAGCCAGGCAAAGGCAGGGGACAGGCTGGGGCCATGTCCCAGGGCACTGCTCCTGGGCAGCGTCATTTATCTAAAACCCTCCCTCACTGCCAAACACCTAGGAGAGCCTGCAGGATTCCCCTCTGCCCTTAATGGTTTAAGTACCATTACCGTCTGAATATTTGCGTGTCGTCAGTTTATTTATTCAGTCTGTTTGTTTTCTTGTTTTTAAGCAGCATTTGTCTATTTCCAATTTGTTGCAAATTTATTTTCAATTAGTTTTCCAATGGGAATGACAGAATAATGCAAAACCGATGGTCTGGTTTTAAATTAAAAGCAAGTGATGCACATCACTGGGGGAGAGGGGTACATTTCTCTTGCGGATGTTTTGTCTGTTTTTCTCATAAAAATCGTATCGCCGCATAAATATTTTCCTTTTATGGAAGGACATGTTATCTAGACAACTCTTGAAGTTTACTTTGATGATATGGTCTCATTCTTGAGTCTTGAGTCATTCTTGAAAGGACTTCTTATGAGTACGATGTATCTATCCTGTCATTTATTGGACTGTTTGTTATTAGGGAACAGAACAAGCTGTTTGAAGTCATATCAGAGGGATCTTCATTAGCTTGCTAGCGATTTCTATCTAATTTAGTGCTTTTTGTCTGTCTGAGCCCCTGGAGAACCCTTACGGAGACTGAATGCAGTGAAGCCTGGTGCTCAAGACTTCATGACAGGACACCAGGGATGCTCGGATCTTACCCTAGAGGCGAAGCTATATCTGTGTTTACCGTATTTTGGCTGAGGCTGTTAGCTGCAGCTAGGCTGTTTATTGCTACTGTTTGGCCTGTAATGCTGTCACTTTTTATTAAGGCCTTAATGGACATGTTTTGTTGACATGTTTGTTCAGCTGCACAGCTTTTTACTCTTAGATTCCAAAAGAAGCTGATGCAAACAAACAGAAGTAAACAATAAATTTGTCACGAGGTGCCAGCGCCTGTACTGTTCGCCAAGTGACTTAAGTGAACATGCCATTTCATCAGATTTGATTCTGTACTGCATATATATGGTGCTTTAAAGGGTTAGTTGACAAAACTAAAAGTTCCCCCTCGTGCTATTCTAAACCTGTATGGCTTTCTTTCTTCTTTTGAACAAAAAATAAGATATTTTGAAGAAGGCTGGTAACCAAACAGTTGCTGGTCCCCAGTGGCTTTCATAATATGGATAAAATACTTTGGAAATCAATGGGGACCAGGAACTGTTTGGTTACCCATATTCGTCAACGTATATTCTTTTGTGTTCAACAGAAGAGGGAAACTCATAGAGGTTTGAAATAACTTGAGGGTGAATAATGATGACATCATGTTCATTTGGGTGAACTATCCCTTTAAGAGCATAGTAGGAATAATTTGAGACTGTATTCTTCTCATTTGTTTGGATATTACAAACACACATTGATTGAATTATTGGTAACACTTTATATTAGCTTTCATTAATAAATCATTAACAAACATTATGTAATGCTTAACGGATCATTAGTTTATATATATTCACATATCTAGAAACGTGAAATAATGTGTTTACTAATAAATGTATTAAACATTACCTAATAATTAACACTTCATGTAAATTAAAATGCTTACAAATGTCATTAAACTTCTAATTCAATTGATCATGCACATCCTTGAAAACTACTAATGATTTTAACAGATGTTATACAATGATTAACACCTTTGCTGCTGTGAGGTGAGAGCCGGGTAAGGGTAGGGAAGGTGGGTGGTAGGGTAGGTTTAAGGTTGGGTAAGGGGTCAACAAGTGTACAGGGGTCAATTTGATTACTATAAGTGAACACGATTAAATCTGTTTATATTGCATTGTTTTGATAAATGACAAATGAAGTATTTTCTTGGAAATGTGTTTTTCCCCCCTTCTGTTGATGTATGACTCAAGGAATATTCTGTTTAATTATACACAGTAGTATACTAATATTAGTGTTGAGGTGATAAAAATATGTTTTGCACCCAAATTACAATGTGTGACATGTCTTTACCAAGCATTTAGCTCAACTTAACTAACCACCATTTACGCAAACTTTGTTAAAGTAGCTAAAGGTCCAGTGCCACTAAAGCTACAAAAAAAAAATAATTAGTAAACATTTATAAACATTTGCAAATGATGAAAAGTTTCCACTTAGATTGGGTACTGCAAAAACATGAACAAAATTTAAATGATTTGTAAAGATGTGAAAATATAGCATGAATTCCGGTCATTTGGGGCACTTTTTGCCATCAAAATGACTGCTCATAAAAGGTATTAATGATTAGTAAATGTTTATAAACATTTACAAATGATGAATAGTTTCAACTTTAGATGGTACGGAAAACCTTAACAAATAATATAAATGATTTAGATGTGAAAAAAAAATGTAGGCAGTCTATACAACAAACAAAGACCAAATATATGACTTTTACAGACTGTGATTATGAGTTAATGAATATATTAAAATGAATAGTTTGTGAAGTGCTTAAAATGACTAATTAAGCTATTTTTTCACAACATTTGTAAATGTAAAAATGAACATTAGCTAATGTGTGAACTGAAGTTTAATGACATTTGCAAGCATTCAAAAGCACATTTACAAATAAGCTTGTAAATATTGTTTAATTTCTGTTAAAATAATTTGTAGATTTTTAAAGGGGTCATATGTTGCTAAAAATAACATTGTTTTGTGTATTTGGTGTAATGAAAGTGTTTATGCGGTTTAAGGTTAAAAAACACATTATTTTCAACATACTGTATATTATTGTTTCTCCTATACCCGATTCTGCACGTGGCGATTTTTACAAGCATGTTCAAAAAGAGAGGTGTGTGATCTGATTGGCCAGCTATAACAGTGCGCTGGGATTGGGCCGCATGCCTCAAGCATGGGACGGAATCGTTACGTCCCTTACCAGTGTGCCAGAATTGGGCTACTTTAACACTGCTGCCGTGGGTTGTGTTTCATGTCCACGGGTTGAAGCAACTCCAAAAATATGATATTTATCCCCAGGAATGTGAATTTTAGCAGGGGAACCCCACCAAAAAAACGTGTATTTTACCCCCGGAACGCGATTTGGCTAGTTTTGAGTAGCAATTGGGTGGGTTTTCTTGTGAAAACTGGCAACCCGCCCCTACCATACTGTGATGCTGTGGCCCGGATCGACGAGACAAAAACATTAAAACCCATTATAAACGCGGCATTTGTTGCATCCAGTGGGGACATAATTATGGATTATAATGACTTATACTGTCTTTTTACGTGTTGTGTTGCGTATTGCTCCGCGTAAACATAAAACAATGTCTGCATTTGTGATCGGAGAAATGACAAAAAAAAAGCGCTACTCTACACTGCCCAAAAAAACTCGCGTTTGAATCATCAGTAGCAAATCCTTTAAAGGGGTCATATGATGCGATTTCAATTTTTCCTTTCTCTTTGGAGTGTTACAAGCTCTTGGTGCATAATGAAGATCTGTATAGTTGCAAAGACTAAAGTCTCAAATCCAAAGAGATATTCTTTATAAAAGTTAAGAGTCAACCACTCCTACCTGAAATGGCTCATTCTAACATGCCCCCACATGTCTACGTCACAATGTGGAAAGATTTGCATAAAGCCACCCAAATGTTCACGCAAATAAAGAAGAAGGAAATTTATATTATTGTTGTTGCCGCCGGCGCCATGTCGTGAAGGCGCTGTGTGTCGTTGTGAAAGCGAAACTACTTTGTTTGACACGACTAGAAATCAGTGGTTAAGTTGTATTTACAACACTGTTCCAGAACAGTTCAACCCAAATATTCAGATGTGTGCTGCGCATTTTATGGAGGTTGAGGACTGTTTCCTGAACCAGTAACCTACAATGCGTCTGTGGCACAAAGACTGTTTCTATAAAGTTGGCCAGTTTCAACTTTGCAAGGACAGTCTGGCGCTTCTGACTCACAGTCTGTAAGTAAATTTTCATATTTAAAGAATTTGCCACTGCTGATTCAAACACGAGTTTGAGCAGTGTAGAGTAGGGCTTGTTGTTTGTTGTTTCTCTGATCACAAATGCAGACAGGATTTTATGTTTACCAGGCGCGATACAATGCAACGCGTAAAAAGACAGTATAAGTCATTATAATCAGTAATTATGTCCCCACTGGATGCAACAAATGCCTCGTTTGTAATGGGTTTCATTGGTTTTGTCTCGTCCTGCTGGGAGACGGCATCACACTATGGTAAGGGGCGTAACATTTCCATAACACGCTTGAGGCATTCGGCCAATCAAAACGCACTGGATATCTGGCCAATCACAGCACACATCGCTTTTCAGAACGATGAGCTTTGTAAAAATTGATGCGTTTCAGAAAGGCGGGGCATAGAGGGAAACAATAATGTACATGATTGGAAAATAATGTGTTTTCTTGAACCTTAAAAAAACATAAACACATTGCATACACCAAAAATACACAACAATAAGGTTCTTTTTGCCAACGTCATATGACCCTTTAAATATTAAAAACATACTTACAGTCTGTGAGTCGTACACAGCCGGCATTGTAGTCTACTCTTCCAGGATCAGGAACAGTAGTCTTAGCATCAGGACTCGCCCACGGAACATTGGCAAAACGTCTGATGCATATGGCACACAAAAATGGAAACACTTCAGGAGTTTCAAAGTCATCATCAGATTGGTTGAATTATACAGGATTTCCGGGAGACGTGCGTGGCGCGTTCTTTAACGTTCCGTCTGGAAACAAACATGCCGTGGCGCTAAACCCCCTCACGAAAGAAGAAAGCCATCATGTTTACAACTGTGACGACGAGCACTTATCAGGATCAACTAAACGCTGGATTTTCAAAAGTATGTGAAAATTTAAAGTTCGCGGAACAGAATCTTTAAAATACGTACGAGAGTTTTACACACCGGTCTGTTATTGTGGCGACATTTCCACGGCCCGAAACGTGACGCTGAAACGAAACGAACTGTGATTGGTTGTTTGACATGTCGGTCAAACGGCCTCATGAGCGGGCCTTGGCCAATGAAAGCTGGCATGGATTTCAGACCTTCAGCCGTCAGTCTGAAGGTCTGGCTACACGGGAATAAGGAAACGTCCTCTAAAATGCGGCTGCACACCCCTGCTATGGGGTGGAATTGTTCTGGAACAGTGTTGTAAATACAGTTTAACCACTGATTTCTAGTTGTGTCCGCTTTTGGAAGGCCAAACAAAGTATTTTCGCTTTCACATTGAAACACAGCGTCTCCACAATATGGCGGCGGTGGCAGCGACAATACTACTGTGAGAATAAAAGTTTCACCTTCTTTCTTTGCGTGAACATTTGGGCGACGTTATGCAAATCTTCCCACACAGTGACGTAGACATGTGGGGGCGTGTTTAAACGAGGCGTTGTAGGAGGGCGTGGACGAGTCTGCACTTTTATAAAGAATATCTCTTTGGGTTTTTAGACTTTAGTCTTTGCAACTTCACAGATCTTAACTATTCACAAACAGCTTGTAACACTCAAAAGAGAAAGGAAAAACTGAAATCGCATCATATGCCCCCTTTAAACCCGCACTGAAAGTTTAATGATCATTTGCAACATTATAACTAATGCTCCATTAAGCATTATATAATGTTTGTAAATGATTTATTAATGAAAGTTATTATAAAGTTGTAAGTTACCCTCTTGGGCAAATCATTTGAAGATTTAAAAAAAAATGCATGATCACATGAATTGAAAGTTTAATGGCATTTTAAAAAAATTTCAATTTACAATGAATAATGATCTGTTAATCATTTGGTAATGTTTAATAAGTTCATTAGTTAACATTAACAAGCACATTATCTCATATTTTTAGATATTTTTTTTTTTGGGGGGAAAAAAATATATATATATTAACTAATGATCTGTTAAGCTTTATATGATGTTTGTTAATGATTTATGAATGAAAGTTATTATAAATTGTTACCATGTGTGGTATTACAGTAATTCCGTGTGAATATTTCACATAGAAGTGTAAATGCAATTATAGTGAAATGTCAGGATACTAATGGTTGAGCACTGTGAAGATATTTGAGAGAAAGTATTTTAACTCATTTTCACAGTTTAGTGTCCTGGGAGCTGAAAATGGAATATGTGGGCAATCAATATCCATAATGCCTTACTTTTGTTCCTTGACCCTCTCTTGAGAGTATAGTGTTATAAAGAGGTTACTGGGCAGCATTGGCTGGACTGGCAGGCACAGATGAGTCAGTGCGTTTCTGCAAGATGCCTGATGTTGAGGGGCTTTGGATCCCAAGTCTCAAATCGGCCTCTCTAGAGGAAGCATTTGAGACCATAACCCTCAATTCTCAATTTAGAGTGATGCACACTGGGAAACAGCTAGGTCCCTCTCTTCCTCTCGTAACCTTTCTTTCTGTCAGAAAATCAGTGCTTTTTACAGCCCTCCTCAAATAACAGTTTTCATATTGACAGCTTTCAAAACACCTGAATCAGCCATGCTTATTGCAGAGCAGCTGGTGGACAGAGGTTAAGTAGAGTGGAATGTTTTCAGATGACTTGCAAGTTCAGTCATCAAACTGAATAGATAATATAGAAATATGTCATGTATCTGCCAACTGCTTTGTTTGCTTTAAAACTTTTACAAACTGCTTTTAAAGTATACTTTTAAATGTGGACTGATTCACACAGATATGGAATATAGAATACTGTTCAAAAGTTTTGGGTCAGAAAGAAAGAAATTAATACTTATATTCAGAAAGAATGCATTAAATTGAAAGGAAGTGACAGTAAAGACATTTATAATAAAAAAATTATATTTCAAATAGAATGCTGGCCCTTATTTATCAAATAATCTAAAAAAAAGCTGTATGCACCAAAAAATATTAAACAATTTTGCAGAAATGTTTCTTGAGCACCAAATCATTTTATTGGAATGTTTCTGAAGGATCATGTGACACTAAAAACTGAAGTAATGACTGCTGAAAATTCAGCTTTCCATCACAGGAATAAATTATATTTTTAAATAGAAAAGTTATTTTAAATTGTAACAATGTGTCACAATATTAACGTGTTTACTGTCTTTTTTATTCAAATAAATGCAGACTTATGGACCATAAGATACAGTAATACTCACAAAAGCCACACAATTGTTTTCAGATTTTAGAGACAAGATGACTTTTAGTAGCACTAGCGTTCTAATTATTTAATAGGCATTATACAATGTAATAATGTTTATATAATGTGTCAAAATGCTTATCAAAAAGGTTACTCTATGCTTATTTAAAATAGCTCTTATATGGAGCAATAATTGCTTGATGATTATGTCCCACATCATGTAAAAGAGCTGATCTGTGACAGATGTGGACTTGTTGTCATTGCTTATGTGTCCATGAAGTCCACAAGCCAGCAGGATGTCCCTTCTGTCGTTTTCTGATTCAGAAGTGTGCTCAGGACCTACCCAACAGTCTGTGCGACGTTACATCATGAAAGTCTAGACTTTGACGATGACCGCAAAGGCTGAGGGTGTCATTTGGGACAGGACATATCTGATTTTCACAAGAGATGCTCTGTGATTAAACTCGACTAACTGCTGATCGCTCTGTTTTTTTTTTAACAATGATGTTTTGACAACAATTGTCTATTGTGTATTGTCTTCCTAGACAGACTGGGTTTTAAAAATCTCTCCCATCTTGTTTAAACCCACATCTTTTTTAAACCACTTCATTCTTTTTCTTTGTTATGGCTGCCTTCCATTTTAATGTACATCTTTCAGTTGAAAGGTGATTTTTGTTGACCTTTCGTACATCTCATCTTCCTGTTCTAGTCTCTTTTAGTTTGCATGGAAGAGGAAGAGATGGTCCCAGTGAGGTTGTGAATGTGAGGCCGACTCGTTTGCCTGCTTATGTGCCTGAGATTAGCCTCTGGCCTTTTCTGGAACCTTTATACTAACATCTCTTCTACTTAGCACCGTCAGATTTTATGTGTTAAGGTAAAAGTCAGTGTTTGGTCTTGATGTGCATAACTGCAGTCTTCTGGAGGCCTATAAGTGACAGTCATTTTCTTTGGCATACAAATAAAAGGCTGTCTATCATGTGTAATTCAATACAGCCATAACTCAAGTCTTTTATTGCATTTAAAATTCAAAAGTTTGCATTCCCAACTTTACAGCTTATTGTTGTTACCCCAGGCAAAACAAAATATACAGCACTGATCTAAGACACTTTATCACTCCTTTGAGCTGAGCTTGAAATATGACTTATGGACAATATTGATGTATTTGAGCACCATGTACGAAGAGAAAAGTTGAGAAATACTGCAAGAAATGTCTAAATTCCTGTTTTGATTTGTTTCCGATGATCACTTCAGAATCAGTCTGAAGAACATGCTCGAACTTGAGCCGAGGTTGAATGTACCACCGCAACATAAAACAGTGAAGTGTTCCCTGTGCTTGTGAGTTACTGCGGTATCACTCTCCTTTGTTTTTATTGAGTTTGCTTTTGTCAGGCCCTTCTAGGGTTTCACTGGAGAGAATCAGTATGATCAAAAACGGATTCCCTTTATACTTTCAGCTGCTCCTCGAAAACTAGAGGCCTGTCAGTCAGACACAGTCAGAGAAAGAAAGAAAGAAAGAAAGAAAGAAAGAAAGAAAGAAAGAAAGAAAGAAAGAAAGAAGGAGTGGTTTGAGGACTGTGAAACTAGTAGGAGGTCGCTTTCTCTGGCTGGTTCCAACAGGGTTTGATGTTGTCAGACTCGTCTCCTCTCTCTCTCTCTCTCTCTCCTGTCTGGCTCAGTAACACACAGTGCCCCTGTTTATAGGGATATGATCATGTGTGATGCGTTAGGATGTTGGAACTGGCCTGTGGAAATGTTTTACCGCTGTGGTGATTTCTGCCCTGCCCTACCCTCAATCTGTGGATCTAAGCTGAAGAGAAAAACAATCAAAGAGAAGCGCAGGCAGAGTATGAAAGTGAGAACGAGATGGAGATATAGTATCAAGATTCACAAAGAAATGTAAGAATTTGTCTTGCTTTTTTGTGTTCTCCCTCTGGGGCTCTCGTAGACTTATGCATGCACCCCCTTGTGGTAGACAGAGTCATTACAATCTCCTTCTCTCCCCTCACATTGTACCAGTCTCTGGCTAGAACACATTATGTTCGGACACCATGCCAAAATACTGCTTCTGGAGTCTTGTCTGGCTATTAATCATGCAGCTATCATTGTTTAAAGAAGGCACAGGCCAAAGAGAGGCTGCAGGCTGTGAGGGCATCTGTACCGGCTGGCACACTAATTTTGAGATGGACAACCACACCAGATCCACAGCATACATTATTTTGACAGGGAATCCAGGCAAATCATCTGGTTAATCATCTGGTTGAGTAATGTATATAATATATATGTGGACCAATAAGGCATAATAGTGAATTAGTAATGAAAAACAGGCTTTCCTCAAGAGACTCTATAGTCCAGACTCTAGTCATGTTACAACTTGATTAGATTAATGCTACTAAGTATTAGTTTCAAAGCTAATTCTTGACTTGTTGACATCTAATCTGAATGTAGCAGAGTGATAATATCAGCTTGTTTGCTTTTGCAATGTTCTTGTAATCTTTCACTCTTATTATTTGACACATAAAGTCTAACCTCAGTACAACCTTAGCTGCCTAATTAACCAGCAAGCTAAGCTATTTTAGTTTTTTTTGAGGACAGCTTTTAATACAAACAGTAACACAAAATAATATTATTAGTTTCCCTCACAATCTATTATTTTGGCAATTATGTTTCTAGTTAATTACATAACATTAAAACATAAGATTGTTTGTGTTAATTTAATCTTCAACCATTTCTATTTATGTTTTACAAAATAATTTTTGAAGTTTGAAGATGTTGTAAAAAATGCAATAAGAGTTAAATTTGTATTTGTTAGCTACTTCATACATTCATTTTAATTGCATTTGAAGTAAATTTACATATAAACATATCATTATATTTAGGCTTTTATTTAAATGTTTGTATTATTACAAGTGACTTACATTGCATACACATTTTATTATTTTCATGCATTCCCTGAGAATGTGTTATGTTAAAAATGTTAAATCAAACAAACAAAAAGTAAATATTTTTTACAAAAACAAATTGTTGGAAAATCGTAATAGCTTACGACTTTGGCGAATGTTCCTAAGAACATCTTCTTGTGCGCAGAGAGACTGAATTGAAGGAACAGGACATTTTTTGCAGCAACTTCTATAAAGACTGTTGGACTGAAATTCAATGACATGCGCACACATACACATGTACTTATGCATACAAAAGTAAAGCATGCGGGTGAAAAATAAAAATAGCTTTTTGGATAATAACTCTTTTGCATACAGTAGAATACATATGCAGAATAGAAGATGCACCCAGAACAGTCTCTGTTTGAAATGTACATTTTTGTACGTTCATTTACTATAGATATTATTAACTACTCCAATAGTCCAAAAATTTATATTGATACCTATATTAGTGCCCTGAGAACTTTTAGTATTTTCGATTCAAGTTCCAGATATTAAGTACCATGTTTCCACACAAAGAGCAATAAACTCCACAGGATCTCAAAACGCACACTTGGGATTCCGGCTTTTCTCATTAGATAAGCCCATCTTGAGAGGCGGGGAACTTCTCCGACCTTAAAGGCCACACTCAAGAGACCCGCCCCAGTCGGTGGTTCGGTCAAAGCTAAGAAGATGTGAGAAAACGCTTCAGGATACCAAAGCATCGTGCCAGGCCTTTCTTCGGCCTTGTCCTTTCCATTCATCAAGTGACACTGACTCAAACTGGCTCTTTTCATCGACCCGAATTCAGCAAAGATCTAAGGGAAGCTTTAAGATTTGCATCAGGAAACTCTTTCAGACCGCAGAGACTCGCTAAGTATCAAACTCAGTCTTATTAATTGATACATTAAGTATCAGTTACACCCTTTTTACAAAGGTGTGTTTGAACTCAGAATCTGGCGTATCCATGAAGGCTTTGATCTGTTGTATATACATGCAAAGTGTTCCATAAAACCCATTCTTTATGCCTCTTTCTATGCTAAGTTAAACTTTAACCCTTTCCTATACAAACTGTATGTGTGCGTGTGTGTGTTTGTGTATGTTAGACCATTTATGTGTTTATGTAGTTTGTTAGACTAGTTTAAGTGTTTATGTGGTTAATAAAACCTAACTTGTATCACACTTGACGTGTTCATAGTTTACTCATAACCGGAGTCAATAATCATGAAGATTTACGTTACAAGCTTATAGAATTGTACAGTAAGAAATTTATTTCCCTTAACCAGGAAATTAACGTTCATAGAATTGACAAGACAGTTGACCCTGAGTGGTCAGCTAAAAATCTACAGTGGATCTAAAATATTAATAAATAATCATAATTAGTTATGGTTAATTATACATATTTCCCATGAGCTGATTCGCTACAAAGTATAATCAACCAGATGGACTTCAAATGCAGGTGGAGAACCATATCAAGGTGATCAGAAGAAATTGACAGCACCTGAGTTAAATATATGAGTGTCACAGTAAATACTGAGCAAAGGGTCTGAATACTAGGACCATGTGAGATTTCAGTTTTTCTTTTTTAATAAATATGCAAAAATGTCAACAATTCTGTGTTTTTCTGTCCATATGGGGTGCTGTGTGTACGATTAATGAGGAAAAAAATTAACTTAATGATTTTAGCAAATGGCTGCAATAACAAAGAGTGAAAAATGTCAGGGTCTGAATACTTTCAGTACCCACTGTATATATATATATATATATATATTGACTGTATATATATATAGAAAATTAGAACTAATTTAAAAGGTTAATCAAATCTATAATTGTCAATAATTATTAATCTCAATAATGCTAAAATAACACTGCTTCTGCATCGTTACTTTCACAGAACATTTGTCTTGGTTCAAACAGGCCTTAATAATTACAAATGGGCCTTTTATTTGAATGCGTCAAGACATTAAAAACTGATAATAGCTGACAGAAATTCCTTTAAAAAGTCAATCACCCTGAAGGTCAGTGAACAATTTGTGAATTTCCCAATCCCAACCATTAAGTACCTCAAAAAACAGATGCTACGTTGATAAGAAAAATCCACAGGCTGGATGCTACGTTGATAAGAACCAACCCCAGTCCCGACCTTGTTCGGTTGATCCAGGTGCATGTCCCATGTGACAAATTCATAGTAAGCCTAGAAATATGTCCACAGGCTGGTACACCGAAG